>VZRR01002744.1:45527-106437 GCA_013398015.1 Oreocharis arfaki
GGAGAACTGTCTCCTGTGGGAGGGACCCCACGGTGCAGCAGGGGAAGGACTCCTCTCCCGGAGCAGAGGAAGAAAACCTCAGGTGCTGAACTGACCAAAACCCCGTGCCCTCTCTCCCCGCGCTGTCGGTGGGAAGGAGGGAGGGGTTGGGGGAAGACAGGATGTTTTTAAGGGCTTATTTTACTTCTCATTATCCTCCTCTGACTCTGTTAGTAATAAATTCACTTTGCAACTTTAAGTTGAGCCTGTTTTGCCCTCAAAGTGTTTTTTCCCAGTCCTTATCTCAACTCATGAATCCTTCGTTAATTTTTTTTTTCTCTCCTCTGCCCAGCTGTGGCAGGGGAGGTTGAGCGAGTGACTTTCATGGGTGCTTGGCATTTGGCCAGTGTCAAACCACAACATATAGTTATGTAGAAGCCAGGAAGAACACCAAACAATTCTAGAAAGCACCAAGACTTGGGATAGTTCTCCACACTAAATAAATCATTCAAACTCCGGCCTTCAAAAAAGATTGTGCCAATGCAGCACACAATGATTCAGCTTGTAGCACCAAGAGAAACCTGCTGAGCAAACAACCCTTTCAGCATTTCTCTGTGTTATAATAAAGAAGATTTACATCAACAAAAAGCAAATAACAATACAGTTCTATGATGGAACATGAAGGACTGGTATTAAATTTAGCTACAGGGTGCAAGTCAGATGAGTTGATGAGTTGAATGAGCAAGGACTGCAGATCCACGAGGATCTCATGCAATGTTTTTAACACTTCTGTAGTGTGTGGGTGGAATTTAAGTAAAAGTTTTGGAGTACACTACTTCTAAGAACTTTTGTAATTTTATCACAAGCCTTGTGCTTTTTGGTTTTCCACTGAAGAGCTTCAACACTTGAAGTCAAATGAAAATTTCCATTTTCATTCCCTTATAAAGTATCTAGCTCTAGTGCTTACCAAGACAAGCTTGAAAACATGGGCCCCCAAGAGTTATCAAGGCACCCAAGGCAGCAAATGTACCACAGTCATTGTTTCTGAAGGCATTTAGTGGAGGTCATCGTTGTGATTCTGTCAGTGTCCTCTGCTGACAGTAGCTGGGCTGGTAGAACTACTGCAGGTTACTTCCTACTCGGGGAAATTCCCAAGCTCCCTTCAGCTTTTCCCTCTGTAGAAGGCAATCAATACATACCCAGGCAACCATGTGTGGTATCTGAAGTCCTAGGAGAAAGAACTTTTCCCTGAAACAGGTGAAGACACGCCCACAATGGCTCTGCCTGCACAGCTGGGCAGGATCCCTCAGCCCGCATCAGTCTTACACTGAGTTCCTGGGGCTCTTCTCCAACCTGTGCAGCAGATAGTGGAGGATCCATAATCAGCTCTCTGCTTTCCCTACTGTCCTCTCGGCTGAATGAATCCCAATTTCAACCGTCACCAAGCACTAAATGTGCATAAATTACATAAACTATCCAGTGGGAAAGGGAAAATGTAAGATTAAAGAGGTAATACTTATTGAAGACATGCTGCTGAAGCAAAGCAATGCAGGCAGAATGTGCATGGGAAGCAGCTGCATGCACCACACCGAACTGCATCTTTCTCTGGGATTGCATGATTCAAACCCCTAAGCACAGTAAGGGTAGGCACCTTAGTGTTACAATTTCCTGTCTTCAGTCTGCAAATCTTCTCAGGCTTTAGCTACAGCAACTGATTTCTAGTTTTGTGACACTAAGGGTGACCACTTGTCCTTTCTTTCAAGACGCTGTCCCTTATTTCATTCAGTTACTGCAAATGCTTTCTCAATCAGGGCTCAGGAAGCCCTGAGCCATAGCTGCTGACTGGACAGATACAGAACGCAGCCTGAAGGAGCACCATCATTTAGCAAAACTAACCACAAAACTAAAACCAGAAAGAAAACACCCTTCAAACCCTCTCCTTTTATGTTCTCCCCTGAACTGCACTTCTGGAATAAAAACAGCAGATGTTACACATTTTTTGTTACACTTTGACCCCTAAAATTGGACTCAGGGTTTGCATGCACAGAAATGTACAATGACAACAGGCTGCCCAGTGCCTCTGTGAGCAACCTGTGCCTGCCAGTGGCTCCTGCCATGTCCGATCACAAGGAACACTTGATACTAAGGCTGTTAAACAGCACAGGTCACTACAGCCCCATCAAGTTTTGGAGAATAAGGCTTAATGCAGAGTTACCTGGAAATTTTAACTCAGGCTTACCAGTCTGCTAACAGAGAGCAACCCCAGCCCGCAGTGAGCTTTACCATCCTTTCCCCATGGGGTTTGCTGAACCCAGCCGTGCTGCATGTTGGCTTTTAAAATACTGCAGGGGGACAGCTTCAGAACCCTGGGATGGAACAGACTGCAACCAGTTTAGACTTTCAGAGGAGAACTAAGACTGAAAACTCTGACAAAAGTACAAACTGAAGACATAAGAAGTCAGACAGCAGGGCAAAGGTCTGGGAAAAACCAAAAGCTGCATTGTGACTTCATTCTTCCAGAGGGACTGAAACAACTGAGTCTGAGCTATCTTTGCTAAAGTCTGTTTCATTTCCCTAAGCCATTTTGTCATTTGAAATCAAGCCTTGCATGCGTTTATATGGCAATCTGAAAAGTCAAGGATGCTAAATTTTGTTTAAAAGCTGTAATAACTTCAACCACCAAAAGGTAAATTTGAAGAGTATTGGTGAAGCAGACCCCATTTACCTAAAACAAGTGCAACCAGGACAATACTTCCAGTTGATATTCAAAGGTGATTGTATCTTTATACTTTATATTTATGTCAGCAATAAGCTGTTCCCCATGTAGGGTGTATTGGTCCCATTCCCCATAGGTGCAGTGCAGACTGAGTGAACAAGATCTAACTGGAGCCGAAGTGTCACTTGTGATGTGCTGGATGAGTTCCACGTCTGTGTGGAGAGAGATGTAGCCTGCAATGATCCATCTTATCAGCAAATCAAGGTAGATCTCTGAAGAAGAAAGGGCATCACCCTGTCAGTATCAAGTGTGGAGACAATTTTGTAGTGATGACGGTATTTTCCATAAGACTCATTGTAAACAAATCTAATATCAGTGCTTTCCAAGACTCATTCCTATCTTAAATGATCAGGACAAAAAGCCTCATATAGCACCAACAATATAATAACTTCTCTTTCTTTGAGAAAACAACTCAAGACTTGCCTCTAAATGAGCACTTTCCTCTGTGACCCATCATCCCTCAAAGCACAGAAGCAATAGAACACAGCATTTCATTACCACACAGCTGAGAGGGAAATAATCTATTGTCTCCCTGAATACCTGAAACTGAGTTATGAAGCTTCATCAGAAGTATTTGGAAATATAAAATTTGTGAAGGATAAGACAATCAAATGGATTGAACAGTATGTGACTGATAACATTAAAGCTAATATCCACTAAATTACTGCAAAATGAGAGTATTTTCTTGTTGATAATGTTGGTTGCATAAGTTTTCAATTGGTTTTTGTCATCTGCCACAAGAGTTTCAAAATTCCAGAAAAATTTGCCTTTTGCTAGTCCAGGAGACATTGAGGTGGGTGTGTCCCAGGGGCTCATCTCAGGGTTATACGTGTTTGTAACTCGATTGCACACCCGGGGGCGGGGAAGAAGATCCAGCAGGGTGGGAAAGAGCCGCTAGGTACGTGATTTTGGGTGGTCAAAGCCTTTCCAAAGGATAACAGGTGAAACAATTACTCTTCTAAAACAGTAATTGTTAAACTGCTTACTGTGTAACAGCCCTAATCCTTATCTTCTGAATCTGGAAAGATTTTGCAGCTTCTGAAAGCTGCTTTGTACCTTCAGCGAGGATTGTCTATTTGCAGTTTTCAATTGTTTAAGTGTGATGAAGGCTTTACGACATAAGACATTTCCTGGAGGGCAAACAGCAAAATAAATTGATGACATTCATTTGCCATTTCATTCGTTCGAGGGAGATTTTATCTGATAGCACATCCAGAAAAAAGGAAAAGGGATTCCAGGTCACGGCATACAATAGCTTCCAAATACTTGATTACATTTTTTGAATCTTGAAAAACAAAATAATATCACTTTAACTTGATTTAAACCATGTTCTCTGAACATATTTCAGGAAACTGGAAACATTCTGGAGGGGTTCAAACTAGACAAAAGCTGGATATGGTTTGTTTGTATGAAGAATTTTGAATAATAAGAGATTCAGTAGCAGGAATGTGCATGTTTCAGGAAATACCTAGTTCTCTTATTAAATGCTGCTTCTTTCAGCTTTCCAAAGCCTGTATAGTGCATTAAGTTCATTCCTACCTCAGATGCAAGAGTGGAAAAAATATTTTCCTTGTATAAACAGATTTGGATAGTTTGCAGAAACATGAAATATATGGATTTTGCTAAGCCCTGACTGTAAATTATTTTCAGTCCTACATGTAAAGTGCTTTACAAACTGATTTAAATCAATATTAAATGATATTGAAAAACATTAAAATTTTTGTTAATAAAATGAAGCTTAATATAATTAAATTATGGTTTTGAACATACTAGAAATGTGCTGCCCTAACCATGTTTCAGTACATTGCTTATAAGTATTGTCTGGTTGTTCACTTGTCCCTTCTTTCTGTCCAAGAAAAGTGATCACCCTGATTATCTCTCAACCCTGCAGTGCCAACAGAGTCCCACAAGCACAGTGAGTTTTCTGCGGTAAGAACTAACTCGGGTGAAATCTGTTCCATTCTCATCACTATCTTCTCTTGAGACAGCCTCTGTGCAACCTGCAAGTGGCATTTTGGGCAGACCTGTGCCTGCCCTGTCTTCCCTGGAGCGCATGAGGCTGTGCCATCAGAGTTGAGCAGGTACAAACCCCTCGCAGAGCGGTGACAGAAGCTGTAAGTGGTGGATGGCTGAGCCTCCACGTGAAAACACGTGTTTTACTTTGCTTTATCACCCAATGAAACCAGCTCCAGAGCAATTTCGCAGTAGAAAGGTCTTGATCAGATACAGATAGATTATCAAAATCCACAGCAAATCACAAAGTCCTTTTACAGAAAACTTTTTGTGGCCACATGTGCCAGAGCAGCACGACAAACTGAGATTACAGTGCAGCAACAAAGAGAACAACAAAAACTTTGCATCCCCCTGCGAAGGGCTGACAATGGCCTTGGTACTGCATATGGCACCGGCAGACAGTGTCTCTGACGTTGGTGACAGCAGCAGTGACACCAGGAATGCAGGAACTGATCTAAACTCATAGCTCTTATCAGATGCTGCTGGCAGGACAGCAGCCTGCGCTCCACAGCGGGTTTGCACACCGGGTGGGGCCTCTGCCCCAGCTCCACCCTGCAGGACGCATAAACAGAAGCCAGAACAAATCCTGCTCAGGGGCAGGCACAATCCTGCCGACAGTGACGTGACAGGTGGCCCTCTCTTTGTACGTCTTGCCCATCCCAGGAGAGAGAATTTCGTTTGTTCTGGCACATTTGGTCAACCCACATACAGTGTATAAATCAAGATGATTCCAAAAAATGTGTTTCTAAAAGTGCACTGGGGAGTGAGGGTTTCAGCAGAAAACCCTATGCAGTGTTTAGGGCTTCTCCTACCTGCTGGGAGCCGCAGAGCACACTGGTGAGCTGCACTTAGTGTCAGTTGGCACAATGAGTCATAGCTGCTGGCCTGCTTTCTAACTGCTCACATAGCAGCATTTGTTTCCTGTTGCACAAAGCCCCATGTCAGACTAGGAGAAAATTACCAGAAAAAGAAAAAAAAAGCTGTATGATCACTCACTGTAAAACAGTGGTGTCAGGGCATCTGTAATTTTCAATGAAGTCAGCAAAACCCACAAGTAAAAAGGGTCAGGCCCTCCCTTTGCAACAGGTAGTAAGTATAAATGTAAGTAATTTTTTAAAATACTGAATTTCAGCACAAATGCAAGGAGTGCTCATGCCCACAGGAATAATGATCTGGCACTACGACTGCAAAATGAACATTTACCATGCTTCCCCACAGAGCAGGGAGCAGGAAGATGCACACACACTGCTGCCTTCTGTCAAAGAGCTGGGCAGCTAGGACAGCCCAGGGAGGGGAAGAGGAAAGAAAAAGACTTTAAAAACACTAATGTTTTCCTCACTGTAATATAGTCTCTTATACAGCATGAGAAGAAGGCAGCTTTTTGTGATCCCTTCTTACAAAAAGGTAATCCACAAAACTCTGGAGTTGGTCAAAGTTTTGCTCAAAGCAAAAAAAAAAAAGTTATTAAAAAAATGAAGGAGCTTGGAGCATGGGCTGTGCAAGGCACAGTCTTTGTTCAACACCCTTTCCTCCTATAAAAAAACCCCGATGTTGGAGGTTAGGATTTTTCCTTTTTTTTTTCTTTCTCTCAGGGAAATGAGAATGGGGATTTTCTCCCATTTGTTGCCTAAGAGATGATAAAAGATGTAGACAAGGAGGAGGGGGAAGGGAGCAGTTGGCTGCAGTCCCTTAGCTCAGGGGCTTTCTCTTTGGAAGTGCAGATACCACGGGATTTTGGCTGGGGGCAGCTCCTGGCTCTCCCTCGGGACCAGAGGGGAGATGGTGCTGCTGTTGCTGTGGGGAGAATTCGCTGCCACCACGGCATTCCATCCTTCACTGCTTCTCCTTACCGTGGGTGAGCCTCTGCTCATGAGAGCGGCCATTGAACTGGGACCTTTTCAACAGCGGATCTCACTGGGAAGGACCCTCACCATCTACTCAGGTGCCCCAGGGGAAAACACTTCCCTGCTCCGAGGGAGCATCTCCCGGCTGCTGCTGGGAGCCTGGCTGCCACTGCACAGCCCCACTGTTTTCTGATGCTGCTTCGGGCTTTTTTTGTTGCTACGCTTTAACCTGACACCCCGTGTCTGCCCAGACACCCCCGTGGCTCCTGGCACGGCCCCGGAGGTTTTACTACACTTTGTTTGCCACCCCGGGCGCGCCCATCCCTGCCGTTCCAGCCGCCGCGCCGAGGTTGGTGCTGCAGCCCGTTTCGCCATCCGGAGGGGCACCGGGATCGGCTGCCCGGGGCTCGGTAAAGGCAGCCCCTTTCCCATCCCTGCCGTTCCAGCCGCCGCGCCGAGGCTGGTGCTGCAGCCCGTTTCGCCATCCGGAGGGGCACCGGGATCGGCTGCCCGGGGCTCGGTAAAGGCAGCCCCTTTCCCATCCCTGCCGCCGGCCGCCCGCCATCGCCGTGTGGGGAGAGGCGGCCATGCTGGCGGCACAGCGCCCCCTGCCGGCGGGGAATCACCGCAGCCCCCGCCCGGCCGGGAGCCACCGGCGCCCCCTGCCGGCCGTGCCCGGAGCTGCGCCAGGGGAAGGGGCCGCGGCCGGGAGAGGCTGCACGGGGCTCTGGTTCTGTTTGCTCTCGCTGCCACTGCTGGTGTTTGTCTTGTTAGATACCTATATTCTAGTAAAGAACTGTTATTTCTTAGCCCATATCTTTGCCTGAAAGCCCACGATTTCAAAGTTATAATAATTAGGAGGGTAGGGGGTCATATTTTCCATTCCAAGGGAGGTTCCCGCCTTCTTTACAAAGACAGGTGACGAGTTCAAAATTGCTTATCTGGACTTTTTCAAAAGGGTGATCCTGTTTTTCCATCTGAAACAACACTTTTCTTCAACATCCTGGCAATACTGTGATCACTTCTGAAAAGTTCAAAATCAAACATTTCACAAGAAAGAGATTTTTAAAAGAAAAAAAATTCCATTTTGCTCAAAAATGTAAAGTGCTTCCTACTTCTGCTCCAGGCAAGCTCTATTTCTGCCCTCTCCTCTGGGGCAGACAAAAGATATAAGCAGCATTTAAGGCACTGTGGGTGGCTGGAGCCTCTACCCTTAGCTGCCCACAACATTTCAAGACAGGACCTGGTCTGAAGCAAGAGCTCAGCTGGCAGCATGAATGGAAGAGCAGACTTGAGGGTAACACAAGAAAAAAAACAAACCTGGTCAAGCATCAGGTCGTGCCCACAGGAAAGCACCATGAGGCTGCACCTTCCTCAGGCTGAGGCCAGACTGCCAGACAGCCCAGTCAACAGCACATGATTATAGAACCAGAGAACCATGGAATATGCTGAGCTGGAAAGGACTCACAGGATCATCAAGTCCAACTCCTGGCCCTGCACAGACACCCCACCCTGTGCCTAGGATCGGTGTCCAAATGCTCCTGGAGCTCTGGCAGCCTTGGGGCCATGCCCATTCCCTGGGGAGCCTGGGCAGTGCCCAGCACCCTCTGGGGGAAGAACCTTTCCCTGATATCCAACCCAGCCCTCCAGCCGTTCCCGTGGGTTCTGCCATTGGTCACCAGAGTGAAGAGCTCGGTACCTGTCCCTGCCCTTCCCCTCACAAGGAAGTTGTAACTGCAATGGGTCTCCCCACAGTCTCCTCTGCTCCAGCTGAACAAACCAAGTGCCCTCAGCCACACCTCATACAGCCCCTCCAGACCCTTCACCATCTTCCTGGCCTCCTCTGGGCACTCTCCAATAGTTTCATGTCGTTTTTATATTGTGATACCTGAAACTGCCCTCAGGGCTCAAGGTGAGGTTGCACCAGCTACCAAAAGGCTGCTTTGCAGGTGCCCCAGTTTCTTAAGGAGACTCCACCTTTATCCACAAGCCAAAACTGCTCCTGTAACCACTCGGTTCACTCTCTCAGTAGCTTTTACAAAGGACATCTTTGGTGCCAGCCCTCTTTGTGCAGTGTTGCTATCTGTCCCTCAGGATATCTCCCCCAGCCTTCACACACACTGGCACAAGGCCAGTGCTTTCCTACAAATTACCTATGGAGTGTATTCTAGCAGACTACAAGCAGAACATAAGATGCAATCTAGCTGCCCCTGAGAAATGATTGATTTCACTGCACCAGCAGATAACACGAGTTGTGAATTCCTGTTTGAGACGCACCAGAAATCAAGAGACATCAAAGTCCACACTCCCCGGTTCCAATCCATATTCACTGACCAGCCAAGGCCAGTGTTTTATTCCTTCTCAGCACCTCTTTCAAGCATCCTCACTCATGAGGCACGTTATACTCTTGGCAGTGACCCTTTGAAGGTGAAGTATGTAAAGGCAATAGAGGGTAAAATATTAGGCAAGGGCAGTATCACAGGTTTGCAACAGCAGCTCTTGACCTCAGAGCCTTCTCATGTGGAACAAGTCAGTTGGACTGGGAATATCCTCACCTGACTGCAGCCTGCCAAATTTGGCAGTTTAAGGGGGTTACCTTCAGGCAACAGAGGCAGGACCTGCCAAGGACAGATTAGCCCACCCAGATGAGAAACTGATTTCTTTCCTGCTTTGACTGCTTGACAGCTTTGACTGCACGTCCAAAATGAGGGGGGATGAATACTGATGTATCACACACATCCTCTGATCCTGGTAAGGTCAGCCACGATGTTTAAAATTATTCTTGGTAACCCAATCCTCAACTAGGCCAAGTTCCCCATTTGTTGAGGGGATGTTAAGATCATAAGGAATGCAGAGTGGGCAGTGATATATTGTCATATTCACACCTCAGCCAGTTGAATAAGTGAGATGCTTTCAGTGACAGTACAGGGAAGTTATATCTTCTGTGAATCTGGATGGCAAGAACTGACCATAGATGCCTAGTTGAGAAAGACAATTTTAGTGTCTTTATTTTGTCTCCAGTGTTTAGTTTGATCCTGTGATGTTCGAGGACTCCTTTGCTGCTTCACCCCTTTTTGCACAAACATGATTACATTCAGCTGATCCCCAAGCATTCAATAAGTACACATTAATTATGTCTCCCCTGACCCAGCAATGGAAAATCACATTTGTTTTCACAGAGAAGGAAGTGAAGTAGCCCAGATGTGACTTGCCCACAGGCAGGCAGCAGCTGAGCTCACTCAGGGGCAGTTATTTCCAGCCTCCTGCCCCTGCTCCTGGATCTCTGTGTAACTGTGTTTTTCACTCTCTTCCTGTTCTCTCTTACTACAGCAAGAGTCTGCAGACTGGCAGAGATATCTTGATGACTAATTGTTCTCAGCCTAAAGATCTCTACTTGCTGTTACAGATCCTGTGTTTCGAGGGGTTTTCATTACCCCTACCCTCCTTCCTTAAATAGGTTTTCATCAGCAGGATACAAGTTTGATCCATCCAAGCCATGCCTTCTTATATATTTACATATATTCTGAAGTCTTAAGTAATGAAAGGAGAAAATTTATCAGAAAAGAAAGGCAAAAATTCTATTTGTGTTTAAAGAAAACAGCCTGTGACAGTGACCTCTACAGCTCAGGATGCTTTGGGAGGACACCAGATGAATTCCAGATATGGCAGGCAAGAGAGACTCCCGCCCACGTTAACTGCTGCAGAGCTGCTGCAGATGTAGAATCCCAATGGCAGGTCACAAACCATGCCACAAAACACTGGAAGGACATATGCAAATATTTTTTTCTTCAGCCTGAATGCAAAAGTGCACCTTTGCATGCAAAAATGTGTACCTCCCTTTCTACCACCTGTCCTTGAACAGTTAATTTAACCATGCAAAAAAAAAAGACACTATCATTCCACTAGGGTGGGACCAGGCTCTAATTAAAAAGAGAAAAATGAAATGTACTCTCCAAGACTTAACAAAAAAGTGACGCAACTTGCAGCTTTAAGGGCGAAAAAACTCCACAGAGCGGCAGAGGGAGAGCTGTCATAGCACATGTGCTGTGCATGTAGCTGTGACATGACACATCTTCTGAACCTGCTGTCATCAGGAAAAATTCCTGACAGACAACAGCCCAGATCTGGGCAGGAAGACAGCCCTTTTTCAGGAAGAAGCACTGTGCAGGTAAAAAACCAGGTCACATTGACAATCAGGGCTCATATTTGTAACTAATACAGGCTAATCTCAGGATTGAGTATTGAATCTTTCCTATATAATTTTTATAAACCTAGAAATGAGAAGCATCCACTGATTGCTGTATTAATTTATCACCTGATCTAGTTCCATAGGATTAGTAGACCCTTTCCTTTTTAAATGGGATTTTTAAAAATGTCAACATTCCATCCTATTCAACAGATTTTACATCCTTGAAAAGAAGAAATATTTTCAAAAATCGGATCTTTTAATACATATGAAGTAGATTTTGTTTTATCCAAAAATCAATAGACAAGCAACCAGAAAAAAGTCTGGCCCAGCTGGAACACTGTACCAAGAACAGCAGCCAAGAACACAGGACTGTTTTTCCTCTGAGCCTCAATTACAACTCTCACTGCATCCTTCTGTTGCCAGAAGAAGCCAGCCCCCTTCTTCTGCCTTTCCCACAGAACTGGAATAAGGCAGCACAAAGCAGGAAGTGTTGTGTCTTCAAAACACGAGTTAACAACACACTTTATTTAGCCTACTCCTGATACTCAACCTACAGCTCCTGGCAACCCTGCTTACAAAGGTATTCCACCACGGCCCTTCTGCATTCCATGACATAGGAACAAGAGAAATCCTTCGCAATTACAACATGGGGCCCAAGAGAACCTTACAAATTGCTCGTTCATAAACCTTCATCCAGCGTGAGAGCTGCCCGTTGCTACAGCAGAGAGAAACACAGATGTCTTATGGCTGCAGTGCTCTCATCTGCCGACAAGAGTTGTACATGGAAACAGGTCCTTTGTCACAGCAGAAACAATCACAGAACCAGTACAAACTGGGAAGTGCAACTCGCATCTTCCTGGGCTGTAACACACAGAACTCCCTGCACAGACCTTCACTGGCAGGTGCTGGGAGCAGCCTGTGGCCCAGCGCTCTCTGGAGAGTTGCTGCACACAGGCACATTGCTCTCTGCTCAGGTTTCAAACTCTCCTGTGACTCATGGCATCTGTGTCCTGCTAGAACAGGCTGCAGGCCAGGCTGCATGTCTAGCGTTTCTCACACGATCTGCCAGCGGGGCAGCTGAGGGACGAGGAGGGGACAGGGCTTGCCCAGGGCACCCAGGCCAGCCAGGGCATGGAGGGACAAAGCATGGGGCTGTGTGGCTGCCTTTGCAGATACCCTCTTGCCTGCCTTTCTTCCACTCCCACAGGGGAAAACCCAACATGGGATCACTTCTGTGCTTGTTTTCCAAAAGACAAAGCAGCTGTCAAACTCATACCCCAAAGTTATTCAGAATTAGGGTTCCACAAGTTCCCTTCATCATACTGCTGCCGGTGCAAAGAGCAAGGACACCATTAGCAGTGCCAGGGTCCCACGCCAGCCTTGCCACAGAGCTGGTGTGGGACATAGACAGTTGTGCCCATTGCCTGGGCCTCACGTGTCCCCCAGCACTCTCCCTGCCTGTGGGGCTTCATCTGTGAGCTCTCTGGCACAGTGAGACCCTGATCTCTGCAGCTGATGTGGGTCCTGTCAAAAATGATAAACACCATATCACCTTCTGGGCTCTTACTACCACCACATCATCACACCAGCACAATGCACCAAAACACACTCTTAAGGACAGAATGTGTGGGATATATCAGAAGATGGGGGGGATGTCAAGTATCACTACAAAGAGCCTGCAGCACAGTGTGTGGAGCCAGGTGGGAATGGCAAGTTATTGGTTCCAGCTGGGTGCTGGTCCCAGGCTTGCACCTGGCTGAGCCTGCACAGGTTCCTCTGCACAGTGTCACCCAGTGCTCCACGAAGAGGGAGGAACTCTGGTGACATGCCATAGTAACACTACAGACCCAGGTCAAGTCCAGCATAGACTCCTGCTGCCAGTTCCTCCTCTGAAACAGAAGTGCAAGTGAGGCAGAGGAATCTCGGTGGCTCTGGGGGATCCAGCTGTCAAGGCCGACAGGGCCACAGTGGCTGGCCCTGAGCACCACAGTCCTCTGGAGCACAGTGCCGAGAGCCTGGAGCTAGCCTTGGTGGCAATACAGCTGTGTCTGTGCAGAGCTGCATCAGAGTGGGGCTCCTGAGAACAGCCCGAGCTACACAAAAGTGGAGCATGAAGGAGCCAAGCTGGATGTGTGCACCCAGGACACACAATCCACTGTTCTTACCAACAGCCCACAGCTGAAAGCAAGCTGCCAGCACTCAGCTGTTCTCGCTAACTCACACTCTAGTTTCAGATATGCTGCCTCTTAGCGCAGATCTTAAAGAAACACTGATAACCCCAAAGCACATGAGGAAATACACAACTAACATGGTGCATGGCAGACATGTAAGCTGCTCATGAAGTTGGTAGAAATCTGATTTCTATTGTGGGAAGCTAGTTGTCATCTGAAATGGGAAGGAATGATTGTAGACCCACTCTGAATAGCAAGGCAGACCGGGTGGCATGGGCATTTCCATTCCATTTAGCAGAGAATGCCCGTGCAGCACTGACTGTGCCGAGAGCATGGGTCGGCTGCAGCCCCCACTGTTGCCCAGTAAACCCATGCCCAGTTCTTGGGGCTGTAGGAGACCATGACTGCCTCCCCACCCCAGGTTTCACGATTTATATTTTTTTTAAAAAGTGGGCTGAGAGGTGGCACAGGAAGGGGAAGTGGCTCATTTAGGCTCCTAAATCAAAACAGGAATAAACAGAACATCTGAAACTCCTGCCCTCAATCTTGGTTCTTTCTGGATCCTGAGACCAGAACTCAATATACATTCTCTGAGTGTAAGCAACTGTGCTGCAGTTTTGGATTTAAAAGATCCATGATGTATTGATAAGAAGTTGACTTCAGAGGGAAAGTTATTCCATGTGCTGAGCTTGTCAGTTATATAAAATATGGCTGTGCCACTGAATTGAAGGCATGTGTGTTAAGGAGTGTGCCGATGGCCACAGCTATGGACCGGACCGGAGACTGAAAGCTCCACAGCAGTGGACTGAAGACCAGCACTGTGCTGGCCTGACATTAGTTTAATTCCTTATATCCTTTTTCTGTTGGTGGTAGAATTACTTTGAAAACCAGCAGTTCTCAAGTATATTTTTGTGGGACCGAATAGTACAGAGATGGCTTACCTGGACAATTAGCTTATTTTCTTTATCAGGCAGAATTCGGTAGGTATAAACGCAATTCCGGTACCTGGAACAGAACACAGGTGATATGGTTAGACCATGCTCAGAAGGGAGTCTCACTATAGCATCCCTCCCCGTAAGGAAAGACATTGGAAAATCCTGAGGCACATAGATTGCTTCATGCACAAGGGTTTTAAACATTTCTCTTTCTTTCTTTCCCTGGAGTATGTGGACTAACACAAACCTGAAGTGCTCCTGGTCACTGAAACAGGAATATCTGCTTGCAGATGTCACTGCAGAAAGTGGTATCAGCATTAGCTCAGAGAGAATTATTCCACTCTTCTTCTGGCCGGAAAGAGAGAAAACATCAAGCGGCTCTAGCTGTCAGTATAGCGGGCTTTTTCATTCAGGAAGGAATGAAAAAGCAGAAATATGAAAGGCAAAGGGCCAAAATCAGCAATAAATGAGTAAACTGAACGGCTAGTACATTGACTTGTCTTGGAAAAAGTAAATAATATATTTCAGCTAAATCACAGTACAACAACTGATTGCCAGGCACATTTTTATCCATAAATCCTAAACAACAACCTAAATGAAAACCCATCTCACCATCCTGGTGTGGATGCACACTGTACATGTGCATCTGTAGAGCACCCACAACAAATATTTTGTCCCAGCTAAATTAAATTAGATTCTTATTTAAGGGGGGGGATGGAGGAGTCTTGGGCCCAGTGGAGGGTCACATCAATGCACGGTAGCCCAAGGGAAGCCTGAACAGTGCTGTAAGCTTGACCTTTCTCAGCAGCTGCTGAGCTTTGTGCAGCTCACCCAAGAAGTATTGACTAGAAAATGTATTTTTACCTTTCTCACAGCAACAGATTGATCAAATCTTTTAAGTCATCTGCAAAAGATACAATATTGCTTTGAGCCAGCAAAAGGTGCTGGTTCAACCCCTTTCCATCTCAAAAGAAAGAACGGAATCCACACTCAAAGCTTCCTTGGTTGTAACAGAAACACTGCACTACCTGTGGGATTGTCACGAAATGTGGGCTGAGGTCGGGCCCCCAACTGGGGAGATCAGGCAAATCAATTAACATCCTAATCTGTCTTAGAGTTCTGATGTGAGTCTATTCATCGTACGGCTTTCAGAGTCATTCCACGCAGGAGAGAGAAGACTGCCAGGATTTCAGGCAGCCTCAGACGAGGAGTCACAAAGAGACATTGGAAATGAAAATAAATTCCTCATAGATCATAGCTGAGTCTTTCCAGGGTATCTGGAGGATTTTGGTCATGTAGCCACATGGATGTATGTCTTTTGATAGCATTAATGCAAAGGACACAGAAGAATTCAAGCTGTTTCCAGAACTTGTTTCACAGGCATCTATTCATTCACACATCTGGTACAGAGCTGGAAGTCACAGACATGATCCCCAACTGTAGGGCAGCTACAGCACTGCTAATTTCACCAATCCCAGGGTAATCAGGGCCAGGTGAGGATATGCCCGAAGGAAGGGTATGGGGTTTGTTTCTATGTGTCAATGCAGCTCTCTTACACCATTTCCTCCTGCCGATATGCAAACAGGGCTAAGCAGAATTGCTCACGCAGCTGATGAGGGACAATTTGTGTGTGCGGAGATTATGAAACTGATAAATGAAGCAGCTCGGTTGCTCTTGCTTGCAAGAGGACCCTCACGTGGCCTTCACCAAAAGTGCCCCATCACACAGACCCTGCATGGCTGCTGTCATAATGCTTGTAAACAGGTTTAAGCTGAGGACGAGTAAGATCAGTATAAGAACAATGAAAGAAGGGCGGTTGGGTGAGACAGGAGAAGGGAGGAGCACTTCCTAGGACCAAAAGCAGGAATTCTCCTTGCCAGCCCCCTAATTTAGTGTGTATGGAGAAGACCGGGACTCTTACTCCGTTTTTACCCTTGGGCTTTCTCTCCTCAGCATCCTGACTGTCACGTTATGCAGTCCCAGTTATCGCCACATTCCAGGTCCTCCCTAAAAGCTGGGTTGAGTTCAGAATTGCTCAACCATTGTTCAGGCTGTCCATGTGGAAGGTAGATAAAACATCAGCCTCAGTTTAAACAAGTCTCCAAGTACTTGTCATCTCCCTTTCCTCTCAGCCAACCAGAGGAGGAAACAGTGTGACAAGGCTGGCATTTTCTCCTTCCTCTCCTGCTGTATGTTTTTATGCACAGGTGATGATGTGCATATTGGGAGTATCTGGAGCACTGAACAGGGCTGCTGTGCTAGGCCTGGTGCCAAGTGCACCATGAGAGAGGCATGGTGTTGGAAAGGGCGTCTCACAGGCAGGGTCCTCTTAGAGGGGTCCCAAAGCTGCAGCTGGTCCTTGAGTGTCACCTCTAGAAGTGTTGTTAGTCCTGCAGCGATTCATGGATGAACTGCCAACAGAAGATCCCCTGGAGGAATGGTACCAGTCCAGGTGCAGGGAACATTAAGCAGGCTCTTTTGGATTTCAGGATTCAGGCATTCCCCTCCAGGTGAGTAAAAGAGCCGATTTCTTGTCAATAAACTCACAGATCAAATTATTTAGGCAGTGAGAAAGGAGGAGGAAAAGGGTTTTGCTTCTTGCCTTTTATGGGGCAGTGTGACCAGAGCAGGGGACAGCAGTGCAGGGGGAGGAGCACTCCCCAGCCTTTCACTGTCTAAATGCTGCTGCTCTAAGTTTCAGAAAAGGAGGCAAGGCACTCTTAAAAGGCCCTGCAAATACACCTCCCCTACTTGTCTATATTTATACAAATCCTGTTTTTCTAAAGCAGGTCTTCAATGAAATCATTATTTCATTCTATGATATTATACAAAATGCTTTTGCTGGATCTTGATTGATCTGTCCAATAAATATTAGAGCTTTGTAGAATATGACATTTCTTTTTCAGAGCAAATTTCATCGTGTTTTGTTTTCCATATCTATACACAGTTGACACTTTCTCTTTTTCAACATAATTCTCTTTTGTGGAAACAATTTGCAGTCAGCCTTTCAATTCCCCACTCTCCCATTCTTTGTCTCCAGCCTCTCTATTTTTTAAACAGAACTGAAGAGCTCAAGCTTCAAACACCTCCCAGTCAACAGCACAGCTGAAACTGATACATTTCTGAGGAAGCTTTCAGCTTCAGTAAAGGTGCCCATTTTGTGGAGATGACATTCAGAGGGAAAGACTTATTCACCACCTCTCCACAAACTAACTGCAAACCAGCATAAGCTGAAAGTTTGTCAGATCATTTGACAGCAGTCTCTGTGACGTTTCCCAGACTGTAATTAATGCCAGCCCTTTGCACCTCTGATCCGGCTGCTCTTGGCTGGCAAGGCTGGGTGCTCCCCAATTCTTTAATCAAGCCATTCATATTAGCCACCTCAGAATGGATTTAAGAACATAACCTTTGGCTCCCGGTTCAGAAAATCATGGTCATTATATTGTTTCTATTTCCTGATCCCATGTCTCTCAAGTCACAAAAGGCTTTCAAAGCCGGCTGCACAAACATTTACAGTGGAAAAACTTATGCAAATGCATGTTAGTAGGCCTTTTTGCAGCACCTTCTCTTTCTATAATCCCCACCATCCCTCAGTGAAAGTATTTTGTGTACATACTAGTTACAAGTCAAACCAATGGGGTAATACTAAAATAACTCAATGGAAGCAACAGTCTGTTCTAGTAAATTGTTCCCTGACTCGGGCCCTCAGCCCATGTTACAGGATTGTCTCTCCTCCCTCCTGCTAGAACTGGCTGTTCGTCTGCAGCTGTCCTTCTTTCCCTGCTCCCTCCAGAAAGACAAAACTCTTCCCTGTGTTGTTACAAGCACCTTAACAGGCGGGCACCGAGGCTCTCTGCACCTTGTGAACAGACCCACTCCCCAGCCACCACGCTCCGGCACTCGGACACCCACGCCCAGGGGCAGTTACCCAGCCCCATGCCGCTCGGCAGCAGAGAGTGCTGTCACCAGAAACTGACCTCAGAGACAAGCAGTTAGCACAGTTATAAACAGCAGCACCGCCTTCACCACTACAAGAAATACACTTTCAGGCAGAAAATGAGAAACCTGCTTGTAATGTAATGTGGGGTAAAGATGAAATGACTTTCATTGATCTGCTGCACAATGGCAGCAAAGAGGATCTGACAGGGTCCCACAAAGGCTCTCTTGTTCTCTCCTAAGCAAGGAGCAACTGTCTGATCTCTCTGTAATGCAAAGTCAAATGTCTCAGATTTTACCTAGTGACTTCAGTCTCCTCTCACCCCTGTTCTCCTGCCTCCAGGAATAACACCTGGCCCTCACAAACCCAGGGCAAGAGGTCTTGCTCTCTGGTCCCTGACCTAACCCAGAATGGGGGGATCAGGGCTGCCAGCACTTCTCTCCCTATTTCCCACATGAAACGTTTACCCCATGAGCCACATTAATGATGAAGGTGGAATCACTGCTGTGCTGAGTATCCTGTGCACAGCTCCAGGAACTATTTCAAGCCTTTTGCTGAATGCAACACGGTACAAGCAGGGAGCTCAAACATACACTGAACCAGAGTAAGAAAAGTGCCTGGGAGGTACCAGGCTCAGGACTGGGGCCACTAAAGATAAATACTTGACCCAAGTTGTTAAGACACTCCTGAAGTTCAAGAGGTTATTATCTCTCAGAGCACAGCAGCAGTGCCTTTGACCATTCTCTCCTTTTGAATCAGGGCCCAGAGCAGCATGAGCAGTAAAGCAGTACGTAACTATGGGTTTATTCAGCCTGGCTCCTAACCCTTCCCACCCCATGGCCCAGTCAGGTGAAACCAGCCATGCTCTGCTGAGGGCTGCACATTCCCAGTGAGTACAGCGCCTGTTTGCCTTTGTGCTGGGGAGGGGGCAGGGGTGACTGCTGCCCAGCAGGGACAGCAGTGTGGGCTGAGGGCGCGGTGAACGCTGTACTTACAGCACGCAGAGCGCGTATGCCGAAGCAATTGACTCACTGGCCCTCACAAGGAAGCTGCCATCCTTGCCTACTTTGGAGAGCAGGTCTTCAGCTCTGGAGCGAGTGATGTTGCCGTGGTACCAGCACTGATCCATTGCTGGAGCTGGAGGAAACCTGAATGCCAACACAGGAGCTGCCAGAGCCGCCTGTGTGTCTGTGTGTAACGATCAGCTAGCTTCAGCTTCCTGTTTCAATAGCACAGAGAGGGAAAGGAAACTCAGCCACGGACAACTTCCTCAACTCAAACAGCTCAGAGAGTGAGTGTCCCTGCAGCCCCCGTTCTCCCTCCTCATGCAGCAGCTGAAGTGACTAGCAAGCCCATGTTCCCTGCCTTCCCCTCCTGCTTTGTGTCCCAGCTGGTGATCTCTTCTGCTCCCTCACAGATTCAGTCCCCCAGGCTTTGGTGGCCTGCCGTCCTATCTACGATCTTCTGCCAGATCCTTTGAGTTTTCATCTTTTTCCTCTCTGTCCTACCCACTACAGGTCTCCATGGGGAAAAAAGAAACCTCTGATCAGAAACACACCATGCATTAGGATACATAGCACCGACTGCCCCATTCCTGCCTTGACTAGTCCTCATATCTAGCTAGGTGTGAGGAGGGGACTTCAAAGAACTGAAAAAAAAAAATTACTACTGCATGTCTCCATGCACAGAAGCAGACTGAATGGCTGATTTGCGCTGGGGATTTGTGACCAAAGCTTGCTGTCAGCTACTGTGAGATGGATTCAAGGATCTTTCCTACTCTAAATCCCCAAAGGTGGGACAGAGCAAAGCTGTGTGTCTGGCAATCTGCGTCAAAGAGGGAAGAACTGGAGCTTTCACTTCCCTTTTCTTTGTCTGTACATCTGTCCCTCAGCTGTGCTGTGTGGCATGCTTAGTGCTGCATCTCCAAGACACGTCTGCAGCAATGCCAGGACATTCCTACAGGGGCACTGCCTGCATGGCAGATTTGGTTGCCTATCCTGTACCTCCAACCACTCTGCCCTCTGCACATCCACATTTGAGCTATACCTGAAAGCAGCAGCTGAGCTGGGACTCAAAGTCCAGAGGCAGAGGAAAGGTGCAAAGTCTGCTAGCCCTACAGTTCCCAGAGCCAGGAGAAGCACTGGAACCACGGTACCTGGACCATGCATGAACTGCTGTGCTGTACACCACACGGACAGCAAGGCAGGAGAGAACAGACTGTCACTGCACAGGGAGAGGCTAGAACGTGTGGGTGTGGAGAGGGAGTGAACCAGCACAACCCAGCATCCATCCCCGCAAGCCTTCTTGGTGCTTTCAGTTATGCAGAGGCTTGGTCTGCAGTGCCCAGCTTAACCTCTGCACCGAGGTGGAACTGTGAGCAGCAGCGGCCCAAAGCTGTATGGCCAGAACAGGGCCCTGCTAGACAAGCAGAACTGCACCATGCAGGGCTTCCTGTCCACGCCGAGCAAGCGCTGTCTGCACTCCAAAATTAGCTCAGCTGAACCTGGCCTTCAGCTCCACCAACATCCACACAGGCCTTTAGCAGACAAACTCCTACGGATTCGGGTGCCTAAATGGAGTCAGACACTGAATGCCATGAAGTGGCTCTGCCAGTGGACAGTAGCTATAAGCTACAGAGTGGTTACAAACTCTATTGTCCCAACAAAAAAGAGAATCTGCATATGGCAAAGGCACTGTGCAGCTGCTCTGACAGCCCTGCCTGGCCACAGTGCACTGCTAACCTCACCTGCACCAGCTCCTTGGGATTTCTGGTACCTCCAGTAGCTACTCTGGAGCACAGCTGCAGCAGGAAGCAGAACAGCTCTGAATGTCAACCACTGCTTGACGTCCCAGTGCTCGCCATGCAACAGGCACGTATCTGGATGCAGAGTGCACAGAGCTGCTCACACCATGCCTTCTCATAGAACAAAACTGTTTGGAGAGCTTCTCCTGAGCTTCGGCAAACTAACACCAGGTAACAGGTACAAGCCCTCATTAGACATCTGAGACTAATTAGCTGCATACTTAGCACCTATTCCCCCCCTCCCCCACCAATGTAGGTGTTTAGCAAGTTGCTGCTATTTCCTTCAAATCCTGTGTCCAGGAACACACTACTCCTTGACGTGGAGACAAAAACAAGGGGAAGGGATCAAAATATAAATGATGATTGTGGCAATTGAATGTGCAGGCTGGTTCCTGTGAGTATTTCTTGGTCCTAAAAGAAAGCACAGTACAGCTCCAGCTGCTCAAAATGTGAATCCCAATGCCCTAATATAAACAGCTCTGTGATCCCTAATGGCTTGTTAGCTTGGAATAATATCTTCTCTCCAGGACACTACAACAGACACTTTATCTAAACTGGTTTTTCTATAGATGTCCTCGTGCTATTGTACCAGATGGGTGTCAATTCACCAGCCTCTCCAGAACCAGTGAATAAATACTGTCTGTGGCATCATTCAAGATGTACAGTGGTCACCCAACCCCCCCACTTATATTCAGCCTGTGCACTGCATCAGCATGGGAACTGCCAGGCTTGGCCAGATAAAAACTGAAGTATGCCTTTCCATGTCATGAAACTAAGGTATTCCATAGTACCTGATGAGGAGGTTAAGTCTGTAGGGCAGCAGTTAGCTTTGCTGAAGTCTAAATATACCATTCCCTCATTAGGCATCAGTGACAGGCTGTTGGCCACAAAGGTTATTTAGAGTCTGGCCTACATCTAAAGAGCATATGAGTAATACCCAGAAAGTACTGGCTACCTGAGCCACTCTGCTACTCCAGCCCAGCGTGTTACTGACCTGCTGCTTGGGAAAGGCTTGACAAGTTACAGGTGTGTCTGTGAAGGTCACGAGATCCCTTCACTCCCTCGGTATCTGCAGCATCCAGGTGCCCTGAAACAAATCTCGATAGTGAGGAAAGTCAGGGCCTCTTTTCCCACCACCCATGAAAGCTGTCAGTAGTAAAAGGCAAGAGTAGGAGCACTGTGCAAGCAGAGCCTCGCAGACCTGAGCAGTGACACTGCAAAGGATCCTATGGGACTTGCTAGTGTTCACCAAAGGGAAGGGTCCTGAGAGACCTCTGGAAAGCAGGTGTTTTTCTTCACCAAGATGGCAAACAAATACATTTTCCTTGCAGTCACTGAACATGTGCACACACGCAGGATACAGCACACAGGAAACAAGCACAGACTGGTTCATATGCAGAATTTTGTCCAGAGGCATGGGTAACACTTTCTTAGCTCCATCTGCTCTGATGGGTCTCCCCTGGTAGCCCTTAGTTTCTGGTCAGTCCCTTGTCTAGTCATTGTATAATGCCTCCTTTCAAATCACACTGTACAGTAGCAGAATAGAGTCTCTCTCACCAAAACTAGAGCTGTTTCCTTCAGAAATCTTCTGAAAACCTATCTACGTTGGAAAGCCTTCTAGCTTGAGTGTTTTATGCTACTCTGGCCTTAGTCAGGTCTCCTTCCTCTGACACTGGTGCTTTTTTGCTGGAAGTGGGGCAATGTTATTTGTTTGATATAGTGCCTTATATAGCAATAATACTCTGTAATAACGAGACATGGGGTTTTCAACGATAAGAGAGTTGCTATGTGGATCATAGCTTGGCACTTGTGTTAGAAAGACTGCAAGCACTTCCCCTCCTGACGCTAAATTGGGAGCTCCCTCTGCAGACCTGTCCTGATCCTGCAGTTCCCATATAGGCAAAATGCCATTTTTGCCACTTGCTCTGTCCCCCAACCTGGAAGGGTCCTGGTGTCCCTCCAAGGGACCTGGAGGGTCCTGTACTGTCACTGCCCAGGGAGAGGGAGCAGCCAGAGCACACAAGGCTGTGGTTTCCTTATACAAGAGAACCTGCAGCTTCTCAATGCAGTGTAAGCAAATGGGTGAATAAGCAAGGAAACACAGCATGGGGAAGTAAGGAGAAGGTTAAGTTAGAAGCCCCTGGGGTGCCTGGGAACTCAGCAAGGCAGCCCCAAATGCTCTGAAGAAGTGGGCAAGGAATATCCCAAGAGCAAGGCATCACACGGCCTTGCTGAAATAAGGAGGGAGAAAGCGCTGGAGATTAGAGGTGCCCGCATTCCTACACTGGTTGCAAGAAGCAGTGCTCCTTACCAGAGCCAAAGCAGTTTCCTGAAGAGGATGACAGCAGATATAGGGTAGTAAGCCCAGTGCCCTCTCTAGAACTTTCTCCACAACTTACTAGATACCACTCAGCATAACCCTGCTGCCATCTGTTCCCTTGCAGTCCCTGTGCTGTCAGCACACGTGTCCCCGAGGAAGTCTATCAGAAACCTCAAGGTGAGAAGCCCTATACAAAGGTCACACTTGCTTTGGGCACGTGATGTGTAAAAAGGCAGCCAAAGGGAAAGGCAAAAAGGGAGAACAGGCAATAGAAAACAAAACCAAACATGTTAAGTTGTGGTATGTTTAATAGACTTCACAAGCTACAGACACGAGAAGCCAACATCAAACTACGTGTGCAGCAGGAGTACAAAATCTCTTTTGCTGGGGGATGAGAAGTGACAGTGAAAAGCATCAGCAAAGATGTTTTTCGGAGGGATGCTGATGGAAAGGCTTGAGACTCAGTATTCTGAGGGAAAGGCTTGCTTCAAGGTGAACATGACAAAAATCATCTCTTCACATTGTCTGTGGGTCCCATATTCAAAGAGGCAGGAGAACAAAGGTGAGCCATCGGGCCCAACACCCATGTACTGCAGATCTGAATAAGCACATAGGCCCTTGAAGAGTATGCTGGGTTTTGTCCAGTGCGCTGGATTTAAGGGGCTTTTGTTGAGGTAAATTCCTAGATCTTTTCGACCTCTTGGGTCTGTAGGATGAGCGTAGAGTAACCAACTATCTTGACATGTGGCATCCGGGGGAGGTGGAAAGGCAGTAACACTTCCGTGGCAGCCAGAGGGAGGTTCTATTAGCATTTCAACCCGCTGGCCACCCTCGAAGTCCAGCCCGTGGTTGTAGCTGACAGCCTGGATCCTGGCTCCCCTGCTGCTCCTTGCATTGCAGTAAAGGACCTTTCTCCACAGGTGTGCACCTCTGCTACCTGGCACTCCACCGCGCTCTCCTCCCCCACAAAGTTCCCCATTTCCCACGTGGCCCCGTGGTCAGAGCTGATGAAGCAGAAGGCATGAGGGGTGGGGCGCTGCTTGGGGTCCAAGATACGATAGGCATAGGCAGGAATCACAAGGCTCCGGGCCTCGTTGAGCAATTGTAATCCATGCCCTGGCCCCACTGCAAACGTGGCCCAGTTCTTGTACTCATTCCTGATGGTCCCATCGGTGACGTCCTGGGCAGCGCTCCAGGTGCGTCCTTGGTCCATGCTAGTGACATAGCAGAGACGTACCAGGTTGATCTTTGTCCTCAGCTGATGCTGCTCAGAGATCTTTCCTGGGACGGCTATGAAGAACAAGATGAGTTTCCCCGAGACCTCATCGTATACCGGGCAGGGGTTCATAGATCGGTGGTCTTCCAGCTGGGCACTGACAAGGGTCTCCATCCTATTCCACTGCCAGGGCCCATGGGAAGGGAGACAAGAATGGAACACACTGTTACAAAGAGACCCACGTTATAGTGCAAAGATGCCTGGATAAAAGCTACAGAAGGGCATGGGAAGAACAGAAACAGGATAATGGACAGAGCAAGAAATGGGAAGACAATAATCTGGCATCACCAAAGGCAAGTGAAAATTGTTTAGATGACAGACAGCATGTACACTTCACCAAGCAGGTGAGTTATGTCCCTTTCAATTACTACTCCCTGACAAACTGTTGGCTCTGTATCTAGATGCAGCTGGTGGCTGATGACACCCTTTAAAAAGCTACAGTGGCTGAATTTTCAGAAATCCTCACAAATACATATATGGCACACAGACACGTCCAGTGGTCAAAGTGTGCTAGAACAGACACTGTGCTGTGTCAATGCTTTTTAGGAGGTCACAGAGAAACCCGAGCCCTTTTCAAGCATCCTGGATGACGACAAATTCCTTTTCATTCAGGCTCCTATTCTTCCACTTTGATCAGTTTGTGAGTGGGCACCCCAGCCTACATTGAGGCACCTTGCTAGGGCTGATTGCATGCCTCTGGTGTGGAGATTTGGACCCTGAGCTGTCTGACTCAGAAAATAGGTCGCAGAGCTGGTATAACTACCCAGCAAGCCCTGTTTTCTTCAAATGAATAGCACATAACACAATCATGTTTCTAACACTAACATTGCAATTAGAAAATTATGACTACATAGTGTTATTGGCTTGGTAAGCAAAGCAGTAGTTTCCAGTAAGATTATATTAATTAGCTTTTCTGCCCTGATTTGCTGATTAACCTTTTTGTTCATATCTTATCTTTTTCTATCAACTAATATTAACTTTTATTGAATATTTAATATTTCAATTTTAAGAAACTCTATCTTGTGAACACAAATTACTAAGTTTATGACCATCTGAACCCCACTAACTGAATTACAGGGAGTTACACAAGATGTTACCTGAATGGTATGACACTGCAGGTGGGCTCAGAGGCTACTTCTGCTAGGCAGACTCCAGCTCTTAAGAGCCTATAATCTAAAGGCAACCAATGAAGGTTTGGAATAGAAAAATATAATTACTTTTTTTCCCCAAGTCATTAATGACTTTGCATATGCAAAAAATTATTAAAAATAGAGTTTCCACCACCCTCAGCCACCCAGCAGCATAACTATTAATAATAACTGGTAGGTTTATAAGGTAGCCAATTCACTGGCACCAGCAAACCAGACACATTTTTGTGTGAGGAAACAAGCTATTCTCAATTTTTTTTAAAATAGAAATTAGTCCTAAGATGATGAATTAAAACAAAAAAGAATAGTCACTGATCGCTAATTTACTCCTCCCCATCCTTGAGGCATTTCTGCCTCTCTGCCACATTTCTCCTGCTACAACAGGACTTTTGTCCCATCTGTGTATCTGCATGCCCAGCTCCGCAATGATGGGTCAAAGCCACCCCTAGAATATCTACTCCACTTCAGTCCCCCGAACAGCTGCCCACACGGTTGAATCCCAGCAATCATAACGAGACGTGCATTATTTATGGCAGATTTGTCTCCTGTACCTGGGGAGGAGAAGCTGCTCTGTCCCTACAGCAAGAGGGCAAATACATTCAACTCATTTGGGGCAGGTGGGCAGAACAGGGGGCAGCGTCCCTCGCTTCCTCCCTGCACTGGTACCTGAACGTGCTGCGTGTCTGGGTCGTACACGCCTCTGCGCATGGCTATCAGCTTGGCATGTTCATCCACCAGGTCCTCTCGTTCCTCAGCGAAGGCCAGGATCATGCTGAACCGCGGCAGGTAGAGCAGGGCTGGAATCCGATAGCTCCAGGTACTGTTCCGGAACAGCGTCTCGTGCTCCAAGACAGGGAACGCAGCCATTGTGCTAAAGGGGACAGGACAAAGCACGCTGCATTTTGACCCAGCCAAGTGTGATGGGGCAGATTCCACTGCTTTTTGCTCTCTCTGCTCAGTGGGACCTGCCCTCCATTGAAACACAGTTTCTGCTACTTCCAGCTTTGTCTTTTCCTTCTGCTTTTCCAAAGAGAACCTATGTGTAGCATAGTAGCTGGAACTCAGGCCAAACTTACCCCACGAACAGCCTGATTGGTCTGACTGGAGTGTTTCAAGGTAAGTACACCTAACACAGTTAATGAAAAGGCTGTGCTTTGTTCTGTATTTTTAATTAAATGCACAGGCTGGGGTTTTTTTGTTGTTTACTCTGTAATTCAGAAGACTGTTGATAATAAGACATTGTAGTACTTTCCCTCAGAAGATCATTACTGTCTCTGTTGGTGTTATATCCAAAACTTGGCACAGAACTTCTGCTTTCCCAAATATGAGCTTATGATCCCATATAAATGACACACTGGGGCAATCCCTGGCCCCAGCTGTGCCCCAGTTTGAGGATGGTAAGCACTGAGCATGAATAAGGAAAGGAAAAGAACACCCCTCCTTCCATAAGATCAAAGAACAGCCTGAATGGTGTCACATTGCTTTGGGTGGAACTTCTGACCAGGCAGAAACCTTGTCCTCTTTACAATGATTTAAAAGCAATGTTATGAAGGAAAGCAAACGTGAGGGACAATTTAGGGAAGCTGCCTCTGTGTAACTGGTCTGTGCTATGCCCCCACATAGCCTCTCTTCCTCTCCTCAGACCTACTTGGCCCTTTGTCCTCTTGCACCAAGCCTCTCCAGTGACCCAACTCACTCCATTAAAAAAACTAGTAGATTGAGGGAATTGTGTCTCAGCAGATGGGGCAAAAAATAAGAAAGAAAAAAAAGAAAAATACAAAAGGAAAAAAAAATCTCACATGATGCACCAGTAACTGAAGGCTCGGATATCCCTTGCTCAGCAGAGAAGGCAGGGAAGAAAAAAAGAAAAATAAATATTAAAAAATCAAGCCTTAGGTCTCTGACGCATTGAGTGGGTAGGATGGCAGGAAGAAGATGACAATACACTATGAGTAAGAAATTCAAATGCCTCCTACCTCACTGAGGCAATACTTCCTGCACTCTTTGTTGAGGATTCTCCTATTTACCTAAATCTTGGAAGGCGCTATAGTGGCTACTGGACACGGACCAGCTCCTGATGTTCTTGAAGGCTGCCTTGGTAATTCAGGACCAGGTATGGAGGCAGCTTCAGAGTGCATGTACCTACCTGGAGAATAGTTTGCGCTCTTCCATCTTTAAGAAGATTACATTAACCATCCTAACTAACATAGACTTGGTCAATAATCTTTTTTTTTACAGTGTTTATTTCTGAGTTAGGACAACACAGATAAACTGAGTTTATCTTCCAGATATGTCTGAAGCACAAGGCTAGCTAGCTCACAGGACCATACATTCCACTCTATCCAGATCCATAGCTAGGCAGCAAGTATTCAAATATTCCTTGCTTTCACCTTCCAGGTGCTATAAATACCAGTGAGATTTTTGAACCCACAGCACTGCTCAGAAGGGTCTGAACTGGACTGCTCTAGCTAAAGCCAGCTGTACAGACCACAGCAAGCAACAGCTCCACTGCCACTCCAATCCAAAGCCACTGTAGAGAGAAGTCTATCTCACAGGAGCAGCTGCTCTCTCCTCACTGTAGCAGAAGATACAGCAGTGTGAGAAAACGCAGCTGCACTGCTACTGTACAGTGTTACCAGAACAGGATCGCAGCTATCCATGCAATAACATGAAGGAAATAGGAAGACCTTCCTAGAACAAATAACTGTGCTGTTTGCTACTTACCAGCAGGGATCTGGCTATTTATGGCTCTGAAACAGAAACTCACCAGTGTGCTTCCAGACTATTTAAAGGGAGATTATTTAAAGGGAGATTAGTCAGCCTGTCTAGTGCAGCACAGGTTCCCTAGCGTTCCTGCTCATGATGCCAGCCTGATCTTGCAGTCCTGCTTCACAGCAGGGCAACAGGGAAGGAAAAGAAAAGAAAAAAAATAAAGGAGAGGAAGAAAAGGGGAGAGAGAGAGAGAGAGAGAGAGAGATCTGGGCTAGCCCATGAAGCCCTTGATGGAAAGCCACGGGAGGCTGTGCTGCAGCCTGCTGCACACGAGTCTCTCCCGTGTGAGCCTGTCACCTGCACACAGCTCTGCCCACACTCTCAGCCCCTCTGTGACACGCTCACTGTGAGTGTCACAACATCTTCCACTTATTGCCAAATGGGGATTGAGGAAATAGCTGAACTGGGAATAGCTGCCATAGAAACAAGCCTGAGGTTCCTGGACACAGCAACTATAATCAAGGAAAATACTAGAATCAAGTGACATTTCCATCTATCTCGAGACTAAACAGAGATTCATGTGAGTGTGTGTGTGTACACTTATACATACACTCCCTACACAGTGTGGGTATTATGGCTGTATGCATATATTTACACACTATGCATCCATCTGCAGAGAAACTTTTCCATCCTTTTTTAAACACACAAAGTCAGTATTCAGCTTCTTCTGCCTTCTCCCTTGTGGATTCTTGTGCAGAGATTGAGTCATAGCAGTTTGAGTTTCACACAGAATCAAAAATGCAGGATCTTTAAATAAGCTTAAAGTTCATTATATATATATCTATATATAAAGAAAGCAAAATAGTGCTAGTTTAGTTACTTGTCCATCCAACTGAAAGGAATACATTTTTCTTTTGACCCCAAACTGTATTCAAAGGTATGCCCAGTAACTAGACCCTCCAGAATAAAAAAGAAGTAAAATTGGCAAATCATTGGCTGGACAGCTACATGAAGAGTGTTCCAATGCTCATACACCAGGACTGCAGGAATTCAAATCACACATGCCAGTCCCTCCAAGGCTATGTTGCTAAGGGATGCATGTGTCCACGATGCTACTGGGTTCCTAAACCCTACTGAAATAGCACTGGCTGGCCTGCAAGGAAGAAAACAGTTTTGCAGCCAGCATAACACAAGGACATTGGCAAGACAAAGATCACAGCAATATCTTTTGAAATGCTAAGAGCTATATTGGGAAAAAAAAAGATAAGCTTCTGGGAATACAAAGGCCTGAAACACAAGCAGGAGACTGGAGAGCTGTACACAGGAAGACAAAAATTGCTCAGACCTGTGTCAACTCAACAGTCTTGGAGAGAAGAGTTAGCTGTACTTTTGTGCACTATAGGAGTAAGAAAGGAGAACTGGAGTTGATGTGGTAATTTTCTTCTTAAGAGAAAAGAACGTAGGTGGTCACCTCTTTCTGGATGACAGAGGGGCTAGTGAGGAGAAGGGAAATTTATCATGTAGCCATTAAGCCAAAATCCCCTACTGCTTTTTGGTATTTACTGGAGTCTTTAATTTATTTTCCAGGCTTATCCTTGCAAAGTGTCTTGTTCAGGGAGGCTGATGTTTACCAGCAATTCCTCTCCAAGGCACAAGGGAAGCTGCTGCACTGAGATCCAGTACCTCAGCTCTGGGCAGGACTGGGCAGACAGGGAAAGATGAGAACAGTGGAAACACTAAGAGAAGGGGGAGTTAAACTGGAGGAAGCCATTACTCATCATTTGCAAGTTACGCAGCTGTAATGATTTCCAAAGCAGAGACTGTTTCCAGCACACCAGAAGAGTCAAAAGAAATAACAGTTGTCAACAAGTGAATCTATGGTGGATTTAACACCTGGAAGGAGCCCAAGTGGCAGTAAGGAAAAGGTGCTGGTAGACACCAGGAGAGGGTACTTGTTCCTTCCACTTCTGTCATTCAAGGCAGCTCACATGGCTTGAAGCAGGATGAGCCATTGCATGTTTATTTGCTTTGATCGTCTCCAAGAAAAGTGAATAAAAAGGATGACATTTCCACTGGCCTCAGCTTCTGTAAAAAACTGTTCTGAACATGTTCAGAACCAGGCTGGGATGACAGCATGGCTTTACAACAAACCAGCAGAAATGAGGTAATACGCTGAACTCGATCCCTTGGTCCCTCTCAGAGAGCTCTACACTCTGTGCAGCAGGCAGCTTGTCCTTGAATGATTTGAGATAGGTCCCAAAAGAACTATCCAACCCTTTCAGGCAGAGTCTGGGAGGAAAAACACAAACAAAAAACCCAGAGAGAGTCAAGTGCGAAACTCAGCTAAAATTCTGCTTTTCAAGGCAAGCACAAGAACCCAGGACTGGTCATTCTCTACTCAACATCAGACCTGGACTTACAGTGTTTTCCAAATGTATAAAGGCAACCAAGCATTTTGCCAAAGCACACTCCTTGTGTCACTTAAAGGAAAATAAGACATTTCCATTGGGATATTGCACAGAGGGGTCCCAGGAGTAGTCACGTTCCAGTTGTATAAGGCTAAGAAACAGAAGACCCAGTTTGCTTCTAGAATACTTGCTACACAGCGTATTCCTGAGTGGAAGATTTCCTCCCTCCTAAAAGCAGCATGACTGTGCCTGTTTCTGCCAAAGCCCAGCATCAGAGCACTCCATCTCCAGCCTGCTTATGACCTAAACTAAATCTAGGCTATGGAGTTTCTTAACAAGCCAGGCAACACACATTTATTTAGTCTACTAAATCACCCTCAATGTAAAGTCGGAAAGATGTTTTCAGCGAGAACTGTCAAACAATAAACCTTAAACAAACTAAAACACTCAGAATTCAAAACTGAAAAAGACACAAAACTGGAATTACTTTAATCCAGCAGCCAATTGAACTAAACTTTTTAACCACACTAGAAACAGAAAGTTTCTCTTGTGGTAAAAACTTCATACCACATTTTCCAGCTCCCCAATACATGCTTTCCTAAACAATCAATCAGGGTCTGCTTTCAAACTGTTGGGGCTCAGCTTGGCAGTAGCACCTGTGCCTTAAAGTGAAGGTTTTCTTAGCAGGTGAGAGGAATTACATGAAGCAGCAATATTTTTCTTAAAATATATTCGGTGGAGGAATACACAAACTGCATTCCTACTTGAACCTACAAAATGTTATATTTACCTTTTTAGTTCCTAGCAATGTCCACAGACATGAAAAGAGGGAAAAAAAAGAGAAAAAGAAAAAGAAATACCTTTTTTACGCTGTGTCTTCTGGAAGTCACGTCAAAAGGGAAAAAAAACAGAAACAAAAAGCACTCCTATTGGATTAGACAAAAGGGAGGCTCACCACACTCTTACCAACTAGTCTCCACCCTGCAAAATTATTTACGTTGGCAGCAATGTCAGCTGTCTTGGATTCCCAGGAAAAGCTATCAGCTGGCATATAAACACTAGCTTACATTTAAATAGCAAACCTGTTTTGCATATTAAGGGGTGGTTCCATGTGAGCCGGACAAACAATAGGGAAAGACTTTTACATTATCATAGTAATTAAGCCACATATTTCTACCTGCATGGGTTGGCACACTGTGGCACAGCTGTTGGCTATGTACAGTTCAGCATGCTGTCTTATTTCTTGGTCCTCTACTTTCCTGGTGCTGAGGAGGGCAAAGTTCCTCTGGTTGCAGCATGCGGACTCCCAATGCTTTCTCTCAGAGTACTGAGCTTTGGGAAAGTCTGCCAGAAGAACTCACAAAATTGTTATAACCGACAGGTGACGGTGCTGCGATAAACTGACGTTTTGGCTCCACACATCTCCAATCCATCAACATGTTCTTTCCAGATAACAAATGGGTTAGCACAGCAGTGCCCAGACAGGGATGCAGGAATGACATGCTGATGCATTCAGGTGCAGCTCCCAGAGCCTCTGTGGAAGTGATCCAAGGCCAAACTACCCCAGCACCTGCAGGCAAGCAGCTACCTGGGGGGAGCCAACACAGTAACAGGGAGGAGAGTACAAGCCTAAGGTCACACCTGAAGAAGAAGGGGACAGCAGCACCCCTTCACCCAGCTGTGTCCTGGCTGGCTGAGAGGCAGCACCTGGAGCTGCTGCAAGTACCCAAGCAAATCATTTCACAACTACATTGTGCTACTGCTGCCAGAGATGACAGAAGTATCCCATTTCCTATCCCACCTCTTGCTGCATCCCTTGCTTTCCCCTCTTCTCTACTGAGTTTCCATTGCTGCCATTAACACTTCTTGTCTTTGAAGTGATCTGAAAGAATAACAATCCTGTGAACAGATCTTGCTAGTAATGAAAAAGAGGAAAAGTCTCATTTGGTGGGAGTTGTGGTTGATCTGTGCAAACCAAATAGGGAGTTGCAAAGTTGTGGATTTACAACCAATCAGCTGACCAACCAAATTAAGGTAATGCTTCTACATTACTCTGTTTCTCTTGAGCAACCCTGTATCCTTTCCTGTGCCAGCAGGAATGCTCATCTTACCTTGGCAAGCCATCAGAGGATGTCAGACTGGCAGAAAACTAATCCAAGGGAAAAAAAAAAAAGCAAACAGTTTCTGCTAGGTCATTGTCCTGGACTGCGTCAGAAAGAGTCCATCAAGCAGCAGAATCTGCAGTTGGAGCAGGAGCATGAAGCTGCTGACAGGAGGAGCACACTCACCACCCAGACTGGCACTTAGCCATTGGATCTAATTAGCTGCATCGTAAAACCACACCCCGTGTTTACGAACCTTGCCTGACTGGGCAAGTGAAGTACTGCCTTAATTGGGGCATACGAGAGAAGACCAAGGGCATTTGTATCTCACTGCTTTACCTGGAATCAAATAACAGTCAGTGTGAGGAAAAGTCCCTCCAGAGACAATGTCATTAATATCCACCAGATACTTTCAACAGTGGCTCCTGGAGAAAATCTAGAGTCCAGTAAAGCAGAAGCAATTAATGGAGGAAGAGAGACACTGAAGAGGCTGCTAAGGTGTAGTCTGCCAGAAAGCCAGACATGAATGATTGCTTTATGGATTTCTTCACCTTTTTTCTTCTCCCTGGCTAGCAGCAGTGTTATTCAGGTGATTTTCTGAGTTACACCCTTGGCTTCTGCAGCCAGACAACCCATAAATACTCACTTGTTTAATAGAAATCACCTTTCCCAGCTGCAGCTTAAAACTGGTTGTCCATCTCTTCTGAGTGGAAGTCCCAAGTGTGGCTTGGTGTGGTGGCAATGGTTCCATGGGCTATGGTGGCAGCATGCCCATGGCAGAGTGGCTCTGCTTCTGGCCACCTCCCACCTCCCCTTATCGTTTCTTCCTCTCTAAGTAAAATTCTGTACATTCCCCTGCAGCTGGCTCAGCTGCCCCACCTTTGACCCACTCCCCAGGACCAGTATCAGTATCAGACAAGGCTGTACAGAAACTAACAGTCTAGAATGGCTAAAACTACTCCTAAAATGAAGGCTGTGCTGCTTAGTCCTGCTGTGAGGTTAAACTGAGTGAATCCCAGCGCCCTTGCAGGACAGCCCCACAATCATCGCGGGCACCCCGCACTGCTGCCCTGCAGTCACCAACACCACTGCCAGCATCCAGGCTCCAGCACTGCTCTTCAGCCTCCAGCCCACAGCACAGAGCTCTCCTTTCTGATAAAAGTGCTTTTCCCAAACAACATGTTGTGTTCTGCAGCTGTTTTACAAAACTGTTCCTTATTAACTATCAAAAATGAATGTCCCACTGCAGACATGCACAGCCTGATCCTCCCTCTTTCCTTTCAGTGTAAATCAAAATCAGTGTCACCACTGAAGTTAAAACAGGTTTAGGTCTGAGGAGGATTAAGATCTTCACTTCTATTGTTCCACACTTACTTCATTGCCCTTATATCTGATTGTTGTAATGAAAACATTTTTTAAAAGGTTAAAAAATGCAAATGGAGTGTGTGGGTGCATTAATAAGAGGATGTAAAAATAATGCAGAAGATAATATAATGACAGAATACTGAACAATGGAGCATTTGAATTTGGAGGACCGTGTTCAGTTTTGGGTGCCACCTCTTAGGAAAGATACAGCAACAGCTGCAAATGGAAGCTGAGGAAAAGAATTCAGAAGATAATGCTCGTGAGCGTATGTGAAAATAAATTAACAGGAAAGCAAGAGATGGTACATTTAGTGAGTGACACTCAGTCCATTAAAAACTGTCAATGTGTATTTCCCTTGCAAAATGCTCAGACAGGAATCCATTGATTCCCAAAACCATTAGAAAGGCAAGGCTGGCTCAGGTAATTCAGTGTCTTTGCTATGCTGTATGGTGTAGCTGCTGTTGTCAGGCAGCTGTAGTTAAAATCAAGAGGTTTGTGAGGTCAGATAATGTGAAGCAGCAATTACACAGTACTGCAAATTTTAAGTTAAAACACAATGTGCTGCTTTCCAGGCATTGGGGAATATGGTATCGTTGGTGCAGAAGATAAATTCCAATAGACCTGGGCTTTGACTAAAAGTTTGTTCTGTCAGGGGAGGAAAAAAAAAACCAAACAAGAAAAAGCCAAAGTAATAGCAATTATGAATGTAACAGGCAAATGCTAATGGCAGAGCTCTTTGGGAAACAGGTTTCACTGGATGAGAAAACATCCACTGTTTTCTTGTAATGCCAATTCTAGTTAAGGAAAAGAGCCTCTGAGCACATTTGAGACCAGCACCTCACTATCCTTATCAACTGTAGAAGCAACAGGCATGAGGAGCAGGTACTTTTTGGGTTTGTACTATTTCACACTCCACTGACTCCAGTTACATTACTTTTGATTTCCATCAGGAGGAGTAAGCACAGAATCCTGCTGCCAGCGTCTCTCTTACAGTCAATACAACTTATTTCTTCACCTTGTGGAAAAAATTGGACAAAATAAAAAAAATATTCCCTTAACTCAAAGGGCAACAGCATCACCCCATAGCAGACCTGTAAGCCTTCTGGCACACCATGGTGAGTTGTGGCTTTGTCACAGGGAAGCTTCCTCACCCTGTAAGAGACAACACCCAATAAACAGCCTGCCTATTATACACATTACACCATTTCTCCATTTACTTTACCCATTTGGAACACAAAAGAAAAATACACTTTATTTTTGTTAACAAAACGAATGGTACAATCTATGGGAAGCAAAGGAAGAGAGGTGGTGAGGTTTGAATACAAAAAGAGGATTGTAGAAGCAGGATTTATTTAGCCCTCAAAATAGCAACATTGAGAAGGAGTCACTGTAGCAATTTAATGACTGGAAAATGCAATAAAACCGTAATTCCTTGCTTTATGTACTTTGCAGTGCTTGGACACTCAGATAAGCAATCCTGAAGCACAAGGCTAGCTAGATTCACCCTGGGCAACTCTTGCAACAGAGAGAAGCCCAAATTCCACTGCATCCCTCATTCCTGAGTCCTGCCAGCTCTCAGACCAGGAGTGCACAGGCCTGATGGTGACCTTGATTAATCATTACAGGATTAATTGCTGGCAGCCCTCTATGCCCAGGCCAGGCATTCAGCTGGTGTAAAGGGACATTGACACTGGTGACCATGAATCTACGTCTGAGCTCAGATTAACCCAAGCTTAACTCAGTGAACATCTTCCACGGAGTACGCTGGGCATACAGCTGCACTTTAAAAAGAAAAATGTTGTGACCAATTAAAATATTTTGAAATGAACAAATTCAGTGAACTTCAAAAAGAAAAGAAAAAACAAAGGAAAGACTAGCATCAAATTCAGTAGGCGATGTGATGCTTTTTCTAAGAGTCAATCCAACTGCAGGTTTAAAAATACCAAGTGAGTTATCCGAGGATAAGAGAAAAATTCTCTCCCAGGTATAGCACCGATCTAAGCAATTGCTATTATTTGTCTTCCTTTGAAGCACTGGGCCTTAAGTTGCCCCCTGAAGAGGAACATTCAAATCATAGCAAGCAAGTAGCCTGGTAATAAGAAATTATTTCAAGAGGAAAAATTTTCACAGGCATTTGAACTGATCCAAAAAGACTTAAAATAAAACCAGGCTGGCTCTGCTATATCCACCCCAGTGCCCAGGTATGTGAACACATATGAAATTAAGAAATGGCAATCTAAAAATAGTCATAAACATTTAGGTCTTTTCATCTCAAATAGCTGTAAATAATGTAAAGCAAGAGAAGTTTCTCAGCCAGTGAGCCTTAAAAGTGGAAGCAAATACTATTTACTATTTCCACTTACTTGAGTTTGCAGATTTGGACCAAAGTTTCGCCCAGTTGTTAAAGATTTATATGGGAGGTTTAACAATGCCCTGTCATTAAGCCTTGGCACAAGCAGTGCAAAGGACATTCAGGGCATATTTGTACTAACTTATCTGGGTAAAGAGAAAGCTGTTCCTTTAAACTGTGTTTGCTGTGACTCTGGAAACTGAGCAAACAAAATCTGAGGGAAACTTTACTCTCAAGCAGAACTGACAGGAAGGTACAAGGACTGAAGGACAGCGAACTTCTGTAGGACATACCTGCCTCTGGATTCACAACTGAATTGCAAATCCCTGACAACTTGGTGGAGTTTAATTCAGACTTTTTGGACATACCTCATCGCGATGGCAAATGAGAAACTGGCTCAGCCCCTGAGTGTAAGGTGAGTAAAATCCTGTTTGGGGGGATGCTGGAAGAGGAACTGCCTGAGGAAGAAACCTCAGGCCACAAACAAAGGCACAAATCCAGTGCCCAAGAAAGAACTGACTTTGCTCTACAAGCAAAGCCACACTGAAGGAGTCCTGTGCAAGCCAGAGAGAGCACAGTTGTGACACTGTTGAAATACCAGCTGACAGGGAGGAGAGACACCACTGGCACGACTTGGCAGGCATAAAACCCACCACCCACAGGGAGGAAGCCTAGTCAGAGGGGAGACCCAGACTGCACAGAATGGAATTAATGTGACCAACTGAACAGCCAACATTCTCAAACCAACCAACCAAGCTGTGTGTCTTTTTCCAGGGGTAGCACAAGTTGTGATTTTTCCTGTCAAACATTTATGTGTGATCTTGCTTTTAAAAAAATGTACAAATAAAGACAGGAAATATGAAAAACAGCCTGTTTTCCTCTTAACTCCAGGCTGATCCTTCCCCCGAGCCAGTTTTTTCCTTTCACTCTCAGGAGACCAATTGCTGTGAATCCAGGGTAGCTGTGAAGTCTGTCCCAACAACTATGCATATATTTAAATGCCCAAGTAAACAAGGACTCAAATTTCATAAGAACAAGCTAGCTCTTCTAATCTTAAACTATCAACAGATTTGACCGTTATATTGGAGCTGTCACTTTCAGACCTAGTTGAAAGTAGGAAATTGCACTAAAATAACGAAAACGATTTAGAATATTTTGCTGAACCTGCAAGAACTACTAATCGGCTGACATCCATTTTGAGACATCGACAGGAATTTTATTCAGGGCTGATTTTGTACAGATTCCAATTGGGAGTGTTAACTCAAATCCACTTTAAGAACAACTGTAAATACAGGAGTATGTGTGAAACACCACAGTAACTGCCAGACAAGAAGAACCCAAAGAACCCATTGTCCCACACTGCTATTATTTGGCGAGGACATTTGCAAGACAATGTAAAATGCTTTAACAATATAATTACCCTCATCTCTCCCTGAGTATGTGGCCAGTGCCTGGGGATTTCACTCAGATTTTCCTTTTGAAAGTAGCTTGTTCTATGATTTCTATATGCAATTATCATTCCCCCCCCCCAACAGTTATTGGAGGAAATAAGTCATGTTTCCAAGCAGCACCCCATGGAAACTGCCCCATCATATCTAAAATAAGGAAAACTCCATACAAGACTCCGTAAAACCTGAAACAATCTGGAAGTCTCATCTCTCTCTTGCCTTCTCTTTCCTATGTGAAATCATCTTGGAAACAGATGAATGTGAAAAAACAGGTCAAGCATGTTACTCAATCTGCAAAACTTGGACTTTGCTTTTCCAAAAGGGACCAATTCCTAAAACAAGAATCCTTTTTAGGAGCAGTTGCAGTCAGCTCAAATAAAACTTAAAAAGAACAACAGGGCCACTGAGGAACTAGAAATCTAGACAAGATGCCTGCTTTTCACTTGGGGACTGAAGTGTAGAAAACACCAAATGAAGAATAACTAAAACAAAGAGAATATTCAAACGGGTTCATTTTTTCCTTTAATTACAGTATTTACCAGAGTTCTTTTGAACATATCAGGTCGTCTCTTGTTATGCTCTTGCACTTTCACTGAGCTCCTGCTCAAGTAACTCAGAAGAAAAAAGACTATGGAAGAAATACGGGAGTATTCACAAACTATAATATACTGCTCCCAGTCTAGAGATGGGGAACTAAGACTCAGGAAACACGGACATGCTCAAGATTGCCCAGGGAACTGCGGTAGAGTTAAGAAATTATATCTGCTCTCCCAGGACCTGATCCCATGCCACAGCCACGAGATTCACTACCCTCGTTTCAGCCTTCCTCTTTCTGTGCCTAAAAACTGGGAATGAAGCGGAGGGTAACAACTACTGTTAGAAGGAAAGATCCAGAAGGGAAAGTTTTGCCAACCTTTCCCAGTGCTTGGGTAAAGTGGGCTATAGAATTATGGTTGTGGACACCATGGCACTAATTTGACAAAAAGATGGAGACTCCCTGTGGCTACACATGCAGCCAGAGTACTGCACATGTCCCTCGTGTTCTGCAGTGCCATGCTGGCTAGTGCTGCAGCTGGCAAATTAGAGGCAAGTGGGGAAGGCTTGGGGTTGATTGTCCAAGCCCTGGACTAGTCCCCCAGTACTGGGAGAGAAGAGGCTGCTCTGCATTGGGAGCTGCAGCCCAGCAAGCTTCTCTTCCCACCAGGGTCTAAAAAGGGCCATTCTGACGGGGAAGTTTGCATCAGACAATGCTGTTTGCTGATGAGTTTCCAGAGTTGTGTATCAAGTGCTTTTCCTGAGTTACTAAAGACCCATGCAGCCAGAGTAACAGGCTGTAAGAATAGAATCAGCTTATGTCATGTTTGAAATTAGCTGAAATTAGCTTGATGCAGTTGACAAGGATAGCCTGGCATAGCAGCACTCCAAACCTGCCTGGCTTTCCAAACCAGCAATAACCAGCCTGACAGGATTCTGATGTCTCAGTAACTTCTGGCTCCCTTGCAGCTACACATTTGCGAGCAGATTCACCAAACAGGCACTCCTTGGACCCTCCACCCAATAAACACTGAGGGAGGAAAAAGTGAGAGCTCTGCTATTTCTTGATCAACAAAATTAGCCTTCTCTTTCCCTGCTTCTGTATGGAAGCTTTCAAATGAAAAACCCTATGAATTCTTACCTCTCTGCAGTGCAAACAACCACCCATGCTCATTTCTTCCATAACAAGCATCTCATACGCAACCAGAAAATCTAGAAATAGAAGTGGGCATCATTATATTTTTCCCCAAGAGCAGCACAGGTCTTGTCTGCCCAAGGGACACTTGGCCTGTCTGCTTACTAATGAGTCTGTCTTAAAAAGCTTCAACCAAGACATCTGTTAATCCTCCTTTTGTAAGTGTCCTAGCATTACTAAACCTTTCTGCTTTCAGCAAAGCATTATGCCCTGGATATTATTTCTCGTACTATGTTTTTGACTAAATCATTTCATCAGAGACTAAAGCTTCTATACCTTAGTCCTTTAAGTTTTTTAAGTAAGTTCTGAGTTGCATACACATTCCGTGGCTAGAAGGCTTCACACAGCCCAAACAGAACAAACAAAAAGGAACAAGGGCTTGCAACTCCCACGTGCAACCCTGCAAAACAGGAGATCATCAGGCAGACTGCTGAGAGCCTTCCTGTGCACATACTTGCATAGTACGTTGGTATCTCCTGCTTTGAGGCTACGTCCTGTGATTTGCCCCTAAGCCCTGAGTTAATAATCGTGTACTCCCCCCAGCCTAGGAGATGCAGTGATTTGGGTTTTAATTATTTACTTACCTTCCAGAGATAAGCCTGGAAAACCTCATGAGTTTTCAACCACAGCTACTTAGCAATAATTTCACTAGCATCTTCTCAGCAGAAATAAGGAATGGGATGGCACGAATGACAAGACCATTTCAAAAAACAGCAGGAAGAAGGAAAGGGGTCTTCCTCGAGAGGCAGGAGTTCTTGTTAGTAGAGAGGTATCAGTGATGTCAGTGATGTCAGAAGAACAAGGATGAGTTTTATACATTTTACTTCTCAGGACTCTCTCAAAATCTTCAAGCAAAGATGCATTTTCACCATTGCATGTGTAAGAATTTAAGGAAAGGAACAGAAATAAGGTTTTTGTTTTATTAGTTTTATAATAAAAAGCAGAAGAGTTTGTCGATTTCCACTTGTGCTCTTCTGTATGCTTTAAAAATGAGGTTGATTCCTTCTACACAGCTGGAGAGCACATGTGTGTTTATATATGCACATATACACATATGTAGAATAGCTCCAGAGGCGAAATTCTTTAACATCTTAGCTACTGCCCATGGCTACATCTACTACATGAGACCCAGGGGATGGAGCATGGAATTCAATGGGATAGGGCTGGACCACTCACTGAGATGCATGGATTCAGCAGGGATGACAATTAGTAGTGGCATACAAGAAAGCACATCTTTTTAGATAATTGTTCTTGAATCATAAAGAATCAGTAAAGAATAAGGAAGATAAACCATGTTGCAGCAGAAAAATATGCAGCTTTTTTGTATTATTTTTTAAGTATATATTGATATATATTAGTTAATTTACACAAAATAGTGAAATAGTCCATGTTTCATGCAGAGTGAATTGCATGAAGGCATGTACCCTCTTCTGTCGTGTAGTAACATTTACAGAACACACTTATGTGGTGTCTCTGTTGACACATGGCTTACCTTTATGCATAGAACTTCCCACAATGCCGGACTTAATTCCAGAAACATTTTTAGATCTACCGAGAACATTTGAGTCATTTTTAGCCACTTTAAATGCACTGGTTTTCTCTCTCCATCCCCATTCACTTGGTCTCAGGGTTTCTGAAGCACAGGGTTTGAAGGATTTTTTATATGAGTCCAATGTATTTTAGTCTCTGAAGTGTTTCTAAAACAGGTTCTCGGTAACATACGTGCAAGACATAAATGGTTTTTTGTCACAAAAGTGTAATGAACTATATAGCTCTGTCTTGGTTTTGCCTGCTATAACTAAGGTACTGGCACTAAATCATGGCAATAGAACCATTATGTTAGCTTCCTCAGCTGAAAGACTATCTCAAAATCGGAGCGGTTGTAGTTTGATCTTGTTAAGGCTGGTTATAGAATTCAGTCTTATCTACAAAATAAGTACAAAATGTTTGATTTCTGGAAACATGTGGGATCAAGCTATTTGATATTCTTTCAGCCAGCATTCCCAAACTTATTGTCTAATTTTCTCTGGCTTCTGCTGTGAACCTCTTTGGTCCATGACTCACTTTCTGGTCAGTCTGTTCTCAAGCTACACCTGTTTGTCTCCACCTCTGTGCCTTAATCAAATAATACCTTGGCCTCGCACCTAAATAGTTGAAATTCCTTTGTGAAATGTCATGTACCTCGCTCTGGACAGGGACATGTGCTTAAGTGTCTTTTGCCACCACCTAATAGAAAGGGTCAGGATTGTAAACCCTTCCAAGGATGGCGATCCCAAGCAGTAACTATGAAAATATAAATATTTGTGTAGTCAGGCAGCTCAGGGCCATGAGAGCTTTCAGGTAAGATGATACCATGCCCGTACATCCTTCTGCTGGAAGTCAGTCCCTGTGGAGCAGGGGTGGCTCAGCAGGACATGTGAGAGCACCACACTCACACTGTCTCCAAGTCTGTGCCTTCACCTCAACCACTGATGAGGCTGAACGAATTCATAGCTGCATCTGCCAAGAGCTAAATCTGCCAGAGCCTAGGGCTGAGTCTGTGGGTGTTACTATTCCCCTGACTCAGACAGAAATATCTCCCCATGCAAATGCAGGCCTGAGCTTGTGCAGAGCCCCAGAGCCTCCGTCAGGGTCCTCTCGCATGTGGCACTCCTTAAGGGATTGGCACCCGCATGAGCAAGAGCGGGTGCTGATGAGTAAGGCCTGCTGCTGGATTTTGGACTGCGACGCATACCAGCAGAGCTGGGTTTGCCTCATTACCATGCAGAGTGAACGAGTTTAGAGATTACATTCCCCTCCAATTAAAACCAAGTAAGATGGAAAAAAGTCACTGCTTAATACATGAGCAGGGATGTAATGGGGGACTGTTGCTGGCAGGAGGCAGAGGTTCGGTTTTGGCTTGCACAAGACTTTAAGAAAAGCATTTTAAAATGAAACCATTAAGATGCAGCTAAATCGGCATTTGCATGCACATTCAGACAGTATTTAACGAACAAATATTAAAGGAGCCATGTTATTTATAAGGGCTTGAAGTCAAAACCTTGTCTTAAAAGAGCTCTATCGGGTTCATCAAATATACATGAAAGGTGCATCCCAGTATTCAGCATACAAAACCTTCCAGATGAGTCATCAATAGGGCTTTTACACTTGAAACAACTTCAACACATAAAAAGGAAGAAAAGATTATAAGATCTTCTGCCTTTTTACAGCACAAACACACTACAGGCAAGACAGCAATTTCTGCATTGAGCCCCAAAACTTTCTGTGGAGCCAGACACGATTTAAAGGGACATCCAGCCATGGATGGATTTGAGCTGACGGCAAAACTAACACAGCACTAGGTAACTCAGAGTAGGGCTTCATTGCCCTGTGTGCTGAGAGCACCCACCTGCATACTTTGAGTGGCCACTCAGACACATCAATACTGTTATCTTTATTCTTGGTGGTGGTAGGGACACATTATACAGTCAGACAAGAGCAATTCTTCTGTGACTGTATGTCCCTAAATAGGCCAACCATCCAGTCAAGTTGTATTCATCCCTGTTACTTCCTGCTTTGAAACATCCCTGAGTTACAAAGCTGGAGATTTCAGTCTGTTTCTAGTATTAATTAAGCAATCTTCATTACCCTCCCAGGCTGGGCAACAGCGTTGTATAATATCAGCAAATTGAGCAGTTTTCATTTCCAAATCCTTGTGTTAACTTCCTTATTACAGTACTTAACACTTTGCAGTCAGCCAATACACCTCCCCACTTTAAAGAGGAATTAGGAATTTAATGAAGGACTGGATTCACCAGCAAGGAGAGCCACTAGTCTCATCCTGCTGCATCCCTTCCATTGCATGGAGAGCAAGGAGCCAGATAAGTCCCACACAAATGATTGTCTTGTGGCAGTGGAAGAGAGAGTGCAGAAAAAAATCCTCCCAGAGACACAGGCTGCCAGACAGGGCCAGCACCAGGCACACCAAAATAGCCCATTATCCAGGGCAGCAAAGTACTAGGGAGGCAAAGCATCCATGTTCCAGCTGTCTGCTCTACTGTGCTGGAGGTCTGGAAAACTGCTGCTGAGAGAGGGGCCAGGGCATGTGGAGCAGCAAGTTTGGCAGGGAAGGAGGTGGCTCTTTCCGGCAGCTCAGACACCACTTGCGCCCCTCCTGTCTCAGCAACAGCTGAGGCAGCCAGCCTGGCTTTCCAGGGCTGCCAGCCCCCAGCAGCTCCCTCTGCTACCAGTGCCCACCAGGACTGCCACCAGTGACAGACCACACAGTCTGCCTCTGCCACGACTCGTTCAGCTGTGCCCACCTGGCACGTCGTGGGATGAGGGAGAGATGCTCAACTGTTGCCAGAACGTACCTCCTGCTCCAGACTCCCACAACAAACTGCCCAGAATAAACCCATTTGAAATACCTGCAGGTCTGCCCAGCTGCAATCTCAGCTTTCAGTCTGCAGCTTCTGCTACTAAAAACATCCTTATCTTTGATCAGCCCTAACTGGTTAACAGAAATTACACTTAATACACCTTTTATACATCTGATACCCTTCAAATCCCTTTAAGTCCACTCTATACAGTAGTCACATCCCCAGCCAGCCCATGCCTTGAAAAGACCTGCAGTCCCACCCTCTCAGAGCCAGCAGTGGTCCCTGTTTTCTACATACATCCATGTGTCCAGGTCCACACTGCTCTAGGAACCTCAGTCCCTTTTACAGCTTGTATTAGCATCTCACTCAACACCTCTGAGTTCAGCTGTTCCTGTACAAATTCATGACATTTGCTGGTAAATGCCAGTTTTTTACATAAGCAAGTAAAGTTTCTATACAGTCAGATTCCTGGAGGCTGGATTATGTGTGAGTCAAAATGCATATTTCTAGTGTTGCTATATGTGCATCACTTGCTGGTTTCACTGGTGTCATCTTTCCCTTTTCCCTACAGACTGCTACTTTGGTCTCCATGAGCTCCGGGGAAGTATGTTTGCCTGCAAAGCACATTCAGGTGGGTGATGATTCAAGCCATGTGATTTCAAGGTGGCATGTGAATATCCTTGGGAGGGGTTACTCCTGACAAAAGACCTGGCACTCACCTACCTGTGACTATCAGAGATGAATACCTTCTTCAAAAATTCTCCACAAACACTCAGACAGGGATAGTTAAGATCCACACCTGCTTGAGCCATTCATTTTCTCTCACTGAATAGTTTGACTGCTACCAGAATAATGTAATACTAAATTTGAATGCATCCTTTAAACATATCCCTAGTTTTTTAATACACCTAAACAACTGGAAAAGTCAGGACTGTTTGACTGATATATCAGTAAATGGTTTCTCAATAATTTCTTAGAGTATCAAGTTGGAAATCAGAAGTATTGACTTCAGAAATGCATTCTGTTCTTGAATTCTTCATTGAAAAAAATAAAAACCAGTATATATTGTTCATAACCACCACACTAAACAAGTGCTCCCTCTGCCTCTCAGAAAACCTGCAAGTCTCTCTCTCATCCATTGCTATATTCACTTCTGGTCAAGGATCTTGTTTGTTAGGGACTGTTTGATAACCAGGAAACAAGTTAATTTTCCAGGATGGGCACCCTTCACTCCTCTGATGAACAAAAGAAGGAGTATCTGGCAAACATGAACACATGGGGTTGCCAGGGGTACTGAACATATAGCTATGTCTTTGGGCAACCCAGCTGAGTGTCAGCTGGCCATGCAGGGGGCTGCTCCTCTGCCAAGGATCTTTGTAAACACCCAACAACGACATCCATGTAGGTGAAAGGGGAAGGCAGTCTTCTCCATGCACACGTGTGCATCTCTTTGCCTAATGATCCCTTTGAAAATTTGCATGGTTTTGAAACTGCTCCTGACTGGTGAGCAGCTCTTGTGAAAACTCAAACCATTTTTTCAAAAAAACAGCAGCAGCAATTTGCAAATCATTGCAAGCTACGTCAGCTTTGCAAAGGTCATGAGAGAGACAGGCCCCAGTCTGAGTCACATGGACGAAGGGTGGCCACTTGAAGCACAGAGGAACTTTGATGTAGAGGAGGTTGTTACAGGTTCATCTCCTTGAGTGCCAAGGCATAAAATAATCTATAGAAGATAAATAAATAAAAAATTAGCAACTGTTAGAGTTTGGGGTTAAGTAGGATTACAGTTGTAATATTAATTGTGGTCCAGTTAGAAGACATACTTCCTTCACAGTTGCAAGGATCAAGCCTTCGGGCCTCTATTCTTCGGACAGAAAGAAAGGCACAGGAAAAGAAACAGCCTCTTTTTTTTTTTTTTCCAAACTGTCTCCAACAGCAGCTGGTTTTATTCCATTGTTCCACACACTCACAAAAAAAGAAACAGGCTTAGTGAATCTCTGTACCTCGGAGTAGTTTACAAACCAAACTTAACACCACCACCAACAAATGGGTCCTTCATACACTTCCATTAACACTGGAAACAGTCCCAGAGCAACCACCATAGTTCCAAACAGTCCAAAAGGCAGAACTGAAGTCAGGATCCAAATTTAGGGCTGCATGCTGTGGTTCAGGTTATGAAAGAAGAAAGCACACTTTCTCCTCTGTAGAGCTAGGAAGCTCATGCCCAGTGCATGATTTCAGGGAGTGACCCTCCCTTTATATCCTTTATAAGGATAAATCATAGGGCCTTCAAAAATATTGGAGAGCAGAGGATTCACACATGATGTCCCAACTGTCCCTGCTGTCCCATGGTCTGCTGGAGTGACCCCGGGGACAAGCATGGGAAATGTTTGTGGAACACATGAGTTCACAGAGATTGCAGAAGACTCAGAAAAAAAATCGAAACAGTTCCTTTCTAAGCTATCTTGTGTCTTGGATATACTGTAACATAAAAAACCAGTGATACATGTGACTTCTTAAAACAGCATGTAACTAATCCACAGCACAGTTTTATGCCCTTCTCTCAGCCTGCTGTCAATTTTATACTCACATTTCCCATACAGCATCTCTTTCTACTACTCATGACAGCCCCATCAGTCACAAAATCATGTTATATACTCAGAAAGACTTTGACAGCTGAAAGAATTCAGCAAAGGACCAGAGAATGCTTAAGTAATCTGTTCACATTTTACCCAGTCCTTCAAAGGCTGAAGGATCAACTGATGTTTTCTTGTTGTGATGTGCCTCCTAAAAATTCTTGGGAATGCTGGCATAGTCCATGTACTGACACACAGAGCAGAGGATTTCTGTGCTGAAGTCCCTGTGTCACTTGGAAGGTACACTGGCACTTTAGGAGAACTCTGGGAAACCAAATCAAGTCTTTTAACTGTATAATCTCTTCTACCTTCATTCTCGACAGTTAGGGATTTTTCTTCACTTACCTGCATGGCAGGAGTGAGTGCTGTTGGTAAGTATTAGAAGGCACCCAGCCCTCTATTACATGGAGAAGTACACAGATAATAGACAGATTTTACAGAGCTGTCTCCTCAGCTTTTACTTTCTATTCCATTACATTTTCATCCTCATAAAAAAGGACATGGCCACTATCTGTTATACACTCTAAATCAACCAGTAATCTACTGCTCACAAATGACAAAAGGGAGTGAGTGTCAACTGAGAAAATACAACATTTTTCCAGTAACATCTGTCATATGTCATGGAATGACAACCATGAGCATGTCAAAGCAATGTTCAGGGCATTAGAATAAGGCTTGTAAGGTGATGACCTCAGAATGATCTCCGATAAAACGTCATGTAAAGTGCCTGTTATCCTAAACAGATGATGGACTATGGCCCCTGAACTAACCAGAACTTTGCTCTCTCTTCTCCTGTTACGTTCTGTTTTGTTTGTCTGTCTCCAGCTCTGATTCAGATAACGCTGATGGAGTTGTGGAGACTACCTGTCTTCTGCTGCTCTGCTGCGGATCCACTGTCTCAGTTGCCATAGAGACAAGCTCTGGAAGCCATGGGCGAGCATGGGAGAGAAGCCACCCACAGGCTCTCCACCGCTGAGCTCCGGCAGGGCCATTCTCAGCAGGTACTGAGAGAGTCGGGTTCGGTCTCTGAAGGTGAGGAAGAGTCAGCAGGTGCTAACCCAGTGACCCACGAGGGGGACTTGCACACACATTACATTGCTATTCAAAGAAATTCCAGGTACTACCGATCCATGAGGCTGCCGAACAGAGGGAAAAGAAGGACTTCCAGAGAGGCCATGCACATGGGACATGCTACAGGTGAGTACTGACCCAAACAGCATTATGCTTCCTTTTCCAGTGAGATTAAGAATAGAGGAGTCAATAGAACAGAAAAAGGACAGGGAAGATAGAAAGCAGCTCAGCAGTCAGCACATAATGGAACACCCCTGCCCTAAAGCACAGCTGGCAGAGGAGTGCCATCTTTCTTTGCTCAGCTTGGAAATGTAAAATGGTTGGATGGTTAAAGACACTTCATGACAGAGAATCTAAACAAATGTGGGACTCTGCACTGCCACCTCTCTGGTCTGTAAGAGAAAAATAACTTAGAGAAAGACATGAAGCTGTCAATGAAGTAGGGACTTCTTTAGCATACGGAAAGGACATATCCAAAAGTACAGAAAACAGTCAGCAAAACCAGAGGAAATTGCAATGGTTCCTTATGAGGGAGGAACAAGACTTCTCTGAAAGTGAAGCTACTGCCACTTGGCAATGAAGAGAGATGTAAGAAACATCTAGGCTCCCTTTGGACAAGGAGGCTGAAATAACAGGAACACCATCCAGAACATACCTACATTCAGCCATGGCTTCAGAAGAAAAGGAATGAGTTGGCTTTCCCTGAGTATGAACAGTACAGAGCATGACTGCAAGGCCAGGCTGTCACAAAGCTGGAACCTTGTCTGAGCAGATGTCTGTGAAAGAAGCAAGAGAAAGATAGGAGAAATGAAGAGAGCCAGGAAAGGAGCTACTGCAACACACAGAGAAGCACTAGAAACAGGGCTGCGTGACGGAAATTGAAGTGGTTTTAATCTAAGTCCTAAATGAGAGAGACCTGGAACCGGGAACATAGAAAACACCCTTTGCTTCCATCTCCCAGGTGCTCAGAGAAACTGAATTTTATAACTCCTTCACAGCAAAGTTACCTATCCTATCTTCAGGTTATAATCTAACAGAATCAATGCACTGGACTCTGAACTTTGGATAGCTGTATGAATCAAAATGATACACCACTGCTGATGTTCCACTGCTGTGCAAACCACTGAAAGCTACTGCTTTGTTATATAGCGGTAAAAGCCACGTCTTCAGCTCCTGAAAGTAGATCAAGTTCCTAAAGGAAAAAAAAGGACAGACATCTGCCACCCCCAAAATAAAAGGGGTCTGGGAAATGTCCCCAAGAAAATAGGTGTGTCCTGTGTGCCTCGCCACAGGAGCCATGCTATTTCAGCAATATAAAGGTCCATTCAACCCTGTGGCATGGGCAGAAGGAAAATTCCCTCCTCTCTCCAAGTTTCCAAACAGACAGCAGCAAAGAGCTCCTGTTTAATATTCTGCTACTGTTGCAATGAGGTTTGTGGATAAAATGAGTGTTGCCTATGCCAGAGCAGAGCTGGTCTCCACCCTGCGTGTGCAGACAGGACCAGAGCAGAGCCACCCTCTCCCCGCCTCCCACAGCACTGCTGCAGAGCTAGCACAGCACAGACCCGCCCTCGCTCCTGCTCCCGCTCCCGGGTGTCACAGCGTCCCCACGGCTGCCGAGGAGGGCCTCGCCCCTGCGACCCGCGGCTGCCAGTGCAGCAGCACCCGCAGAGAAGGACGCACCTTCTTCATAACACCTGCAGCCTTATGGCATCAGGACGTTGGCACAGGAGGACATCCCTTCCGTCTGGCCAGTGTCACTGAGGAAGGACAAGCTAAGAGAAGGGCTTCTCTCTTAGCAACTCATTAGAGCACCCACGAGGCTGACCTGCGCTTCTCTGCCACTCCCCTCCCTGTATTGCCACTACTGAAACAGGATTGGTTCCGAACAGGGCTTTTTCTTCCACGCCTGCACATGTTCAGCAAGACACACTGGGAACGTGTCTTTTCTCCAGTCTGTACAGCAAGACCTGGGCTAGGAGCAATGGCTCTTTCTCCAAGGTGATTGTAGCAAGTCCTCCTCAGAGCTACGGCCTTTAAATTCAGCTAGAATTGTGTAAGCAGCATTTCTTCTCTCTCTCTCTACTTCACTGAATCCATTCCCTCTCCCTGAAAGTGGACAGCGGGTGCTTCTACACCAGCCTCATTTGTAGCAGGAACTTCTGACAGCATTTGCTGACGTGCATGGAAGCAAGGGATGGGTGAGCTACTTTATATTGCCTTCCAACCCATTTGAACAGCAGCTATCCAAGAATGTGACTCAAGCTCAAATGTTAACCTGTTCTCATTTTGCTTAGGGCATGACTAGAGGGGAGGAGAGGGCAAGGCAAGAAGACAGAAAAGGCAGAGTAGGATACAAAATGAGAAAAATAAAGACTCAAGACATGAGATCACAAAAAACCAATTTAAAATTATCTAAATCCAGCTGAGGGAGAGGCTTCCATATAGGCACCCTTTGCACCAGCCTAGCTTTGGCTTATAGCCGAGGAGCTGTAAAACATAATAGATGCTTTTCTTTAACTGGAAAAAGAATTGCTGGGGGTTTTTATTAAGCAATCTTCTTTGACAGAAGGATAAAGTGTTTAAACTATTCAAAGTGAATAAATCAAACTACTGTTTCATAAGGCCTTGGCTCTATTTTAGGAAGTTTTAAAACTCTGGATGTCACCTCTTCCTTCTGAAAATTGATTAAAAAGTTGCATCAGAAGCCTGCTTCAGTCAGAGCACTGACCTGGCTATGCTGTCATCATTGTAAAAGACAAACAGAATTATGACTTAGACCAAAATATTTCTAATAAAAAACAGCAAGGCCATTTATCAACAAGCCTCAAACAATGGGAGATTTCATTTGAAAAGTGAGATGCATCCTCTCCTGCCAGCTACTGCAATAGTAAGCCTTGGACTTAATACAACTTCGACTCCCTGTGAAAGGATCAGTGGTTCATCTGAGGGAAACTGGAGAAGCAATTAAAAGTAAAGCTCCTCTCTCACCAAATCTAACCTTGATTTATCCAGTAAACTGAACATCTACTGTGTGCCTGAAAACAGAGCAGTAATGGAAGCCTTGACTCGGGAAACCAAATATTGGCATCACAGGCACACACAGCTAAACCTTTTCTGCTTAAAGAATTGCACTGAAAATCACTCATGTTGGGACCCAGCCTGCAGTGGTGAGAGTGCTACTCACGTACATAAGAACTGATACCCTATATCCAACTTCTTTCCTCAGCTGCATTTGCACTATGCAAGCTGATGACACTTTGATCTTGTTTGAAAATCAAAGCTAAAATGGAACCACCTTTGTGTCAGTAGTCTTCCTGTTGCCTTTAGTGTAAGCAAACCACTACATACAGTAAAGGTAAATTAAGAAAATCACTGTTTTAACACCCTCTTGACTTTCTCTTATATCACAGGTTCGCTCAAAAACAATGAGCCCATCAAAGAGCCTCTGAATGTTTTGTCTCATAAGGGATCACCATCTCCAGCAAACTCTGATACGACAGCATTAGATGAATTATTGATCCAAAGGTAAGGAGGTTCCATGCAGGGTATTCCCCATGCCTTCCCTGAAGAGTAGTCAGAGTGGTGTCAGAGTGAGAATGCTTCTTTTGAGAAGGGGAGCTGGACTAACCTGTATCCATGCCTTCTCACCTTGACTTGTGGTACTGCTTTCAGGCTTAATGACTTACACAGTATAGTATTGGCATGGCGGTAAAAGGGTCTTATCAGTGTGGGTTTGGAGAAGACAGTGGAGGAAAAAAGGGGGAACAAAAGTGGGGAAGATGGAAAAAAGGGGAATATGATGCAGGATCACCCAGCAGTGTAAGCAAACTGGGTAGACTGCCTTAAGCAGTTTCTTGAGAATAAGGAGAGCCTGTGGGCATTTCCTTATGGAACATCCCAACATCAGGGTGATCCAGTTCTTGGCCTTCACAGAGAGCTCTCCTGAAGCCTGTTGGACAACCCCACATGGAGAACAGGATTTTATAGCTTAGCTGAAGAAGTAGCCACAAAGATGTTTTCTAAAGTATCTGGACTTCTTGTTTGCTGTTTACTTTAAAGAACTGATAAGCAACAGAGGCTTTCATTGAGGTAGTCTTTTTTGGCTTAAATCCCTCTGATGCCTGAAGTGGCCACCTAAAATACAGAGACTAGACAGGAATAAGGGAATAAAGGTAGATATTTATTTGAAGAGCCTTCAAAGGTACTCCCTGGGGAGTCCAGAGGCTACTCCCAAGATGGACCCTGAGTCATGAGTTCTTCACACTTTTATAGGTTTGGTTCATTTGCATATCAGGGTTAATTCTCCAATTAAAGCTTCAGTTAAGGATGTAATTTCCCCAAGCATACCCCCCTTCTAAAGATGTTGGCTTACACATTTTGGGCCTAGGACAATCTGGGTGTCCTTGGAGAGCAGGCCTGGAGAGGCTTTGTTATGTTTAACTAGCATAAAAGAGCAGAAGTTAATAGGCTACAANAATATAAAAGTAAGGCATCACCTCAACAACCAAGGTCCAGCAGAAGACCCTGGTCCCACAACTCAGAAATTTACATTCATCCCATAAATCTGTCCTCATCCCTGCTCTCTTGCCACTGCAGCCAGGCAGAGAGAGGAGCAGCTGCCTATCCCCACATTTTCAAATATAACTGAGGTGTTCTCCCAAACTCCCTCTCCAGCCACTCAACTCCTGTGTGTACAGCTGTGAGATAGCCCCTCCTTCCAATGGAGATCAAGCTGGAAGCAGTAAGCACTTGTCCTCTAAGGGTGCATGCATCCTGCTGCACCATCTGGTCCTACGTACTGAGACCAGCTGTGTTGGTGTAATATAGAGCACCTTCCCAGGCACCTTTCCTTATGGAGAGGACTCCAATAGAACAATTTTAGTCAAATGTCAAGTTGGATTTAAATAAATTAATTGCCTTGGCTAAAATTGATTGCCCCCTGGCTACAAACTGAGCATATGAAACTAGACAGCCACAGTCTGCTGCAATGTCAAACCCATCTGTCTTCCTCTCCTTGGGGCATAATCATCACTGTCAATCTGACATCCTGACACTGGCACTTAGGCAGCTCTGGAATGTGCAGTTTCTGATTCTCCCTGGAGCTGGAAACAATGAGCCTGTGCTGGGAGTCAGTTTTATCAAAGATGCTGCTGTACACAGAGCCTGACAGGTCAGTACAGGTTCTAAGTCATGTATCTGCTAAAAGCAGGCAGTGCTGCTGAGTGGCATCTCTTGAAACTGAGCACAGAGATTTAACAGAGAATGAGACCAGATTTCCAGCTCAAATTCAACCCATGTCCTATTCCCTTGTCCAAAAGATCAGTAGTAATTCATAAGAGAAAGACTAGAAATCTGCATTGGGAAAGCCTGCAAGAGCCTAAAAAAAATTGCCATTATTTGCAGTAATCAATATTGTCTCACTTCTATTTGGAAAAAATGGCCATTATGCAGATAAGACATTTAAAATATTATCGCTCGTCTCAAGAAATGCATTTAATTTCTCCCCAAAAGAATAAATCTGGTACCTGCCAGCTAACCATTCTTCTGAAAGCAGAAGCTAGCAGTTCTGCAGAAGGGACAGTACAGGCACCGCTCACCAGGCTGCAAAGGTCCATGACATTCTCGGGAGTGGATCAACACAGTCCTGAGGGCAAGTGGAGCAGCAATGCTGCATCTCTTCACATTCAGAAGCATCCTACAGCAACCATATAAATACTAGGGCTGGGCAGTCACAATCCCTTCTCCTTGTATGAAGATAACCAGCAGGTCTGACACAAATGGGTTCTTCACAGGCAAGTATGTCATTTCACATATGTGGCCATGGCTACATAGTTCAGGGCAGGAAGTAAACCCAGCTGGGGAACATAGTACATTGCAGATGACAATTCCTTTTCCTGAGCTCTTTACTGAGATGGGATACAGACTTTGCTTTGAATCTACATGTCTTTCAAAGCCCTGAGAATAGTAGAGTAATTCACTGATCTCAGAACATCGATCACGAGGTGTCCTCAGACATTACTGCTGATGTTACGAACTCTGGATGGCCATGGACCATCCATAAGGTACTTCCTAAGAGAGTTTTTATGCCTATGTTCAAACAATATTTTTTCCCCAAGACCTTTCTCTTACATGATCCCCAGCTCTCCCTAAGCACTCTGGAGTTCTCCACAGGATTCCATGGCTCCCTCTCAGTCTTGCACATTGTACAAAGGTCCAAACCCCTTCAATGACGAGCCACTTCCCAACAACCAGGCTGACTTGCCCTGAGCATCTCAGTACTGATCTTCTAGCACAACTTCTGCTTCCCAGAGCAACCAGAGCCAAAGCCCTGGAAGGAGCTGAACTCAAAAAAAGCTGTTCTTTCGCACGGGGGTCAGTCCTTCCAGCTCTGGTGTGTCAGCAGTTGTGCAGAGATCATAGAAAGCTGTCACAGAAGATACATTGGAAGAGAAACGGAGAGTGAAATTTCGCTTTGCAAAGCTCATGGAGGTCATTGAGAAATAGAGCAAACTATTTCTTTGTTTATGCTGCTTATGAAACCTCCAATTCAGATAAACAAGGGCCATCTAAAAATCTTTTGATCACATTTAGTCTGAGCTCAAAGCATAGAAGTATTACAACAGTGAATACAAATAGTCACCTCCAGCAGCAAGAGGGAATCTAACTTGTTTGAATCCCTGCAAGCACATGTATTAGAGAGAAGCAGTACATGTGTGAAATAGCACAGCACTCTGAAGGGTGCTCATGTGAGTTTGGGTTAGCATCCCTTAGCCCAGCACTCTCGGTCCTGGGCAGCAGAGGGCACTGCTTTTATAGCCTGATTTAACCAGAAGAGCAGGAAAAGCCTCTGGAGAGTCCAGGACCTGGATTGCAAAAGGCCTTATACCATACTTGAGCAGTTTCCTTCTACTTATGAAATATATTTCTTAAAGTTACTTCTTTATTCTGCCAATGGTGGTTCAATTTGCGAGTGGCAAAGTCAGGAATAGCTGGTGCAAACACCTGTTGACCAAATCTTTAAATTTTGTTGCTCTACAAAAAATTTTTGTTTTTTCAGAGATAATAAATAGAAGATAATTTTTTCCTATCCCTTTTTTGGTGCAATCTGCATCTTAAAAATCTAAGCGCAACCATATTTGCAGGGAGAAGTATTTTAAAAACTAATAAATTTTCAGTAAAAATAGCCACTGTAGGTACTAAAATGTCATTACTGTTAAAATCTCATATTTCACAGGATCACACAGAATAGCAAGCAATAACATACACAATCCTAATAAAGCATCCTTCCAGCATACAGCAAACGGAGATCTCAATCCCAACCTGCCCACCTACTCAGTCTCTGCTTGCCAGGTTTTTCAGCCCACTCATGTTTTCATTACTATGCAAGGTCTAGGCTTTGCCCAGTCTGATCTGCTTCATCTGGACATGCCCTGACCTCCGGGTTCTCCATCTCTGTCTTTGTTTCACTCCTTTTCTGTCAGCTTCAACTTGTAATTCCCCACACAACTGCCCCAGCCAAATATTTCCCAGACACACTATTCTTCTCTCTTCCCCCCCTGTGGCTCTTATCTCAATGTCCTGTTGATCCACAATCTCTTCACCATTTGGCTCCTTATACAATCTTAGTATCCCACCCCTCCTCCTAGCTCCAATGCCAAATTTTACAGTCTTTTCCAACTCACCATTTCCTGAAGCATCCAGCTGTGGGTGGGTTCCTCTCTCCATAGCAGTCCCCTGGTCCAGAAGCAGACCTCTTCCTCTCCATGCTTGAGTCTTGCTCCTTCTGTTTTTCAGTCAAGTAGTTTTCTCATCACGCTGACCACAGAAATTGCCTTTATTCACAGTGCCTAGATCTGGATCAGGCAGCTTTTACAGCAACAACATCAGAAATTATTTTCTCAGCTCTCAGCACAGCACACATTCTCTCCATGGGCAGGAGCTCAGGAATTTTAGGTGCTAAAATCGAAGTCTAAAATTTGTGTGCATTGTGAACAGTGGAAAAGGGCCTGTAATTCTATGGATTTTCTTGAGTGTGGAAAAGATAAAACCCTTGCAACCCCCAAATTTCAACCTGCATATCAACAGAAAGCAAAGTTTATCGAAAGAGAGAACAACAGGATTTCTGTTTTCCTTTAATAGAGATCCAATAATATTTTCCTAAGTCTAATAAATTGTTAATTTTCAAAATATATTTTAAAAAACCTTGTCTCTGGCAGATGGTCAGTAAGTAAAACTGTAACCCTCATGATTATGACCATCAAAAGGTTGGAAGCACATAAAGATTTCATAAATGGAATTTCTGTACATTTTTAGTTATTGGTAAGGCTGCTAGTCCAAACAGATATAACTAAGGTGTTTTGATGAAAGCTTAAGGAGCTTCAGGAGAAGAGATATGTTCTTAGCCTTTAGGATCTAAAAATACCAGGGATGAGAATTTCTACCTACCTACCATTAAAAAGTCAAAAATCAGGAATAGAGATTGCCCAGACACACTGATTGCCAAAATCACCATTAAAAACCAGACGTGAACAGAGGGAACCTGAATGAAACTGCGGTATGAAAAGGTCTTGACTAGGTATAACATTCAAATCTATTAATAACTTTACACTTCTCAATAATTTGGTTAGCTCAGATAAAAAAAGTGCTTCTTACCTCATCTTGTGGCCTTTCTTGGTGTGAAACTCCCACTGACTAGAAGGGTTTGGGGAATTTTTCATGAATAAGATCTGCTGGGCTGCCTCTTCTCTTTTTAGTTTCTAGAAGAGGAGATCTAATTTCTAAAAATTGCTATAAGACAACATTTAGAAAACGCATTTCAATTTCATTCGAAAACAAGCTCTTTGCAGGGCTTTATTCTCAGGATTGCTTTTGAGTTGAAACACACATAATAAATCTTAATTCAAATGATTACTCGTTTTTCAAAATTATTAGTGCTTGAAAATCCAAACCAAGATTGGGAATTCATCCCTCAAGCATTACGTAAATGAGATAATTGTGATAAACTAATTATAAACTCTCATCTGTCATCACAGTTTTAACCCAACATGGACCAGGTCAGCCAATATTTAAAATCTTTTCCAGCAGCAGTACGGTGAAGCTGGAAACAGTCTGCACCAACACAAACCCCTTCTTTGCAGAACATACACAAGCTCAAACCCCCTTCCCCTTGTCCACAGGGAGCGAACCATGGTAATGCTCCATGTCAATAGAGCATGGCCACCAAGGATAATTTCCAGTGCCTTTATGCTTGTGGACCCTAGGAGGTCCAGAGACAAAACTGGGATCTGGTCTGTTGGGGCATTGGATGGCTTCTGTCACCAATGAGAGCAGAGGGCACACAGCACCGCTTCTACAGTGCTGCGGGAGGAATATTAAGGGCCTTTAATGTATGCTGTTCTAGTAGTCAAGATTCTTTCTTTCCCCCTACAACTAGACAAGAAATTTTAGGGTGAATTAAAGGGATTTTAGTGAGAAAACTGGTTTGTCATCATGAGTTTGTACTGATTTTGGTAACTGGGGAAAAACTCTTTAGGCTCTGGATCAAATTGCTTGTTGTTACAGTGAGAGAAAAAAGAACACTTCCTCCAAACTCCTACCTAATGGTTAAGATTAGGTGGAGTAGGAACTTCTCCACGCCTGAGCCTTCCATTTCACAGCAGTGAAAAATTATCCAAGGTGACACTGCCATGGTCCTGACATCCATCTGCATGTCTGCCACCTCTGTCCTGCTGGCACTCGCTTTGAGCTCACCCTGTAGTGAGACAATACACACACAGAGCTAGTGCTACCCAAAAAAAAAGAATCATTTTCCAAGAGTTCAGCTGCCCAGAGCTGCTTACTGTGAATGGGATAAGCTTGAATAAGTGCTGGCATAAAAGCAGAGGTAGAAATCTGCCTCAGGGAGTCAAGTGAAATGCAGAATTCAGCAGCTAGGTCAGCTTAAACTGCATACAAAGTCATAACAATTGTGGAAGTACGGAGGCATCTTATAGCTATTCTACTTCATAGAAATAGTTCAGTATTGAATGACTTAAAGTAGTATCTGGTGAATAAGGCATTCACCATGTTCAAGCACCTTTCCCAGTGACCAGAGAAAGCAGAGCAGCTCCAGGAAGAGACTGACCTGCCCTGGAATAGGTAGTAACTTGTGGGATGCAAGGGAATGCCATGTCTCTGACTTTGACCTGGATCCCCCACACCCAGCATGAAGATCCCAGTCACCAGACCACTGTGACAGAATCACTTGTTTGCCTGCCTTTAGTTTCTGTGACAAACTTTGAAAGCTTTCTGTTTTGTCCCCAAACAGAAAAGCAAGATTTAGAAAATCCCAGCAAATTTTGTAGGACAAAAGTATCTCCTTCCTCCTAAATATCATTTTTTTGTTCCAGTCCCATGAGTGCTGGGAACACTCTGTCACCTCACTTGGGAGGAAAAGTATTTCTCTGGCACTTGTTTTGTTTATGGATATTCTCTGTATGTCAGTGTTAAGTACAAGAATAAGGCTGGGAAGGAAGAAAGAACATCATCTTTGAATGCTCATTTTAAAAGGACATTTTAAAAAGAAACAGTCCTAAAGGAAGGGAAAGTGGAGTACTGGTTATTGCTACGCAGTGGGACAGCTCTCTGAGACACGGAAACACAAGGTGGGCCTGCCATGGCCACAGGGGGCATTTCACTCCCAGCTGGTGTCTCACCTCTTCAGAGCTTCCACCGGGTTTATTATCATTAGTGCTTTCTGTGATATTTTCAAGTTTTCATCTCAGACTAAAAGTAAAATTAAGTTGGAAAAAATGAAAGAAAAGGGAAGACGGGCAGGATTAAATCACCTTTTTTTTACGGGATCATGAGAAGATGCTTTCTATTCTTAAATGTTTTTCATAACATGACCCAGACACTTCTTCTAAGAAGAAATTTCAATTTCCAATAGATTTAACCCTTGAGAGTGAAACAATGTGAGGGGTTAAGAATCTGTTAAACTCTTAAAGCCTACTTCTGAAAGATTTTTTTTTCGTTAATACATCCAAAAGTTGTATTTAGATATACGTTCATTCTAGTGGCATCAGTTCAGAGCTTATACACTGATTTCACTTTGCATACTAGAGAGAACTCCTCACTGCTCTTGGTCCTTCCCTTGAGAAAACAGTAAACAGCATATCAGATTTTCCCTATTTCAGGGTAATGAAGAGGCTCCCTTTTTCTAAGAAAGAAGCTTTTTAGCAGACCACCCACTCACTAAAACCCTTGACAACATTCTTGCCCTGGCAGCAAGCCACCAAAACATGAGTTTTAGATAGTCGCTGCTGCTTTATCCCGTCCACAAGGTTTTGGCCACCCCCTCACTCACCTGGCTCCCCCAACCTCCTAATCCCCGGTGCTAATTGGCTGATAACCCATACTGACCATCTATCCAGTGAAAATCTCAGCCTGAGAGCTCTCAGGCTCTCATCCTCCTCTCTAAGTACAACACAGGCTCCAGCTCTCACCCTCACCCTGGTATTTCCTTTTGGTTGTCTGATTCTTCTAGACCTCCCGGTCTGGGACTGGACAAGGACTGCACTTGCAGCCCTCTTTGAGCCCTCAATGACATTTCCAGCTGTTTTTCTTTCCCGTTCTGCTTCTTAATGACTTAAGGACTGAGCTCTCCAGTGTGCCAGATCTAGATCTAGTTCACGTAAGCTGAAGGAGTTTTTCTGGACGCATCGTCATGTGCTGATTAAAAGCTATCCTGACATATCATTTAGCAAAACCAATATAAAAATGATAAAAAGGAAGCCATTTTACACATACAGACCAACACACAGATTTTACGTTGTTGCATAAATTACCTTATCACAGGGGAAAAAATCACGGTTATTTATGCAACAGGGAGAGAGCAAGCACGAGGAATAGCTGAGCATTTTCCCTTTGTTAACTCCTCAGTTGCAACGTGGTACAGATGACATTTCTTTTTGCTGAGGGTTATTAAGGTGTAGTGAAGAGCTGCACCCAGCCTGTCCACAAACACTCAAACTGATCTGAGGACGTAACCGTACTCTGGAGCTCAAAAGGATTTACCCCTGAGGCGGAAAAACAATTACCTGAACGAAGACAGATATAGATCATTGAGTACTGAGATACTTACTGCCTAAACGAGGGAATACATCCTTATGGAAGTAGCGACGCTAAGGAAGGGGAGATGAGGGAAATGACCGAGCGGGTGCGAAGCCCTGCCGGAAAAGAGGCGGATAGCAGCCAATCCTGTGGGGTAATCAGGGGTGCGCTTCCCCGCAGGAGGGATTAGGCTGAGTTTCCCAGTTACATTCCTCCATCTCAGGGTTTCACTCCTGGAGAAGAAATGCACCATATGCACCAGATCTGGAAGCAGTTCAGGAGAACCCCCCTCTGCCACCCCCTTTCCTCCCTCAAAGCCGGCACCATCCACACATAAGCAGAGAGGTGCAGGGGATGGGGGGCAGCGCTGCGCCCTGGGGCTGAGGGACGGGAGGTCAGTGCCGGGGCAGGACCCCCTCCCGCTGTGGGGTGGCCGTGCATGGAGGAGAGGGGCTGTGGCATGAGGTGGGACGGGGGGTGTGGGTGCTCGCTGGGGGAGGGTGCCTTGCTGGGGAGGGAGGGAGCGAATGGAGAAAAGGACTTCCCTGCCTCGGGGGCAGAAGCCNGATGGAGGTAGGGGGGCCTGCGAAGGTGGGGGGCCGCCGGGGCAGGGACTGCTGCCTTTTGGGGGGCCCTTGGGGAGGACGGAGTCAGCCTCCCGGCGGAGGAGGGATCTGCGCGGGAGCGCAGGAGGGGAGCCGGGGGGCTGAAGAGGTCTCTGCGGGCAGGGGTGCCGGGAGCGGGTGGGGGGCTCTGAGAGGGGAGCTTGCGGAGGAGGGGAACGACGCGGCACCTGAGGGGTCTGCGGGGTCTCGGGAAAGATTTTGGAGGCGTTGAGAGGGTCTCCAGGAGGGGCTCTGAGAAGCTGTGGGGGAACTCAGGAGTCAGGCGGGAGCTCTGAGGGCTCGGGGAGAGCGCGGCTGGGAACTGCCGGGCTTCGGGGGGTCTCGGCAGGGATTTGGGGAAGGCTGAGGGAGCTCCGCCGGGATTAGGCGGAACTCCGTGGAGCCTCGAAGGAAATCTGGGAACGAGGAGAGGGGATGCAAGGGGCATGGGGGGCTCTGAGGGGCTGGTGGGAGCCCGCGGGGAGGCTCTGAGGGGATTTTGAGGGGGTTTCTGTGGGGAGGCTTTGAGGAGTGTCTGAGCGGAGGCTCTGAGGGGAGGCTCTGAGAGGATTTTGATGGAGAGCCCCTGGGGGTGCCTGACGGGGGATCTGAGGGGATTTGAGGAGGCCGTCTAGAGGTTTT
>VZRR01002744.1:106573-201748 GCA_013398015.1 Oreocharis arfaki
GGCAGGTGAGCGGGGTGCTGCGGGCGGGGGGGCGCGGGGCGCGGCCGGGCGAAGGGGCCGCCGTCCCGCCGCTCTCCCGCCGCTGCTCTGAGGGCGCCTGCGCTTCCCCGCAGGGACCCCGCCGCCGCTGAGGAGAGCCCCGCCGCCGGCACGGCCGAGACACCGCCCGCACACCCCATGACGGCCGACTCCTGGAGGAACCTCATCGAGCACATCGGTAAGGAGCCGTGCCCGCCGCGGGATGTCCGGCCGCCGCTGCGCCCTCACACAACTTCGCCGCTTCTTCCCGCTCCCCGCTCCGACGGCGGCACAGCAGCCCCTAGAGGTGCCCCTCAGCCCAGCCGGCCCGCCCGTGCCGGCCCCCTGAGCCGCTAAACCCAGAGCTGAAGACAAGCGGTGCACAGCCGGGGGGAGTCTCGGGCGGCATAAGGGCTTCTGCTGCAGTACCCCAACTCCCTACCCTTGCTGGGACCCCCCTCACTGTTCATGTAAAACATCATTACCGTGGCTTTTTGACATCTTTAGGGGCATCAGGTTTGCGTGTTGGCCGGCAGGAGATTAATGCTGCCGCTGAACAGCCTGGCCCTTGTTCATAAATAACGATTATTCTTGTGATTACAAAACAATTAATCATTAGGCTATCCCAAACTTTCTACTAAAATATAATTTTGTATATTCCCGAAGGCATAAGACTAAAGTATTTTGTCATCCATCCTGTATCCATTACTTGTATGCACCAGGTTCTGCATCTATTTAGTGTAACAGCCACTGGCATAGCACTTGCAACACAGAAGTAAGTTATTTTATTCTTTATGGTCTCTTAAAAGACAAAGTTGAGATTATCTAGGTGGCTGTGGAGGAGAGGACTGTTATGCTTTTGCTCTTTTTTTTTTTTTTTAATCTTTTGTGGGATGGGGAGAGGACCTCCACAGCTTGTTTTTTGATTTCCCACATCAGAATTGTGACATTCCTCACATTGCCTAGTTGGCAAAGTTAAATCCCATCTTGGGGCAGGTTTAATGGTGGGAATATAGAAGCTTTGTTTTTAAACCCTCCTGCTCAGCTTCAGGAAATAAAATCAACGTACTTGAACCTAGAGGGCAGGAATGTAGCGCTAAGCATGGGAAAATCGAATAGATAACTCTCACAAGCAGCCAAACAAGGTTCCTCCCTGGCAGGAACAAGAAGGCTTCTCAGGCTGTCTCTGCTGTTTGGTGTTGGGCTGTGGCATGCAAGGCTGATTCTTGGTACACCTGATGCCGCTGGGACAGTGCTGGAGAAGGAGGCTGGTGTGAAACCAGCAGCCTGCCAGCATCTGTCAGACAAACCAGCTGAGTTTGGGCCTTCTGGAGGAAAGTGGTGAACAATTTGCATGAGTGTTGCCTGATGTGTTACCTGCTTTTGGCTGTGTAGATACTGATCTCCCGAGGGAGCTGTGTCAAAACGTTGTCAGTTTACTGGGACTGTGTACCTCAGAGGTGAGATAAAAATACTAAAACCAGCAGGAGTTCAAAGGAACCCTGTTGCTATATTCATATATATTTTTATGTGCTGTGTATCAGAGGGAAGCTGTGCAAAAGCCCTGCACACAGCAGTGTAACTGCAAGTAGGTCTGTTGCACCTTTATGAAGGACATCGGGTTTTGACAACCTGAGGTGCTGTGTTTATCTCCACCGGAGATGTTACATCAGATGGCTGGAGCTCACTCACTCCTTTCCCTCCCTTCTGCTTTTGAGACATTAGTGGACTCTTTGCCTGAAACTGGAGCAGAGAATTTCAGAGAAAACGTCTCTGGGCCTCCCGAGATTTTACATAGCTTTCAGTGCAATAACGTTTACTTTAAGAGCGCCGCTAACTCTCTGAGGCAAGGATTTCCACAATTAGTAACTAGTTTTTCAATTCCCTTCCCAGGTTTTGAGAGAGCTGCGAAGGGAGACTGTGACAGCAAAATTAAATGGAATAAACAAAAAGGGAAATGTGTGTTATGTACTATAAAAATGATGCAAACATGCCTTAGGAAGATCAGTCTTAAACACTTAAGTCAATAGATAACACCAAACTCATGCTCTGACCGCAGGGTTAACCTTTAGCCAGGTCACAGTAGGGACAGTTGGACATTAAGCAATGAAGGGAGCTTGTGCAGGTCTCTGACATTTTGTACTTGTTCACTTACTAAATATAAGCGTTTACTAAATACTTGTATCATCCGAGTCACATTCAGCTATTGATCTCAGCTTTTTTTCTACACATTCAGTCAGTTCCCAGTTTCAACATGTCAAAATGTTGTTCCTTGACCTTGCATCTGTTACCCCTCCTGTGCTGTGACCATCTCCTGTTCCATCTGGACAAGGCTTTGGCATAGCTTCTCTCTGTCTCTCTCATCTATGTAATTTCTCTACCCATTGTAACCTCTTTACCAACATATGGGTTGACCCTTAGGACCAAGACAGCGGGGATGTCTTTTATCCTTGCTAGCACAACCCTCCTTATTTCTTCCTGTCCTTCTGCCTAAACATCTACCTGTATTTTGTCTTTCTTCTGTACCACCTTTCTGCTTTCTCCCCATATTGCTCTCTGTGGTAGAGCTTCAGCCAGTCTCTCTTCAGCTCTCTCCTTAAAATGAATTACCTGGCTGTCATTTCCAGTTGAGTTCTGGTGGTGGATGCTTTCCATCAGTCGGATCTTTCCATGTCTGTATTTGCCTTTGCCTGCCACTGACGGCTCCGTAGCTCTCATCCGGTCGGTCAGGGAACCTGGAAACAAAACCAGCTTTCATTATCTGGGTTTTATTTCCTTAAAAGCAAGAGAGAAATGGTCTTGAGGATCTTTTTGAAAGGGCTGCTCCTCAGATCTGCACAGGGGACCCTAAATTCCCCTTACACAAAGCATCGTCTGACTTGCAAGGCAGAGCCAGCAGCACAACATGGCTGGATACTTGCAGTCAGACACTGCAGGTATAATTATCTCCAATTTGAGTAAAACAGATTACGCTTCAGTTTCCCAGCATGTCTTCCCTTGAGCCAAACACTGTCCATGCTGCTGCAGGATGTTACTTCCCAGCCTGTCCTGCTCTCCATGGGGCAAAAAGAACCCGAAGCCCTCGCGCACAGACTGTCCATACGGATCAGTACCACCAAAAGCAGCTCCCATTTAGTAGGCTCTCTGCTACATTCCTGAAGGAGCCTTTCCACCCTGCTGCATCCTCAACACCCTTCCCGGTGGTGAAAAACAGCCTGAAATGCTTGGGAAAGCCGTACAAACCTAGTTGACACAGAGAGAAATTATGTAAGTGGCAGCAGCATGCAAAACTTCAGGGGAAGTCTCCTCTGCTCAGTGTTGTGTAAGAAGCTAACAGAAGACTGTATGGTTTCCTAGACACAGCTACCCTTACTGCTATTTTAATCCGGTGTTGAACATCTTTTCAGGAAGAACAGATAACAGGACATACTCGTAGACTGCAGTAATGCTGTGCTTGTTCCTGCGCCCTTCTCCAGCATATTTCCCATATAGTTTTAGCAGTGACTGGTACAGAGCCTCCTTGAAACTGGTCCAGAGCTGTAATAGTCAGCAACATCTGCATTTCTGCCTGCCCTAGACTAACTCTTAATCCCATTGTCTCTCACCTTATTACACACAGAATCTGAGCTCAAATATCATGAGTACATGTGACCAGATAAATTTTAACCCCTAATGATTCAGACAAATTATGTAGCATGTTTTTTTTAACATCAAAGGCTTTTCTCTTTGTTCATTCATGTTACACTGCAATTCAAGTATAAACCAAGGGAGATAATGTAAATTGTGCTTCTTCGATTTCATTAAGGGAAGAAAGTGACTCAAAGCGTGCTTATGCTCACTTGCCTCTACGTGTCTTCTAAATTACATTTTATATTCGAGCAATTAAAATTCTGGGTCCTACAGATAGTTCAGAAAGAGGAATGGGACCATTTGAAAGCCCTCAGAGAGACAAAGGATGTTCTAAAGATGGGCAATGAACTTCAGGATTCCTACCTTTTCGTGCTGTCAGTTGATATCAGACTGGGGGCAAATCCTATGCAATTTCATCTACTCCTGAAGTTAGTAATTGAAACTTGGAAGACACCTCGTGTCATTGATGTGCTGCCACATGGTGTGAGTTCAGAGCCTGTTCCTTAGTGCTGTAGTAAATAGGTACCTTTTGGATGTTAATTTTGTATCTTTAAGCATCATAGAAACTGAGAAGGAAGACAGCAGGATATTAAGCAACATGTCCAAAGCTAACCATGAAGTCCATACCAAAGCAAACCTAGTAACTGTAGCTAGTTGTCCCAAAGCTTCACCTGTCTAATGCCAGTAACAGCAGCTCAGTGTTTCCTCATTAAGGATTTTTGTGGCCATCAAATTGCTCTTTTTAAAGTAATTTCAATGTGTGCAGTATTGCTTTTCCAGACGCACATTTAAACATAGATATCAACCTATATAACTTGTAGCATAGTAATAAAACAGAAAATCAAGGTTTAAAAGACATTTAAGCCTGTCAGATCACTTCTTTTATGTCTTCTAAGTGATCATGGATTCATCTGACTATGTTACTAAATGTTTTGTGAGAGCAGATTGTTGACAACACTTTAGATTTAGAAATGGCCTTCCATTTATAGTTTCCATTTCTGGCTGAAATAGGAATGCCATAATTGGCTTTTCACTCTGCACAGAAGGGATCTCTCTCACCTCTGCTGAGGTGAACTAATGCAAAGCAATTGTCCTTTCCCACAATTCTTTTCTACTATCTCATTCAGTTGTAACCTCTCAGACCTGTTATGTTCCTTCCTAGGGCTCTTGTACCAGGAGTATCGAGATAAATCTACGCGCGAGGAGATTGAAACCAGGCGACTGCAGGATTCACAGACAGACCCTGAGGAGACTTCACCCAGTGAGGAAACCCCATCTGAAGCAGAACCCACAAGTACAATTGAAAACAAAGCTCCACCACAAATCAATTTGCTGAGAAATTCCAACTCTAGGTTCAACTTATGGCAGGATCTTCCTGAGGTCCAGAGCAGTGGTGTCCTCAGCATCCTCCAACCAGATGAGATCAAGCTGCAGGAGGTAATGGGGGAAGGAAAAATGTTTCTTGATGGTGTTGCTGCTTAAAAAGGGGAGAGTGAATTAGGCCAAATGATCAAGATTTAAAAACTAAAAGCTTCACAGCAGTCACAGACAAACCTTGCCCTGCTGATTACTTTCTGAGTTGCACTGGTTAGCACCACTCACTCTTTTTTGTGAAAGTGCAGGAATTGTTCTGTATACTATTGCTGCTGGACATTTCTGCAGCAAAAGGAACATCTTTTCCCTTTTCTGATTCAGTGTTAGGAGCAATTTACGAAGGAAGAGGGATAATGAGGAGGTTTTTTCGAAAGAGCTATTCGTTCCAGTGCACATTAATCCTTTTCTGAAGTTACTATCAGGACACATAACTTTCCACCAGAAATCTTAGAAGAATTCCACTGTTAGCTGTAAGGTTTTGAATATGATGGCATTAATAGAAATAGAAGAGATAGAGATTGATAAACATCCTTGTATTTAATTGTTGTTACTTGGAGTCTATTGCAAATAGTAAAAAATAACGACAGGTGTTTTTGTGTTTGGCCATGCAGTGCAGTGACATCACTATTTTAGAGCTGTGACTTACAGGACTGCATCAGCCAGTGAAAGGAGTGGGTGGGGGTAGGTGTCACAAGTGATGGCAACATCAGTTGCAGCACAATTTACAACTGCTTGCTATTTTGGGTAGCATGGGGAGTGTGAGTGCTCTTTGTCACTGCAAAGCACTGCATTCGTAGCCAGCAGTTGGAGAGGGCAGAGCTTGCTGAGTGTGTGCTGTGCAGTGTGGTATGAGCAGTGGGCTTTCCAAGGCTCAGTCCCGCAAGTCCGAATGTGCTCCTGCGCCAGGATTGCTTCTGATGAGATGGTTGTGGCAGGGTATCTGCTTAGCCCTGGCTCACAGGATTGTTCCAAAAGTGCTGGAGAACATCTCAGGGTGCGAGCAGTCCCTGCTAAGTTCACTTAGACTTGCATAATCCATACTGATGAACACCTTGTGCACACAGTGCCAGTCCTGACTAAGGCTGTAACTTGACTGTCACGCTGAAAAGGCTCGTATTGTGCACCCCAAGGGTATGATGGGCAGGGCTGTGTTATTCACATCCTTAGTGGAGGGGACTGGAGTTTATATCCAGTAGTTTGGGCTGGCAAGCACAGGCTGTTAAATGTGTCAGTGTTAGGGGCGAAGGTGACTGAAATGATTTGTTGTTTTTCCGTGTTCTTCTGCGCTGGTTATTCCATATTGGATTTGTTCTGTTTACCTGGCAAATCACAGTACTTCCAAGTGCCAGCATTACAAACACAATCTGGCATCTGAAAAAATTACAAGCTTTTCTATTTGTTTTTGCTTCAAAATGAAGAATCTTGTACAGAGAAATATTTGCTTAAAAGTGTGTGTTATAGCTTTTATAGCTTGCCATTTTTGTTAAGTTACATTCATTACCTGTGTGTGTTTTTGGGAAAAAAATCTCTGTGCTGCTAAAACCAAAAACCCAACATTAAGTGTGCTCAATTTTCTTCTCTCTGTTAAAATAACCAGAGAAATAAAGCAGTGGGAGAGTGGGACAGTGCTGTCATACAGAAGTGCTGTGCTTTCTCCACTGTTAGTTTATCAGACCTGAAATTTTCTTCCTGCTTGTTCTGGGATTAGCACAGTAAGAGATTATAAAATTGCTCGAAGCCGGAAAGCTGTGAAATTGGCTGAACATTGAACAGATAGAGTGCTTTGTGAGGAGAATGAAGGTCAGAAAACAAGGAGGGCTCAAGAAATCACTGAAGCTGTTGAAGAGATTGTGCTGAATTCAGCCTTGCTGTAAGCAAGCACTACTTGCTCCTGCAGTTCTGGAACCCTGCTCATGTTGGATGTGACCTGTGAGAATGAGCTGTACGTGAGGGCTTAATTCGGTGAATGTAAAATGTTCAGCTGCATGAAGTACAACTGGAGAAATTTTCCTGAAGTACAGGGCAGCAGAAATTCTGGACTAAACATCCTAAGGACAGAACTGTATTTTCTGACCCATTTTACCTTCAAAGCTGTAGTAAACACAGGGACTAGTAGAGCTTTGCATGTCTTCAGCCAGGAAAGGTGGAGCAAGAGTATTATTTCGACCACCGGGAGAAATTCTGATACACAAATGGAAAGAAAGTTGAAGTTAACACTCTTGTTTCATAGCTGAGGAAGGGAACACCACCGTAGCTGTGACAGAGCAGGGCTTAAACAGAGAAGAAAAAGGTTTTCTGAAATAGTCTTCAAAGTGAAAGAGACTAGAACAAGAAGTGGAATCTGGTGTTCATTAGTGGCAATCATGGAAAATTACTGAGCAGCTTATCAATGCAAGCTTAAAAAAAAAAAAAGACACCGGTTTTCAAGCATCAAAACAAGAAAGTTGACTGGAAGAGCAGTGGATGCTTGAAAAGTGTCATGGAAAGTGATTTTTTACTGTCCCCTTTGGAACAAACAAGCCAGATATTTTCACGATGTATTTCGTTATTTCTTTAGTATAGCCTGTATTCTGCACCTGCCCTTGCAGGTCTGGCACCCTCCGCTATGGCAAACAGCAAACATAAACAAATTCTACAGTCAGACTTGGCAGAGAAATATTCCTAACTTGGAGTCTCTGGAAAGCTGCAGTGAAAAATGATTGGAGGTGTCAATCTCCAGGATAACTGGAAGGGACAGGCTGTCTCAACACATCCTGTATATCTTTGCCTATTTGCACTTCTCTCATTTATTGAATAAAAAGGTACAGCTAAGGCTGTAAAAGTTACATTTCGGACCAAGCCAGTCATGCAGAAAGAGAGAGGTTCTTTCGCAAGTTCACCAGGTGCCTGGGTAAAGCTTCTGGGAGAAGCTGAGCCAATACTCCTCTACTTTTCTAAATAGGGATCTGGCCTTGATAAAAAATCCCAGCATCCTCTTATTCCTTAAACACTGTCTGTTCCACTGAGTCACTGACTAAGTTCATCTGTATCTACACCCTTTGCTCTGTCTCCTTTCTGGGGGCTGTGCAGGCACAGCCTCCTCTGGTGCAGGAAACAACCTGTTGAAGTTAACTGTCCACTGGGAACATTTCCTAGGCTACCAACCCTGCAAAGAGCTGAAACATCACTTCAACTGCTATTTTAGCAGCTCTGGATTGAGTAACAGTCCTTCCTTGCTGTGCCCATCCACCCAGATCTCGGACTGCAGCACAGTGTCAGGGACACAACCCAGGTCTCTACCTCGAGTACTTATGTGATGCACAGTGATATTTCCAGGAAAAGGCCAAAAACTGATCAGTGGAAAATTCCAAATCATTTCTTTAAAGAGAAAAAACAGACAACAACCAAGCTACAAGACAGACACCCAGCTAATTTAGAAGATATTTTTCTACCTACATGTCACGAAAAACACTTCATTTACCTGTGGCTCCATCAGACTTCCTCAGCTCTAGCTGGCCCCCTGCAGCCACTGAGAGCCAGCAGAGCTCAGAGACTGGCACCTGCACTGCCTGGCCAGTTCCCTTCTCAGCAGGGTGCAACAGCGGAGCTGTGGGCAGGAGGGGAGCATTGAAGCAACTTTAGATTCAAGGAAACAAAACTTTCATTGAACTACCAAAAGGTTCCTCTCTTAGTAATGGCAGTACAGGCCATGGGCCCCAGGACAAGGAACCCAAGATACACCTTCAAGAGATGGCTGAAGGATCTAACAACTTTCCGTTGTGTTGAAGCTATTGTGAGAATCTTCAGTTAATCTTTCTTCAACTAATGGATTCAGTAGTTGTGTAAATAAACACCTTTTGTATCTGCCGCTGAACAGAGACAACAAATACACAGAGAGTAGGGAATCTCTGGGCAGTAATAGTGGACTGTCCCTGCAGCACTTGCAGTAGGTAGAAGACTCTGTATCTTCATCTCATTAAACTGGTTTTTATCTCTGAACCAAACCACCGATTTGTCTTTCTGCTTCCACAGACCACATCTTTGGCCTGAAGAAGCCAGGCCAAGCCAAGCCCCAGGATAAGCAAAGGCTGAAATTTGGAGACTGTTTATGATTTCTGGTAGTAGTTAGGGACTACCATGTCTTGTCCTGTTCTGTTGTGAGTTGGGGCAGAAAGGTGTATGGCCAGGGCTGACCAGGGAGTCTCACTTGGACAGTAACAGCTGTATTTCCTCTAGGTCAGGGCTGATGGTTGTGGGAGGAAAAACTTCCCCATTGAAGTCACTGTCCCTTGTAACATGTGGCAGATGTGTTGTGGGCTTACCTCTCCCTGCAGCCTGGGCGTGCAGGGTGGGTGCAGGGTCCATGGCTGTGCGGCACAGAAGTTCTCATTAATGCTCAGTGTGCCTCTCTGTAGAAGGTACCTGCTGATTCCCTTTGGGATTTTCCCCCAGGCCATGTTTGAGCTGGTTACTTCCGAAGCATCGTATTACAAGAGTCTGAATCTGCTGGTGTCTCACTTCATGGAGAATGAACGTCTGAAAAAGATCTTACACCAGTCTGAGGCACACATCCTCTTCTCCAATGTGCTGGACGTCATGGCTGTCAGCGAGCGGTGAGTCGGCTGCTGAATGGCGCTGAAAGCAGTAGCTTTAGGTAGCTGCAGTTGTAGAGGGATGGAGGAGCTGACTTTGGTAATTGGCTGGGAAAGATAGGTCGCAATTAATATGAGTGCTGACTTTCTCACACAGCTTCCTGTTGGACCTCGAGCAGCGGGTAGAAGAGAACATCGTGATCTCAGACGTGTGTGATATTGTCTACCAGCACACAGTTAATCACTTCTCTGTGTACATCACCTACGTCTCCAACCAGACCTACCAGGAGAGAGCCTACAAGCAGCTTCTGTGAGTTCTAGCGCTTGTTGCTGGACTATTTTGCAAAATTGCCACAAATTTAGCTGTAATTTTGATATTTGTAAGAAACGGCTAGGTAGCACAGAAACAGGGTTTCTCAGGTTTTCACCAATTTCTCACTGCATCTCTAAAAGGAAAACACAATTAAAGCCTTTATAGGAAGGATGAGTTGATGCTGGTAACATGGCAAGTAAATTCAAAGCCACCATTTCTTAACTGTAGGAAATATTTATACAGTTAAGAAACTGGGCCATATGCTTGTGAAATGCACGTATTTTTAAACTGCAAGTAGAGGCGAGAGATGGAAGGCCAAGAATATAATATATATCTCTGATGACAAGAACAGCCCCTGCTTTTCCCAACCTTCTCAGCAAGGCATTTGACCTTCCCGAAGTTCATAACTAATTCTTTTTCTCAACAACAGGATTTTCTTAAGAGGAGAAAAAAAGCTATTTTCTTCACATTCTAGTGTTACACACACAGACCTAGGCCTGAGGATATGATCCAAGATATTTTTGTAGTATTTTTCAAGTTTAGCAAGTCTTTTGGTCCACTAGGAATTCCCTGATACCAGCTCAAAACAAAGAGTGCCCTACAAGCTTGTCTTTGAGAGGAGGAGAATCAATTTTTCTCTAGTTACGATGTCCTGGATTCTTTCAGGACAGCCCATTGCACATGCTGCAGTGTATTTTCTCCTGTAGCAGCAGCTGTTTCAGGCGAGTGTAACTGTCTCTGATCCTTTCCTTTCTCTGCTCTCTAACTTTTGAGGAAAAAAACCCGTTTTAATGGGTCTCTATTGAGCGTGGCCAGCTGCTCTCTCCAAAAGGAGGGTACCACAGGGGTTTCCTTCAGTCAGAGGTGAGCAATACAGCTGCAGAATAGAAACAGTGTGCCTACAGCCATTATCTAGACACTTAGAAGCAAAGCAGCGATAGAGTGGATTACTTGAAAAGGACCTGTTGGAGATGAGGTATTCCTAAGTGTGAATTCAGAGGGCAGCATTTCTTTTGTCTGCAGGAAAACATAAAGCAAAGTGAAAAGAACGGACTCCCTTCCCCAGGCTCCCAGCTATCACAGGAACTTTGCAACACTTGGCTGCACTCAAAGCCTGAGGCGTGTCACAGTTCCCCCCATTTGATTGTTCCTCAGGCAGGATTGGACAGGCAGGACAGGCAGGCAGGTCCATTCTGCTGTGAGTCACACTGTCACACAGGTAGCTGCTGCAGCAGGGAGGAATGCTGCCTGTGGCTTCTTTTGAATGTTGTAAGGAACACACAGTACAGGCAGGTTTTGCACGGTTAGCAACCTCTTTGCATCCGTGCTGTTTCCTCTAGCCAGGACTCCACCAGCGCAAGCCTTGCTCAGCCCGTGGCTGCCAGGAAGCTTTGTCTGCCTGTGGCAGCCGGGACTGCTCTGCTCTGCACAGCTGTGTCTGTGGCCCAGCTGTGCCCTCATCTCCTGCAAACACCATCAGGGAAGGCCCGCACATGGCCCCTGCCCTTCTCAGGCCAGATAATGATTACCGTCCTCTAGCTAAGCAGCAAGGAATGTTCAAGCTTGAGCTACTTTGTGGCTTGTCTTGTTCTTATGACTGTGTGAATTTCACCTTATTGCAGATTTCCAACTGTGTAAAAATATATAATTATGCCTCTGACTCATTTACTTGGACACACACCCCATTCACATACACCTACACACACAGTGTATGCTGCTGAGCTAGATATGAACACATGTGAACACTGCTGTGGCTTGTACATTAGAAGTCTATTTTTTCCCTCCCCCAACACTATAAATAGTTTTAGATTTAAACTGAAATACACCCAGAGGCATTCAGTCCCCTCCTCCCCTCTTCTCTCCTATTGGGAGAGGCCAGGCAGATGCTGTCTCTGGGACCAAGCTGCTTTTGGGTCACCAGCCATATACCAGAGTCCCAGGCAGGGTAGCACTCAAGAGTTCTCAGCTTCTCTGTCTCTCCTCTCAGGCAGGACAAACCAGCCTTTCGGGAAGTGATCTCACAGCTGGAGCTGGATCCCAAGTGCAAAGGCCTGTCCTTTTCTTCCTTCCTGATTCTGCCATTTCAAAGGATCACTCGGCTCAAGCTGCTGGTGCAGGTAGAGTTTTGCTCTTCTCTCTCTCACAGAGGTCTTCTGGATCACTCCAGGAATTTTCCTTTCCAGCAGCTGTGAATAGGGCTTAGATACAGCCACAATCAACCCTAGAACTGAATGAAGCCTTTCCACAGAGTCAGACATTATCCATAACTAGGAAAAAAGGATTTCAGTCACTCTGAGTCCCTCCCCAAATTAGTGTTGAATTTGCCAGATAGCTTTTACTGAGTGAAAGAGTTGAGGAAGAGCTTTGTTGAGCTGCCAGAAGGGGTAGCAACAGTCCATTAACCCAGCTGCCTGACAGTTAGGATGATGGCACAGAGATGCAGAACAGCTGGATAACATAGGGATGCTTCACCATGGTGGCTTGGACCAGACTGTCAGCCATTTTCCTCCTGTGCTTTGCCATCTTTTCTAAACACTGCTGGAGAACATGCTTCTAGGGATGAGGAAACAGCTCAGTCCCAAATGGTCTTAACCCACTGGGATTACCAATAAGACTGTCTGTTTGTGACAGCTCTAGTTATTTATCAATTTATTTTTATAAAATAAGAATCTACCTGTTATATTTCTCTTAGATACAAGGTCAGATAGGAACAGGTTTTAATGAGAAAGAGGAACTAAGAGGTGAGAGTCACTGTAATCTGTCACCTTTCCTGTAATTAGGCTGATGGCCAGAAGTAATTTGTAGGCTAGCAAAGACCTTTCTGTGCTCTCACATTGGGATCAGCATTAACACAGCCTTTCCTCCCCTGCAGAATATTTTGAAGAAAGTGGAAGAGAAATCTGACAGGGAATCCACTGCCCTGGATGCACATAAAGAACTGGAAACAGTAAGTTGTTGAAAGTTAACTGAAGGCCATTAAGATTAAACCACCATGTTCCTTTCAAGCACAGACATCTCCCTGAAAAAATCACCTGCAGACTACATTTTATCCTGGAGCTGTTTCTTTGAATCCTGTCACTGTGTTTCAAGAGGTTTTTTTCCCCTAAAGTCTGAAAGATGGACTAGTCTACTTGCACTTAGATGTCAGTGACAGCAAATCCCTTGCTAACGATAGATGTATGTTTCTGCCTTTAGAGTCTCCCAAGAACACAAACCCTTTTTGCAGACACCTGAAGGTGATGGATCCCACTGAGAGGTGTGATTAGGTGCAGGGTACAACTGTGTCAGGTTTCCTCCGACACAGCACACTTCTTCCTCTGAGCTAGAATAACAGCTTCCTAATGAAGTGCGCAGGCCAGCTTTTAGCCCTCTTCCCTGAAGCTGGTAGGTAGGTGTGGTGTGCAGTTGTGCTAGTTACTGCTGTGTACAAAACCCCGGGAAGGTAGTGGGATGTTTCCCATCTGGGCTGTTCCTGATATGGTTAGACGGGATAATGCCCTGTCTGAACGGTCTGGACATAGCTGGCAGCTACATGGGCTGGGACAGTGTTTCAGCCCTTCTCCATCAGATGCTTGGAACATCTCCTGACTCCTGCAGTTCAGCACAAGTATTTGAAATTGAAAACTATGCTAGAACACAGCCTGAGGATGGGCCTGCAGCTTCTGACTGATACACTAGAACAGAACAGGCTCTTGGATTTGCCCTGAACCAGTCTAGGAAGTGTACGCTGGGAGATCCCTAGGGATAAAGACAGGGATCTTATCAGTGAAGGATTTTCTGCATTGCACTAGTATTTGCAGAATCCCTCTTGAAGCATCTGGTAGCCAATTATTTTTCCATTGAGAAAGGCTGTTCCTGTAGCATGCAGAAGGCTACAGCTGCTGATGGAAAAATGCTGGGTTTGTATTCAGTTATCCGTCACTCGTGATCAGTTTGCTAATTCTTTTGCACGGTTAAACACTTACCTGTAAGTGTTCACGCTGATACTTATTTTTTCTGGAGGCTTATTTTCTCTCTATTTGAGAGGGAAGAACTGATCACTGTTCCAGTTGCTGATATTCTAACGGATTTTGAGTAGCAGAAACAGAGCACAACGTGGAGCTTGTTCTCCAGTGTAATTTTTCTACCTAGCTGGTTCTCAAGAGAGTTGCTCCATATGAAACAGGCAGCGGCATCTAGGTTAAGGTCCCTGTAACAGCATAGTGCTTGCACGTTGGTTGTGGTTTTTCAGTTAAAAGTTTGTACTCAGAGCACAGATGGGCTCTGTATGATGAGTGTCTCTTTCCCTGGGACATTTCATAGCCCTGGCAGGTAGTGCTGCTTGGCAGAACTACAGCATTTGCATTTTTGAAAAGAAGATGTTTGGCTTCATTCTGTCCTTGAAGATGATACTGCACATGTACCTCATTTCAAGTGTTGGGCACAGGGACAACGAGATATATGGTGTGTCAGGATCTGGAAAATGAGCTGTTCCTTTTGCTGTGCAACCAGAAGCACTGTTTTATCCTGTATGGATACGTAACTGAATGTAGCCACCTAACACGTCCTCTGACAGTCAGCTTCCACTTGTAACACCTTCTGGGCGTTTAGGAGCTTTTTGGTTGTTTGGGTTTTGGGGTTTTTTTCCCCCTTCTCTTTTCTTGCAAACACAGTGCTGATAAAAGAGCTTGGCTTGGTCAATTCCTGTTACAGCAGGACACTTACCTGATCATGGTCAGCCCTTTTCATGCTGTCTGTCATCACTTACCTACTTAGGGCCAGCAGAAACAAGCCTCGTGCTCTCTTTCTCCAGGTGGTGAAGGCATGTAATGAAGGTGTCCGGAAGATGAGCCGAACAGAGCAGATGATCAGCATCCAGAAGAAACTGGAATTCAAGATCAAGGTATGAGCTGTATAGGTATAGGCTGGACACTGGTTCACTGTGTGCACTTCTGAAGGGGCTGCTGCAGGCACAGCAGCCGTGTGTGTGCTCAGGGCACACCCGCTGCAGAGGCTGGGGCAGCACCAAGGCAAGCGTGGTGTGCATGTGCACAGGTGGGACACACTGGCATCACCTCTCCTGTGCACTGTGCTCCTGCTCCAGCACTGGCTCTTCCCTCTCACCTCTCTTCAAAATGCAGGTCAGCTTTCAGCTGTTATTTTACATACAAATTATATTAAAGGTAGATGAAAGCTACAAAGCAAAACACTTTAAAACTGAAAAATACCCAGACAAAGACTGTCCCACCATTTTAATTCTTTCTTGTACTTATGCTTTGTGTACAGTCTCTAAATACCTGCTGCTGATCTGTTTCAGCTCCACTGAAGGAATTACTAAATCAATATTTAGGGGTGTCTGACCAGATCTCAGGTGATATATACCATGAAATTCCAGTGCTGAGTATAAAGTTGTCAGTTCTTTGCTTGAATGCTATAGAGATGCTTCTCAGGTCTGTCTGCTTCACAGACTTTTAAGGATCATATTTAGTTTCCTAGCAATCTTTTTATGTACCTAGACAACCGAAACAAAAAAAAATTGATTTTTATAGAGCACTTTACCAGTGTGTCAGGGCTAGAGCACAGTCCACAGGACAGCAGTAGGTTAAGGAAGCTACACAGCTGTTTCCACCTGTGTGTTATTAAAGCTGAGGCTGTAATGACAGGCAGGAGCTGGTTCATCTCTGGAGCAGATCTGCTTTGGGAGCTGGCACAGGTAGGGCTCTTCTGGGGAGAAGAGTGCAAGGAGTTGAAAAGAAAGATTGTGCCACCTTGCATATGATGAGCACTGGGAGTGAAGGTGGAAAGACTAGCAGTTATACAGATATTTTTCAATATTTCAGTCATTTGGAAGTATAGTGTTCTTCTAGTACAAGATGTGCTTTGTCCCAGGCTTCTTGGTTTTAGCACAATATGTGTTAAAACTCCAGCTGAAGTGCTGTGGTAGGTGCATGGACAGTATCTCCTCCTGTCTGGGGCAGACCCATCCAGAGGAAACCTGTTTAACCTGAGGGCTTTGGGAGCCAAAAGGCCAAATCCGTGGTTTTGAAAGTCAGTCTCCCTGTCCAGGAAAGTTCAGCCCAGGTGACAGGATCTCTTGGAGAGAGATCAGGGCATAGGCTGCTGTTTCATTCCAGCACTTGGCACTCCAGCATTGCCATCCTTAGATGTTTGTCCATCCTCGGGCCCCTGCAGTGCCCCTGTCCAACTTCTGTCACGCTGTGCTGGGCTGTGTGGATAACAGAGCACGCTGCCCTCTCCTTGCAGCTCTGCTCCAGCCTCTGCAGTGCAGAGTTGTGGTGATGGGAGCTCACCACTCTTTCTTTTGCATCTCTTGTTGCTTTCAGCATCATGACCACTTGAATCCATGGGGTTTTGCTGCTCTCCTAAACTTTGCCATCTTTTCCTCCCTTCTAGTCTGTACCCATCATCTCTCACTCCCGCTGGCTGCTGAAGCAAGGGGAACTGCAGCAAATGAATGGTCCAAAGACATCACGAACCCTTCGCACCAAGAAACTCTTCAGAGACATCTACCTGTTCCTTTTCAATGATCTGCTGGTGATTTGCCGGCAAATTCCTGGGTGAGTGCAAAATTCAGGTAATACACAGGGTATTTCATTTCTATTGCCCCAGGTTTATCCAAGCTGTGATGTTGTGACCCCATCCTGTCCCTCAGGCACAGGGAGGGCATCCTGGCCTGACATGTACACCTCCCTCCAGCAGTCACCTTGCCTTTGAGTGCAGCTCTCTCCAGCTGAAAATTTATGGCCAACAGGAGTTAAACAGATCCCAGGCCAGATCTGCCAGCAGGGTAAGCGACATTGCCATCCAGCAGTTTCTGCAGGGTGGCAATGAGTTACATTGGCTGGTGGGCTGACCCCAGAGACCTGTCTTCCTGTCAAGAAGTGATTTTTGACTCATCGCTGCCTGAAGAACAGCTCAGATTTAGTCAGTTAAAACTCTAAGAAAGCCAGCTAGAAGGTTAGAGCAGCAGGAAGGGGTGTAAATTTCGGCCTGAGGCCAGCGGTTAGATTTGACACAGTGTAACCTGCCTCAGGAGGAGGAGGATGATGTTGTGCTGAGGATTGTGTCTTGTGCAAGCAGACACAGCAGCAGAGAACAGCATGCTCTTTGTGGCGTGAACTAGACCCACTGGTAGGGAGCATCTTGCCCATCCACTGTTCCTAATGAACATGTTGCCGCAGTGTCTGTACACTGGGAAATGTTTTGCTTCTGTGGCAACTTTTATCCAGAAAACACAGAGGCACTTTATGAATAGGAATGAATTAAGCCTCACAATCCCCTTTGAGGGAGCGCCATCTGTGTTTTGGACGTGGGGAGCTCAGACAGAGCAAGCAACTTGTTCCAGGCCATGAGGGATGTCCAGGGCAGAGCAAGGAGAGGGTTCCTTGCTTTGCAGTGGGTTTTCATAGCCACACACTCATCCCTTCCCGCAGCAGGACATCTTTTTTCCTCCTGCTATGCAGCAGCTCCTGGTCTGTGTCCTCAGTACAGTTCTGTGTGGCTGAAGTCAAAGTCTCCTGCAATAACCACAGTTTTTCCTAATCTCCTCTCTAACGTCTCCCAGGGACAAGTACCAAGTGTTTGACTCTGCTCCCCGAGGGCTTCTTCGGGTAGAGGAATTAGAAGATCAGGGGCAGAGTTTGGCCAATGTCTTCATCTTGAGGCTGCTAGAGAATGCAGATGACCGGGAGGCTAGCTACATGCTGAAGGCATCATCTCAGTGAGTACCAGTCATGCTGCCAGTGCTCATCAGTGCTCTCTCCCTAGATCCTGCCTGAATGGGGACCAGCTGTCCAGGCTTTCCAGGGGTCGGCAGGGAGGGATCCCACTGCTGCAGCTGGGCTGGTCCTACCAACCTCTCTGCCCAGCATAAGTTCCCTGAGGCTGCTGAAGGGCACTGGTCACTTAGGCAGGTTTCTCTCCTCTATGGTGTATTTGAGGCATCCAGGGTGGAGGACAGACAGGCAGTTCCTGTTCTGGGACAGAGAGGTCAGAAATCAGCCCAGGCCCGGGGGCCCAGCTGATTTACAGCCTGCAGCATATTCAGAAAGTAAAACCAAGCAGGATATACACTGATGCGCTCCAGTGGCTCCACTGTCTCACAAGGATCACAGCTGTGCCTGACCAGCCCTGTGAAGCAAAGTGTCTCCTGCTTGTGGGTGCAGGTAGGAGAAAAGGCTGCTTCCTCTGTGCCTCCACAGCCCGTGCCTAGTCTTGTGCAGCCCTTCTGCTGCTCAGGGCCTCCTTGTCTCCCCGGATACAGGTTTTCTGGCTCACTGATTTTTCACTTCAGGCTGGGCAAATAATTCAGCTGTGCTAGCATTGACCTGATTGTTTTGGAGCACAGGGCATGGCTTTCTCACTGACCCGAGCATTACCAGGCCCACATTTTCTAGCCACCAGCTAAACAGCTCCTAGAGACAATGCACATCCCCAGGTTGATGTTATCTGCTGTCAGTAGACTGGTGTTCATCATTCATATTCCTAAATGAACACCAGCCCTGGGGTTGCACCCTGACCCCCCCCACTGCAGCATTGGCATCAGGACGATGAGCCCCCAGTACAGTGAGCAGCTGCACCTTCTCCCTGGACATGTGGCTGCAGCTCTGCTGCACTGAAAATAGAGATGTCAGTCACACTATGCAGGGCAAGCGCACGTGTGACGTCTGTGAGGCTTGGCTGTGCAGTGAACCATAAACCAGGCCAGGATTTGCTCAGCTCAGGGGAGGCAGTTGCAGGTCTGTGCTCTGCATCCTGTCCCATCTTCTACATAGCCACAGCAAGTATGTGATCCAGAACATGGCTTGCCAACACATCTTGAGCACTGAAATGTGACACAGCAACTGCTTAAGGCTGTTCCAGAGCTGCAGGAATGATGGAGGCAGTACTTGGCAAAGACTGAAAAACTAAACAATTAGAAGAGATAACTGGATGCCAAACAGAGACTTCTGCATCTGTTCCACAGCTCTTGTGGCTCTTGCATCAGGCAACAAGACCTGCTTAGTGGCAGCTTGCAGCTCATGCCCTAGGTGGGCTCTGCCAGGAGCTGGCACTTTATTTGGACACAACCGGTTGCACTGATAGGACTGGAGTGCAGGTGGGCTCCTCGCAGGCTGAGAGGAGCTGGGCGCTGTGGGCAGATCTGTAGAGCTCTGCAAGGATCACAAGACAGGGCAGACAGGGCCACAAGCACGGCAAGACTCTGGGTGTGACCTCTACATGTTATAGCTCCTCTGGGCACAAGGCCCTCATCCTGCACGTCTTCATAGCATGACCTGCAGGTGTTTCCACTGGTCCTTGGCATTGTGCTTCATCACTGAAGTATAAAGTAGTCCCAACCCCACAGATCAACCTGCCAGCACTTGTCCTTTACATCCCTGTTTCAGGCCCCTCTCCTCCCAGAAGACACTCCCATGGCTTTTCACGTGTGTCAAGCTCAGGTTTTAAAACCACCTGAGAAGGCAGAAAATTCTAGCTCTCTGGCAGCTGGAAGTACAGCTGGTCCTCCAGGCAGGAGCTGGAGCCTGTGAAGGTGAACTGCCCCATTTCCTAATGGGGCTGAGGGAAGCCTGAGGGGAGCCAGACCTGGGACGTCTCCAGCATTTGTGAGATCTTCACCCTCCCAACTGCAGGTCCAGGTTTTGCAATGTGCTATTCACATGGGTCTTGCTGCCAAGCACTGCACTGCTGCCTTGATGTGCTGAAGTGTTCTTCTGCAAGGGAATTAATCAGCTCTGCCCTTTAAATGTTCCCACACAGCAGTTGTGGGAATAAATGGTTCCTGTAACTGCTTATCTCCAGGAAAAACTGCTCCTGTTGACCAGCCCAGCCAGGAGCTGCCTTTGCTTGTTAGTTCTCAGAGAATGCCAGGCTCCCCACCTCACTGCTGGCTCTCAGCAGCAGTGCTGCTCTCCAGAGAGAGACGTTCTGCCTGTGGGGGACAGCCAGGGCTGTGCAGCAGGGCCTGGAGCACTGTGCCACGTGTGACATCCCGGTGGGGCTCAGCATCACCACTGAGCCCAGGACCCTGGAGGGGCAGGCAGGAAAAGGCTGGAAGGAGGAATATGAAGTCCAGGACTGGCTGGGGAGAAGAACTGGGGCCCCTACAACTCTTTCACCCTCACAGCCTTGGTTTGTCTCCCCTATTCAGGAGTGAAATGAAGCGCTGGATGATTTCGCTGGCCCCAAATCGGAGAACCAAATTTGTTTCATTTACATCCAGACTTGTTGGTAAGAGACGCAGCATGGGAGCTGGGAGCTCTTCACCCCTACCTCAGGGCACCTTATTCTGCCTGATTTCAGTGCAGCCACATATCTGGGACTTTGCCAAAGCTGAACTCTCTCCCCGGCCTCTCCTCATTTTCCACCATCAATACCTGCTTGTCTCTGGGCCTGGCCCTGACCTCACTCCCCTCCAACCTGGGCTGGGCTGCACCAGCACTCTCCCTCCCACCCTGGCTGCCATCAGTGGCACTCGGGTGGTGACATGAACCCAGCTCCCTTCCCAGGAGTTGCTTCCCCAGTCCCTATGGCTCGGGCACTCCCTGGCTTCCCCAGAGTCCCTTACCAGATCACGTGCGGAGCTCACAGGGCTACACCCAAGCTGTGCTGTCCTTTAAGAGGTTCCATCCCAGTCCATCCCTCACTCTTGCCCTGTTCCTTGGCAGACTGCCCACAGATCCAGTGTGTCCACCCGTACGTTGCCCAGCAGCCTGATGAGCTCTCCTTAGAACTGGCTGATGTCCTCAACATCCTGGACAAGACAGATGACGGTACAGGGCACGGGATGGGGATGGGCTGGGAGCCCCTGTGGAAGGATGGGCTTTGCTCCAGGCAGGCAGCTGCAAGTCTCTCCCTCCAGCCAGGGAGAGACTCCAGCATCAGTGTCACAGCCAGAGAAGGAAGTTACTACTTCTGCTAGCCAAACCAGGTTGCCTAAGCTGTGGCAACACTGGCACAGCTGTCCCAGTAGCAGCTGTGGGCCATGGTAGAGCTGGCACAGCCACTCCAGATATAACCCAGTGCTGCTCTTGCTTTCATGATGGTTCACAGTCACGTGGTCCTGCTCTCTGGGGCAGCTCTTGTAGCTGGTGGTCTCAGTCACAGTGGGTGTCTGCTGGGGACCACTCCTGTGGCCCCAGGGGCAGCAGAGGACAGTTGGTGGCAGCAGTGCTTGCCTTCTGCTGGCAGCCCTTGAGCCAGTTGTTCTCACGCAATGCTGCTCAGGTGAGCAGGCCTCCTTGCTGGATGGACAACCTGGGTCTGCTCCAGCACAGGTCTCTGAGTAGCTTCCAGAAAGCTCTGCCAGCTCCAATGGCTCTTTCCAGCACAACTGTCCCAGCGCAGGAGCAAGGGCCAGTCCTTCCCCACTTATGCCTGTCTCTGTCTCTGCTCAGGCTGGATATTTGGGGAACGTCTTCATGACCAGGAGAGGGGCTGGTTCCCCAGTTCTATGGGGGAGGAGATCCTGAACCCCAAAATCCGAGCCCAGAACCTGAAGGAGTGTTTCCGAGTGCACAAGTCAGATGACAGTCAGAGAAGGAAGCTGGGCAGCAGAAACCGCCAATGACTGCTGGCATCCCCAAGCATCTGGAGTGCCTCAGAGGGGCAGGAGACAGAGGCTGCCAGCTGGGAGGAGGTGGCAGCTGTGGAACACCGTGGGGGACCTGGTGCACCGGACGAGGCACACACACCCATGAACAAACAGACTGTCATTCCTAGGCCCCCTGGAAGCACTGGTCCTCTTCTGGAGATCAGCACTTTAAACTGTAAAATAACCCTTTTGCAAGTATTCTGTAAAGCCCCAAAGAGCACGAGCTCAATGGACACTGCCTGAAGGCCACTGGCCAGATGATCTGCATGTGCTGGCTGGGGCTGGCTCAGGCTGCTTCGGAGAGGCCACAAACATCACTGGGCAATTAATATCACCCAGTTGGAGCACTAACAGCTCGTTGCTATCTTCCAAGTCTGGAGTGCTCTGAACACAGCATCTCACAGGGGTAGAACTGAGGTCAGGGAGCAGTCTCGCTGTCTCTCAGAGCTCATTTGCAACAGGCTGGATGAGCCCCAGGAACTCCACCACCCCAGTCCTGCTGTGAAGCTGCTGGGCTCATTCCCACAGGCTGACCCTTAATCTGCTTCCGGTCAAATGCTCTGCAGTGCTCCACACCCAGCTCTGCTCCAGCAGCAGCCTAGCCTTGCCAGCCCTGTCCCACATCTCTGCCTGCCTGACAGCCTCAAAGCACATCTGGGCCCTGCCCCATGGCTCAGCCCCCTCTTCCACAGCCCGCCTCTTTCTGCAGGGCCACTGCAGAACCCCAGCATCGTGGCCTTTCCTGGTTGATCTTGCACTTGTGGTCTTTGCTGCTCCCAAGGCCAGAGCAGGGGTAGCTGTGCCAGCGTTGTCTCGCACACCACATGAACCACGGGAGCACCAGCAGCCTGGGCTGCCACGCAAGCAGGCAAGTGACCCTACGGGGGAGCTGCTGTCCCGCGTGCTCTGGGAGGCCCAGCAACCACTGCCTGCATGCTTGTAACCCACCCCCACCAGCCTCCCTGTACAGGCTCCTCTGTGTACATATGCAAGTCCTGTGGCCAGCAGAGCTGGCTCATCACTCCTTCCAGCTGTGGCACTGAGCAGCACATGAAGCCCCAGGCACAGCACTGAGAGCAGCGTGGGGGACGGACCCACGGCAGCCACCTCTTGTTCGACAGTCCCACACGTGGCTGAGGGTCTCCCAGCCACAAGCTGGGCCCAAGCTGTCACCAGTGTCCATTGGGAAAATCAATTATTTGGCACCTTTCTGTGGGACTACAAAGGATTGCCTTCCAGGCACCGTGGCCTGTGCTGATGTATGCTCTGGCCGTGCCGCGGTTGTGCTCAGAAAGGGGACGGAGAGCAGCTGCTGACGGAGCCACACAGCAGCCATGGGCAGGGACGGGAGGAGCACAGCCATGCCAGCAGGAGCATGGGGAGAAAGCAGAGCGCTGGGAAGCTGTGAAAGGAGGCTCTGGAGCTGCTCTTCGGACCACATGGGGTGTGCAGTGTGAGGCTGAACACAGCTGAGGCAGGTTCCAGGACTGTCCCTACTGACACCACAGGCCTGGGACAGCCAGCCCAGAGCCAGCCCCCAGGACCAAAGTGGTGGGAGCCACAGCACTGAAGGGGGAGAGAAGGCATTCTTCACTCAGGCCCAGATCAGTGCCACCACATTAGCATGTGACAACAGCCAGCAGGGCTGTGCTGCCCTGGCCACCTGTGGGAAGTTCACACTAGCCAGAAGTCCCCAGTCACCGCCCAGCCCCAGAGCTGGGCCAGGAAGGACCTGCAGCCTCCAGTTCGGTGCATGGGGCAGATTCAATGGGGACAACTCAAGCCGGGTCCTCCCAGCAGCATCCCACAGTCAGCTTCCTGAGACAACCAGACCTCCAGCTCAGGATCCAAGCCTTGCAACAGCCACAAAGTGGCGAAGTGCAAAGCCCAGAGGAGCTCCAGCTCTAGGAATTCCTTAAAATTACATGAGAAATCGCCACATCCCCCATCATCCGGCTTTGCAGTCCAGCAGCCAGCCCAGGTCCTGCAGCCCTACAAGTCTGCTTGGCATGTTGCTCACAGCACAGAAATGCTCCCTTGCCCAGCAGATGCTTCACCAGTTCCCCAGTGCCAGGATGCTGGCTCCTTGCTGCTCTTCTCCAGGGAGAGGGGCTCAGTGCTGCTGTGCCCTGTCCTGTCGCCACCAAGCCCTGGGATTGCTCCAGCCCTTCCTGCTCTGTTGTGATTCCATAGGACTCCAGACCCCAGGCACAGGCTGTGCCATTTTCACGTGCCAAGTGGCATCCAGTGTTATTTCCTCAGACCCAGCCCTGCACGCCTTCATCTCCGTGGTCTCCAGTGTTGTACAGGGCCAGGCCTGGGGCCCACAAGCACAGGCTGGAGCCCCCCAGCCCTTGCCAGGCTGCCTCAGCGAACTGAGGGGAACTTTTTGTTGTCTCGTTTTTCCATGTGATAAAATGTAGCTGAGCAAGCCAGCGCCAAAACACGTGTGTGTCTCCTTCCTCCCCCGGACTGAACACTTGTCTCCTTCCCAGTCCCCTCCAGTGCAACTGGCCCAAATGCAGTGGGTGAAAATGGGGCTGCACATGAACTTGGGGTGGCTTACACCCGTAAACAACCCTTCCCTAGGAAAGCTGTGCAGGGTGATGCCCAACACTTACCGTCAACCAGACTAGATCCTGAAGGGCCTTTGTGAGCTCCCAGCTCAAAGCCACGTGCCACCACCAGCTCCCCCTGAGTGGGGCTGACAGCCCCTGCCAGGTCTGCGTCACCCAGAAGATACACACACACACAACACACCACAGGCTGTGAGCACTCGGTGCAGCCTGGCTGCCCAGCACAGGGCCTGCAGTGCCTTTCCTGTATCCGTGGCACCATTTCTCCCAGGGCCCCAGGCAGACAGTTCAGGAGCAGTCGAGGGCTGGAGACAGGCCAGTTGCATAACAGAAAAATCTTTTATTGAGTTCAGGAGGCAGAGAACTTTCTCAGTGTGATGACGACCAAGGCCACAAGCACAGATGTACCCAGGAGGGAGGCGATGACAATGGCACCAATAGCTCCAGGCCCCAGCGAGCCTGCAGGGACAGAGAACAAGGCATGAGGTCAGCAGAGGCAGTGGGGCCCAGATGGGAAGGGCTGCAAGGATCATCACACACCCAGCATGTCCCCAGGCATCAGGCCACACTCCTGTCCCAGAGCTCCTTGCACTGGCCATGGCCTATGGCCCCATGCAGCCCAGGTGTGGTCCTGTGCATCTTTGGGCAGGGGGCTGTAGCCAGCCACCACCACCTCAGCCAGATCCCAGTGACAAGGACAGCTGCTACAAAGAGAGTCGGTGGTGCCCAGCTTTCCCGCTAACACCCACACCGGGAGAGTTGCTTTGCTTCTGGCAGGACCACATCCCAGCTGGTGCTTGCTGTCAGTCAGGAGGCACGGGTCAGGAAAGACACTCATGCTCCCTGCTCTGGGAGCTCCAGGCCCACTCCGTCCTAGAGAGCCCTACCCGCACTCAGGGCAGTTTTCTTTTCAGGGCAGGTGCCTGCCATGACAGGTCATGGGGCAGGAAGAAGGGTCTTGGAGCCATCTTGGGGCTGGCAAGAGCTCCGCAGCAGAGGCTTTTCAGCAGAGAAGTTTCCACGAGCAGGCAATACAGGCAACCCTCCCCCTCCCGGGAGGTGACAGGGAGCAAATCCACCGTGAGGACATCCCAGGCTGCTGCGGGAGCGAGCCGCGGGCAGTCCCTCTCGCAGCCACTCACCGTCCCCGGCGTCCAGGCGGTGCAGGTGGGTGCTGTCCTCGGGCTCCAGCTCGGAGGTGTACGGGGGGAAGGCAGTGGCGTCCGACAGCCGGGCGGTGGTGACGGCAGCGTCGAAGGGACCGGCTCCGGAGGGCAGCTCGGGCGGCTCGTTCCAGAGGGTGGGGACCGGGCCCTGCGGGTACTCTGCTGGAAGACAAGCACCCACAGGCATGGGGGGCCCGGTCAGGCTACTAGTGACAAGCACAGCTCAGCAGGTCCCTGGGCTCCAGCTGCCTGCCAGGCACCCCCAGGGTAAATGAAGGGTGAACACCAGTATGGCAGAGCCCTCCTCCGGAGGGGCACCCACCTCTGCTCAACAGCCATCCCCAGAGCAGCCAAAGGCAATGGTTTTGTGGCCACCTAGCATACACACAGCACACACGGGACAACACAGAGCCCCCTAACACCCTGCAACCTCTGCTTGCACACAAACATGCCCCACATGAACATCCACAGCTGGTTTGCTCGTGGATGCCCTTGGGACTGGGCTGGGAAGGGCTGTCACACTTACCACAGGCAGAGGCCATGGGGCCACCTGTGCTGGCCAAATTCACAGCATCTCAGGGCCCTTCTGTCCTGCACCACCGGCCCGTGCAGTGCAGGATGCCCGAGGTGCTGGCACAGTGTAGGACACTGCTCCCCCAGACAGGACCTCAGAGCCTCGACTTCCCCCTGCTGCACCCCAGCCATGCCGGGGAGATGAAAGCCAGGCCAGGCTCTGTGTGTCTCCTCTTATTCCTTCCTGCCGTGGGTCAGAGACCAAGCCAGAGAGCCCTCCCTGTCTGTGTGTGGCTCACCGAGCGCTCCCTGTCAATGCCCAGCTTTGTTCAGGTGGGCCTGGCAGGAGCAGGAGACATTCCACAGCTCCCTGCTGAAACCGCTGGGAATGTTGCACTAGGATGGGGAAAAAAGCAGGGAGGAAAAAAATGAACAACACTCACGGCTAGGGCCCACCGGGCCCACCTGAGCTGACACAACGGTTCTCAGGACTGGGAAAGGGAGTCAGAGGAGCTGGAGCAAGCAGCCTGGGCTCCCTGGGGCAAGGCAGAGGTATCCCCAGGTACCCCAACTCTGGCATGTGAACCTTGGTATACCGGGGGCACTTGAAGACTTGTCCCAGGCTCTCTGTGGCCCAGGAAGAAAGGTGGTAGCAGCACATCTTGGCTGTGCCAGCCCCAGCTTTAAGTGCCTGGAGCCCTCCTTGCCTCCTGCAGACAGAAGGCACTAGGGGAGGAGAGCAAAGAATCCTCACTAATGGGCTCTACCACACTTTGTTCTCCCTTAAGATCCCTCTCTGAAACAGGAAGGCCAAAACACCTCTCCTGCCTGTACAAACCCGATGAGAACTTACTGCAGGGCTTGCATCAAAGAGTAGCTCCCACCATCCCCAGAGCTGTTCCAGGCTGCCCACAATCTTGGGAACGCAACAAAGTTCTAGACTAGTTTTGAAAGCTCTTTCTACAGGCTGAGAAGCTGCAGGGTGCCCAGTGAGACAGCTGCCAAGTTTAATTCTGGCCCAATGAGCATCCACAGAGACAAGTAAGTCTCCAGTGTGCAGCCTGTGCCGGTTAGATCCAGGCAGGGACACCCATCCAAAGCTGGGTGTAGCAGAGAACACCATGTCCTCACACACTTGGTACATCCATAGTCTCTGCACCAGAGGTGGCATTTTGGCTCCCCTGTACAAGCACACAGAGGTTTGTGTTCCATGAGGGCTCCCCACAAACACCCGAGCCTTTGCAGGGCCCTTCCCAACCTGTGCTGCAAAACCAACCAGCAGAAGTGAAGACTCATATCCCATTCCATGGCTCTTCCACAAAGTACCACTTCCAGCGGATGTCTCTATTTTAAATCCTGTGGTTTCACTGCCAGAGGATGGAACAGGATGAAATACAGAATTCAGTGAGCAAATGTAGTTAATGCAGGAGAGAACTGAACAGAGCTGGGCTATTTAGCTGGCAACAGTGGCATGGGGAAGCTGTTGGTTTAGGAACAGACCAAACATATAGAATGCTTTGGAAGCTCTGGTTCTAGGCTGCTTTTGTAAGGGAGAAACTCCACACAGAAGAGCCACACTCCAGCTGTGACCTTCCTGACTCTGTCAACACCCCCAGGGCCAGAACCAACACCGCCGCTGTCCCCACCTGACAGAGGAATACAGTGCTGGGAGGGCAGCATTGCTTCCTTTCCCAAGAATGTTTTTTTTCTCTCCAGAGCTGGGCATACGCCCTGCGTGTGACCAGGGACTGGTGTTAGCTCAGACGATCTATAACAGACACAGGCACCATCCAGGGAGACTGTATGACCTGGGCTGGGGCTTCCCAGTCCCCACTCTCAAGGGGATGAAGAGGAAGCACTATCTCTTTGAACCATAGTGCAAAGGTCCCAGAGGTGCCACCAGACCCAGAGGTGCCAGAAAGTCTCTCCTGTTCTCAGTGCATCTAACTCCTGAAAAATTTATGGCAGCTCTCTTTAAGCAGGGCACAGAGCTTATTTTTGATAGCCAGATACAGAGGGAACAGTCTGATTTGTTTATGATCTCTGTGATTTTTAAAAAACTTGGATGGCTGCTAGATATGTATTTTGTTAATTCCCCTCATCTGACTGACACACGCTTTCAGTTTGCACGCACAGAAAGGGCAGAGTGTGCTGAGCGTGCATTTGCTGTCTGGAGTTCTTGTGGTTTTACCCTAACAGCGCTTCAACCCAGGGAAACACAACCCCTTTCAGTTGAGTCTGGTGCCTCAGGAGTTGTGAGCTCAGCGGCAGCAGCCGATTCCTGCACACACATCAGGTGAAATACCCACAGCTGAGCCTCCCCAGGAGCCAGGGCTCAATGCTGGTCCCCTCCTCGGCTCCTGCCCCTTGATGCTGCTGGAACAGGTGCTGAGGGCCTTGCCATGGGCACACAGGGTGAGGGGACACAAAATGAGAGGCAGGTTCTTCCAGAGCCCATTGCTGCAGCCTATAAACATCTGCTCATAACCAGCACTATTCTCTCCATGGCTCTCCCTTCATTTTCCCTCCTAATCCAAAAGCTCGTGTCCTCCACTCCTGACAGCTGAGAAGTCCAAGCACCCATCCAACTATTCTCATGCATCCAGCAGGTTTCTTTAACAAGCAGAAGTGTCACACCTGCTTCCCTGACAGTTCTGTTGAGCGTCAGCCACATTGCCACTGGCTGAGAGTGGCAGATCTCTAATGGAGCCACATCAAATGCCATTTCAGTCCCCTGGTAAAAGCAAGAAAAGTGATGGGAAGGACAGAGTTTTTGTCAGGTACCAAAACCCAACACACACACACTCTATTAGTAAGGTCTCATGTCTCCAAGTGAGACATGAGGGCCTTTTCCAGTCACCTGTTGGATAGAATCTGGAGAGACTCTGTATACAGGCAGGGGACCCAGTTCAGGAGGTGCAGTTCTCTGCTCTGCTGCCGATGTTTTGGGTGACCACAAGTTCTGCTCCTCCCAGGCTCAGTTTCTCTGTGCATGAGCAGGAGACCAGGATCTAAACATGATCTACAGGGAAAGCAGCACCAGAGTGGCCAGGCCTGCATGCCCACACTGTCACAGTCATCCTGACTGTGACAGAGGACGTGGCCAGTGAACCTCAACAAATGCCTCAGTGACAGCTCTGGACACAGCAGCAGCCCTTCCCAAGGAGAGGGCAAGTTGCAAGGAAGCTCTATGGCCATGGGGCAAGAAACAGCATTTTTAACTTGGAAAAACACTCAAACACGCTGCCATGTCCAGGCAGGGAGAGCTGGAAACTAAATATCAAAGGTAAGGTAGTGCATGGCTTTCCTGTTCACCCAAGAACTTTGTAGACATAAAGAACTAGCAGGAAACACACTCAAAATACATCATCCATCACAAGACCAGATGTTTAACATCTGGAAGAGAGCCGTACATTAGCTGTGCTGCCATCAGCCTCAGGACCAGTCCTACCTCTGGAAAACCCTCGTGGTGCACTCGCATGGTTTGCTTGCCCTGGAGGGATTCGGCAGGGGCAGCCGGGGGCACATGGAGGGGCTGCCAGGCTGCTGAGGCACACGAGTGACCCACCCCTGCTGAGGCTCTGTGCCTCAGTGCCGGCTCTTCCGGAGAGAGGGAAGCCTCCAGCCCCTGGCACAAATGAGCTCTTCCCCAGCATTACCCCTGTCTCAGCACTGAAGCACAAGCTGAGGGCAACTGTTGCTTTCAGACTAACAGTAAAAGCCTTTTCATGAGAAATACAGATGGAGAACACTTAGGAGAAAGACATGCAATAATCTTATTGGAGTTTTACTGGAGATGGAACTGGACAAAATGGACTAAAATTATTAGAGTGTTTTGCACAAGGGCAGGTGGATGGCAGTTCTTCCTTCCCACGTTAACACTACAAATTGTCTTATTTTAGGGAAGGCTCTTTGCTGCACTGTGTCTTCTCTCTCTCCCCAGCACAGGTTAGTTATAACCAAGGTAAGGAAATGGGAAGAAAGTATCAGTTACCATAAGGAAATACATGATGAGTTTTCCAAGTGATGCAGGGGCCAGTGGGACTCACATGGGCTGAAGGGAGATCTAGAGGGGATGATGGCAAAGGCAACTTGACAGAACTGCTATTTCCATGCTCAGAAAGAAGAAAGTGGGGTGAGCTGCCAGCACAGTGACATGGTAGCCAGTGCCCCAGGTACTCGGTGACTGAAAGGTAAGACTGGAAGAGTCTCTACAAGTGACAGCCCTGGGGGAAGTCAACCAAATCTGAAGGAACCACTCCCCACAGGCCAACTGTAAGACCTTAAAGCAGGCAGATGTGGCCACATCACATCATTGTCCCTGGAGGTTACTTGCCAGTGGCCAGTACCCTTCCTCACACAAGCTGGCTTCAGCATCTCATCATCCTCACTCTCCACCTCCAACCTAGCTCCTTATTCACTTGATACCAGTGTTAGAAATTTATGAGGAGTGCTGGAGCAGAGCAAGGTTGAGTAATGACTCACAAAGTCCTGGTTTAAGTCTGGACAGATCTGCTGGAACAACCACATCTTTTCGTGAAATTTGCCAAACAGAACCTATTTACTGCTATCCATGTTCTAGTAACTTAAGCTTTAAAAAACTTCCTAATAATCTTTCATCCTCCTGTAGTTGAAAACAAAGACACACAAGCTGCTACAGAAAGATATCCTTGGTCAAGGTGTTTTCCTGTCTTTTCCTTTAGCATGTGTGCTCTGCTGCTTTTTTTTCCCCCCAGGCTCATTCTGATGTGCTACTGCATTATAACGTATTTCCACATTAGCTCAAAACAAGCTCATGAGCCCACATGTGAGTTTAAATACCAAATCTACACGATTCAGAAGCCAACACCTTCCAAAGCCTTTGTACTAACTTCTATCTCACTTGGAGCTCCGAATCCATTATAGGAATTAAAACTGTGTTTGCTGATAGGAAAAAAAAAAAATCAGCTCTTCACAAGCCTCCTGTGCTCTAGGCCTATGTGCCACTCGGGTTTGGAGAAAGAGGAAGTGGAGAAGGCTTAGGCTTGTCACAGGTCCTTGAGCTGGCCATTTCATGTTGCATGCAGATGATGTGGACAAAGGGGGTTAAAAATGTGCTTGACTGCTTCCCCATCTTTGACAAAAGGGATGTTGGAAAGAGCTCAGTAATGTAGAGAAGTTCACACTTCCAGCAGTCCCAGAGCCCTGACCGTGCTGTCCAGGAAACCAGACCAGCTGGGGAAGCAGCCAACAGGGAGAGGAGACTCGCCCTGAACCTGGGGTCTGCATGGCCAGCACCAGCTGCAGACCTCTCCAAGGCAGAGCCCGCTCCTGCCCACCCTGGAGGGCTCTGCTGGGGAGAGTCAGAGGTGCTGAGACCAAAGGGCAGGGGCTGGTTGGTGAACTCGGAGGCCAGCAAGGGGCTGTCCAGCCCCAGGTGGCCACAGCAGGCACAGGGCCAGGGCAGAGCTGAAAGGAGGCCTTCACCAGGAGCACAAAGGGCAGCCTGTGGCGGGCAAGGCCGGGAGCTCCCGTGTGCAGCCACGCAGAGCTGTGGTTCTGATGGATGCTAAGTAAACTTGTTTACAGAAAGGCAGGGCTGTGTGTGTATGTGCTGAGACCAGAGGGCTGTCTGTGTGCCCTTCCCCTCTTTGTCTGCACCAGGCAGAAAAATTTCCTTTTCTAATGGAGTAAAAGGCAGAAAAAGTTCCACTGTTCCTCAAAGCACCTGTACTGGGGGCAGGAACTCTCCATGTCTAATGCAGTGGAGAACCATTCTGCTCCTGGGATGGCTTACTGTCCAGGCTGGTTCCCTCCTGTCCTCTCTGAGGGAACAGGGAACAACCTGTTAGAGGCCACAAGTCTCTGAAACACTGCAGAGAACGCAGAGAGTCCCTCCTACACCCCAAGATCTGAACGTTGCATTCCCCAGTACAAAGCCCTTCAAGCCTCACTACATGAGCACAACTCACTCAGTAACAGGATCAAGTAGACTTGGGTGTGTGTCACAGGAGCAAAATGACACGGGGAGGCAGCACCGGGCACAAACTGCAGCTGCAAGGCCAGAGCAAGGACATGAAAAAGCTGGCAAGGAGGGGGGGCAGAGCAAATGCACCAAAAATTGGAAATTTAAAACAGCATAGAAGAGATCCCAGCTTGGAGAGGAAGCAGATTGAATTCTCACTGGAAATTAATAGCTTCCTGCAGAGTGAAATACTGCTAATGATCAAGAAAAGACCTTACTGGGTATGGGGGAAGAGCATGGTCCGTGCTTTTGCGAGCAAGAGCAAGGCACAAACTGAAACTGCGCTAAAACAATTAATGTTCCACTGTATAAAAGAAGCTCATGGTTTGAGAAGGAAAGTATCCACTTTTTAGTGCTCGTTTCTAGGTTACCTTGACTGTTTCCCAGCAAGAAGGTGTCCTATAAGGAAAGGATACCAGCTGCACTAATTCTGCTCCTGCACCCACACCCCAGTTGTAAAGGCACAGTGGTAAATTCCCCTACCCATATGAAAGCTCCTTTAAAAAGAAGTAATCTCATAATTTGATCTGCTAGACAGCTGGCCAGGATCTCCCTGAGAGGCAAGATGCTCAGAAGAAACTGGGAGAGAACTGCAAAACAACGTTGCTCCAGGTCTTAGAACGCAGGACAGGAATTCAGGAAAATAAATGCTGTGCTCCTGCCTGTTATCTCAGCCCCAGCCATCTCTTCAGCCTCACCTCCACTGCGAGAAAGTGCAAGAAAGGCTTTGGGGGGAGCAATTCCCCATAGGAGTTTCCACCTGTATGGTAAGAGCCCATCAGTGCAGTGAGGTTGGAAGCCAGTTTTCCCCAGTTGTAAAACCCACCTCAGACCTGCAGCCTTTGAAGCTGCCTGTGCCCTTGGCTCCCTGCAGCCAGCACAGCTCTGCTGAAGGCAGGAGCAGATAAGGCTGAAATTTATAACAATCCCCAGAAAAACAGTGCCTTGCACAACAGGCATCTCTCCCATTCTTCTTCCCATCACCTCACCGAACACAAGTCAGAGCCAGGCACCGCCCCAGCACTGCCTTGGTGCCCCAGCTCCAGAGTGACCCCGAAAGGATGCACAGCTTGGCTTCGGACTGAGGTTTTTGTGCACACTTTCCTATTTCTGCCTAAAGCAGCTGTCGTCCTCTGCTGTAGTAGAGAGCACAGAAGGAACCAGGAATTGGCACACATGCTTTAGCCAAAGAAGAATGTTTCTTTCCATAACTGTAACTTCTTCCTGCCATTAAAAGCTGAGGGACAGCCTCTCCCATCAGCCGCTGACAGGTTTTCCATCTCCTGCTGACTTATGTGTCCACTGACCCTCGGCCACCAACACTCATTTAGGTGCTACTGCTGTTCTGCTTAGGAACAAAGGATTTTCTCCACTGAAAATATATTCTTGCTCACCAGCAGCCACCAAAGCTAGTTTCCATTAATCAATTATAATTCAATACATATTTAGGGATGTTTTCAGGGAAGGAAGAGAGAGAGGCAGTGTAGTAAAGGATCTCCCATGCTTTTGGGCTTTAAATGCAAACAAAGCTCCTTACCTGCCAGCACAGCAGAGACCAGGATGCTGCACAGCGTTAGCAGGACCAGGCGAAGGACTCTGTGGTAGGGCATGGCTTTCCTCAGGAAAAGCGTCGGCAGGAATCCTTAAAACTCTTCAAAGCACAAAACAACTCAGAAATTTCACTGGTATAATAAAAATTTTGTCCAATCAGGTTAAAAAAGAAAAGAAAAAAAGTCCTTCACAAGAGCAAGTATGTGCAGAGAGTGCAAAGCCCAGCAGAGCCTCCCTCGCTCTGGCTCCAAGAGCACACCTCCTCCCAAAGGCAGCTCCACCCTCCCAAACTTGTGCCTAAAACCCCATAGGCAGCCAAGCAGAGCCGTCAGGACCCTGCCAGGCTACTGCACACATGAGCAGTTGTTGGTGAGCCCTTCCTAGAGGCCACGGGGGTGCTCCTGGAATGCCTTCCCTCGGGCTGGCCATCCTGAGGCACAGGAAACAACACAGGAGCCATTGGGGCAGCTCACCCTGAGACCAAGCAGCCCATTCGAGGGCTCTGCTCTCCCTCACTCTGCAGGGTGGCAGAGCATTGCCGGGTGGGGACAGCGAAGAACAAGGGCCTCAATCTTCTGAGGCTAAAATGCTCTGACACAGAGCCAGAGCAGCTCCATGGCATCCTTGTTCCTGGGTGGAATACTTAGAGAGCTGGCCTGGGAGCTGTGGGTGGTCTCAGAACTGCTGTCAGAGTCTCCAAGTGTGCTGGGAGAGTTGCCTTTGGCAGACAAGGCCAGCATCTTCCTCGGATCCCAACTGTTTGGACACCACCTCCTCCCGCCAGCCTCTGGCACTCCGTCCCTGCCCGCCTTGGGGGCTCATGACAGTTCACAGCACAGAAAACACAGGTTTGTTTCAAATCACATTTGCAGCAACAAAGACTGGGGAAAGGATGGGGTGTATAAAAAGGGGAACACTCCAGCTGATTGCCCCAGAAGTTTCATTAGTATTTTGGAGCTGATATGATGATGAATACTTCATGGTTTCCCATCATGTAATGAATACATAAACACCACCAATGTCAGTTCTTTATGCTCTGAAAATATGACACAAGTAGTTTTGTCTTAAATTTCAGATTCAGATTTTTCTGCTGAGAGATGACTTTGCCTTTTGGAGCCCTTATTTTCCTCATCCCTACTGATCCAAATGACTCTTGCTACAGAAAAGGGTCCTGTTTGTCACAGAAGGTGACAAGGCAGTCACCTGAGCACACAATCTGCACATGCCACCACCTTCCCTTTGTACTAAACACAGAAACCAGGGTATTTCAGTATTAAGAACAGTGTATCTTCCCCACTGGTCCATTATCTACAAACTCTCATGAGCCAAGTGACGTCCTCAAGGTTTGACAAACTATTGCACATTTTCCATGCTTGCATGTCTGCATTTTTCATTGTTCCTTTCCTGCTTCCCAGCTGAGCTGAAAAGTAACGGGCTTTCATGTATTTGTAACATGGTGTAGAGCAGTCCAAAATTAGCTTGCAGAAATTAGATCATACCACTAAAAAGCCAGAAAGCACTTATGAACCACACACCTTATATGCTACAAAAAGAAGATATTAAAACAAAGTCAGGTTATCAGCCTAAACACAAACTGTTCTCTCGGACATCAGCTAAACATCACGCAAGGATACTGTGTAAGTCAGGCCTCAGCACACTTATTTTCCATGGTCATGGGAATGGCAAGACATTTATCATTACCTTTCACTGGGATTTTCCACACAAAAACAAGTAGAAAAAAAGGAAAATAAGTCTAAAAAGGGAAACCTACAAGGTGTCCCTGTGGACCTTAGGCTGAGGGGAAAAATAAAACCTCTCATTTAAGGCAGTGCCTCGGAGTGCATGGGGTGGGCACCGACTGGCAAAGGAGGCTCCGTGGCCGAGTGTTTGTGTTAAGAGCAAACCAGCCATGGCTTGATCTCCCCTGCACAAACAGGACCAACGTGAATGCACATGTTTCTCTACAGACAGCAGAGGAAAATTAAAGCCTTCTTGTAAGAAATTTCCAATCTCAACTTACTGGTGTTTATTTGAACTCTAAAATTATCAAGTAGAAAAACCAACCAGTATTCCTCACCAGGGAAGGAATAAAGCAGCAGCTGTTGTTCCACATCCTGTGTATTTGCTTGTTGTTTTCTTGATGAAAACTGATGCAAGTCAAGTTCTGGGTGAGTTTTAGCACCAGGAATTATCTCAAAAGTCAGCTTTGACAAAAGCAAGCAGAAAGTTTTCTCTCAGATATAATACAACCAGGTTTTATTTAAGTTCTCTCTTTTTTCCCCCCCCACACTGGCAAAAGTTCAGAGGGAGTTTAAAGTTTTGTAAACATTTTAACTACCCCTCTTCCCCCTTTTATGAATTTACAAAGCAAAGGAGACAGGGAGACCAGATTTGCAACAGTTCCGAGTCTCTCCATGCTATTGGATCCAAAAACTATATACAAGTCTGCAGCAGTCTCTGTATAGTTACTGTACATGTCTCGGGACAGGGGGAAGAGAAAGGAGGAGGAGGAGGGGAAGGTGACCCCAAAAAATGAATAAACCCAAACAAAATAAAATCCAAAGCCAAACTGCTCTTGAGCAACTCAAACTGTTTTCTTTAGGCAGTGATGACAGAAAAACAGACACCTTTATACAACTCCACCAAAACTGCAGCATATCTCCCTTCGCAGGTTATACCCCTCTGGGGACGGGAGATGGGACCAGGGGGTTCAAACTAAGTGCATTTGGCAGTTTTCCTTCTCTGTCATTTGTGGTNGGGAAGGTGGTGTTAATCTTTCAGTGAGAGAGGAAGGTTATGATTCCATAAACACTTAGAGGTTATGGATCCCAGTGAAGGTGCATGAAGTACTTTTAAGGTGTAGAAGATAAGCAGGGCCATCATTGCACAAAGCTTCATCCTCCAGTGTCTCTCTCCATGACGAAAGGGCATCTCTGCTTGATACCTAAGCACTGCTTCAAGTGACAACCACCTGAGGCTGCTGGCACGTCTCTGAAAGCCAGGGTCCACCCTCTCCAAAGACTACAGATCCACACTGTAACGATCCCGCTGTCTCTTAAACGAGACAAATTTGCAGTAAAAGAGCTCAAAATAAACTGGTCCTAACCCTCTGAAGGTAGCATTTATGGGGTAAATTCAACCTGAAAGAAGAGATGTCACCCCCCTTTTTCCAGAGCAGAAGTCCCCACTTGTCCAGGAAGGCTGGAGAATGCCGACGGGAACTCCACCAGCTTCAGCATCACCACCTAATGAAGACAGACTCGAGCTTTCCCTCCAAAAATAATGTGCTGAGAAGGGCTGGCAGGGGGTGTGCAACTTCAAACCAACCCAAGCTAAACTGTGCCCACTACCGCCCCTCTCCTGTTGCCAGTTCTAAGGGTAGCTTATGAATGCAACTCCTGGCCAGGAGAGCACCTCTTGCCCTGATGGAGCAGCCAAGTCAGTATCTGTGTGGCATTTTGGTTTTGACCAACATCTGTTAACCACAAACTCTCTCTCTCAATCTCTCTCTCTCTCCAAATGACTGCACATGTTGGATGTGGGAAGAGTAACCAGGAGAAGGAAGCAATGCTTTGCAGAATCCCAACTGATTTTTTTTTTCCAGGTATGTCAGCAGAACGAATCACAGCACAGTGAAAGCTTGCTGCCCAATTCAGCCTTGTTGTGAACAAAGCCTAACTCCCACCCTCCCGGGACTCTGAACAAAGTCCCCTTGAGTGGGGTGACAGGAGGAACAACGCCTGTGCAGTCCTGGGCAGAAAAGGTTTGCTGGGGCCAGAGGAAGCAGCCTGAGATGATTGATCCTGTGATTCACTGCGAGGCAAAGAACAACACAAGGTGGAGAGTACGGTGTCCAGACGGAGAATCCATGGTTAACAGATGCAGGAAAAGCCAGTTGATTTGCACATGCTCAGTAGTCTTCCAAAGTCTCTATTTCTCCCATATTGAGCCGCTCTGATGAAGCATTCACTGAAAACCCTGTGAACCAAGAAGGACTGGTATTAAACATCTGGATGTGGCATACTGTACTCGATACAAAACATCTGTTACATGCAGTAGCACCTGTAAGAGAAAGTGAATCTAGGGGTAATTCCGTAAGGCTACGGATGCAGTCACCCAAACTGTTTGATTTTTTCCTTAACAAACTGAAGATAATAAACTGTGTATTTAGAAAAGCATCACTTGGTCTTCAAAACCAGATCAGAAGACTGTTTTCAAGTTCCATTTAAAAGATGTCACCTGCAGAGCCAGTACAAGGCACATCTACATATGGTGGCAATGTGGCTCTGCAACATCTTGAAAGGGAGCGTGCTTAAGTCAAATGGTTCTTGGAAGTGGCTGTCAACACCATACTTACATGGTCTGAGAGGCAGAAATTGCCATTCTGAGAACTTGGAATCCACATGTGGAATCATACTCCAGTGCTTCAGGAGTTTTTACTTTAAAGTCTCATTGCATGTACCTATGAAATCTAGTAGCAATTACATCTATTCCCATGCTTTTTTACAAACTTCCATCTCAGGAGTACAACATGAAAATGTACAAAGTCACCCAGGGCCATGCAGGTGGCTCAAGATGCACCTGAACTTCTACCCAACCTTTTAGCCATATGTGCTGAGGAAATGAGGAACATGAGAAAAGTGTGAGAAAGAGTGAAAACACTTTCAACAAGGAAACAAATCCAATATATCAAATGCAGCTTTCCTGCTGAAATCTCATTTTTAAGGCTGTACCAACCTCATCTGGAGTATGAGAAAAGGTGAAGTTTTCCTGTGTAAGGCTACTAAACACAAAGTTGACACTGCAGTGTCTTGAGAGTGCTACATTGGCTTGCTCTGTGCTAGACAACCAACTGCTTTCCACTTATCTTTGAGAGATAAGAAATTATCTGTTCAGTGGATTTAGGAAAATTGTTCTGGCTCCCTCTTGTGGTAGCGTGGCCCAAAACCATCTGAAATTATTTTCTAAGAGAGCAAGTGTACACATTTTTAAAAAGCTGCATGGGCTACTTCTCGTACAGTTGCAACTTCTAAATTGTATTTAGTGATTTCTTCTTCACATTACGTGAGTTGGTTTTTTAATATATTCAACTGGGCACCCAGATCAGACTGAGTGGATGGGCACCTCGGGGTGGTGTAAGTCAGGATTCCACCGAGAAGTTCCATACGCACCAATGCGGAAATCACTGATTTAGTTGAAGAGTATTGACTTTGGTGAGACCAAAAATAAAAGAAAGACAAAAACTAAAGGCAGGGCTCTGCTAGAGCCTTAAAAAAGCAGTGACTTCAGGTGGACAATACCTGGCTGCTCCATAGCAACTGGGCTAGGCAGAAGCAGCACAACAAAGCCTGGCCCAGTGCAGTGCCCTGGTTTCCTCTCTGTCACACAGGGCACAAACACGGACACATTTATTCCACACCAGAACAACAGTGACCTGTCACCCCACAGTGTCCATGCCCTCACACCATGCCCTTGCACCTTAAAAGCTACTTCAAAGAAACTTTTCCATCAGTGCTACAGGAGCTGGTTAATACCAGTCTCACATAAAAATTAAGACACAGAACAAAATAAATAAATAAAGGACTGATAATGATGGCATCATCTCCATGGTCTCCAAATGAAAAATGCTTGACCACTTCAACCTTTGCTGTCTCTTCTGACTAGGGTGGTGGTTAGCTCCTGGAAAAAGGTGGGAAGGCAAAGGCAGCCTCAGAAGGCTGCTCCTCATAAAAGAAATGAAAACATGCTTTTCTTCGAAGAATCAGCATTAAGCCAGTAAAATAGCCATAAATCAACTCAGAAGAGGAAAGACAATTTAACTGACATCTCTGAACTACTTAGAGGTTTACAGGTAATAACCCAGGTATCAAAGATGCCATTACATGAGGGAAAAGTTCAACCAAAGTTTTCCATGAGACTGGTACAGAATTTTTTAAACCATTAAATAAATAATACTACTGAAAAAATTCTAAAGACATTTCAACTTTTCTACTCAAATTCAGTATTACCATTTAAGGTCAATAAGAATTCTCTACACTCCCCAAAGCAAACCACCACTACCAAATTAAACGTTAATTTTTAAAAATTAAAACTGACCTAACAAGCTGGGATCTGCTCGAACCATTTTCTGTTTCTTCTTTTTTTTCCCGCTCTGCACAGCCTCAAAGTTGGACTGCTGGTTGTTGCTCTGATTGGTCTGAAAGACTGAATGTAGCGAACTGTGGTTCATCCCCCACACTGAATCCTAGAGAACAAATTAAGGACAAGATTATAGAGCACAGTGAAGTCTGGTTTATTTATACAGAAAATATTCAGAGCGCCCAAAGCCCTTCCTATATCCATGTGGCAGCTCTAGCTACTGATGTATCCACCTCATCTTCCCACAGCACCTCCCAGATCACCATGCAAAAACACTCTTTGATCTACAGCTGGCCTCAACTGTTAAGTTACAAAGGAAACTTGAACCTGTGGTAAAAACTGGAAAGCTGCTTTATTGCCTGCATTTGCCAGGATGTGTAGAACCTCGCTGATGAATGCAGCAGGGGTGCTGACTCTCCAGCCCCACACAGCCCCCAGGGAGAGCAGAGCCACCTTTACCTGCTGTTGCTGCTGTTGCCGCTGCTGGCTGGCTTTCTGTTTGGCACGGCGCTCGAGGAACTGCTTGGCAAACTCCTTGGCCTCAGGAGTATCTCCAAGGTAGGCTCGGATGTAGTCATGGACCTCATAGGGAGACTCCACTTCCTTCAGGAAAGAAACAAACGTGGGAACTGCAAGAAGAAGGCAGACCATGAGGGAGTGCATGTTGATAACAAACACATAAATGCAATAAACACCAATGTCAGATTTCTGTGTCAAAATATTTGCTGGTCTTAGCAGCTTGCCCTTCCCAGTTCCCTGCAATAAAGTCCTATCATGCAAAGCAGGATGAAAACTGGATCCTCATCTATCTGCCTGATAATGCTTCCATGACTACCAGAAATCCTCAGGAGGGCTCTGGCTGACAGACTTTAGAACTTCTTCAAATCCCACTAATTTGCTATAGTTAGAACAACGAAAACCAAGAGGATGAAGCTGGTTCTTCTGGCCACTATGTAATGATGTCCTTTTGCTGAGCGCATTGGAAACACTGGTTTAGTGTCATTACAGTCCCTCAGAATTACTTTGTCAGGAAACAGAACAGATATTGTTCCTCCCATTCCTTTCCATCTCTTACCATCTAAGTTGTTGGCTGTGTTGAGTGCATGAAGCATCTGTTCACACCACTGAGTGAATCCATCCTGGGCTTTATTAACCCCCTGGAACAATTTCAACAGCTTCTCCTCTTCCTCTACCTTCTTGTTTTGTCTACTTGTAATACCTACAGATTTGCTGAGGTAAAGAAAATGCACACAATTAGATTATCAGTTACCAGGCTTACCCACAGTGCAGTATATAGTACAGTGTTGCAAGACTATTTTACAAGATGCAACCATTTTTAAGAACCAAATAATTTCTCGAAACAAGTGACAAAATGAACTGTGAATGGTCACCTATTAGCTATTTTTGTTGTCGAAACAGATCTTGAATGACACAGAAAAAAAAGGAAAACACATGAAGATGTTCTAACCGCTAAGTGATCGGGCCAGGAGTGGCAGCCTTTCTCTGCAAAAGCTCCTTCCCCAGTTCCTACCTGAGGCTGGCATTGCTTTTGTTTTTATTGGTCGAGTTACGAGGTCCCACTTCTTTCACTGCATCATCCCAGAAACCCATGTTTGAGTTTTTGGTATCGGCATTACTCCAGATGCTACTGACTAGGTCAGATGCCCACTGGTTGCTGGGATTAGTGTTCAGAGAGCCCCACACTGAATTCCCAATGCTGGTGTGCAGGTTAGAGTGCTGTTGAGACACAACAAAGAGATGCTGGTTATTAGCACAGACCCAGCAGAACAGACATGAATAGACAGAAGGTACTGGCATGGCTGCTTTGCTCCATGTACTGATAAGATAAATAAACGTACCGTGGTATTTCTGACTCTGTTCGGCTGCTGGTGCTGCTGTTGCTGCTGTTTCTGCATCTGCCTTGCCTCTTCCTGCTGTATCTCCAGCAGGGACTTGGTGGTGCCTGTTGGTTTGGTGACATTACCCCAGCCTGACAATTTTTGCTGCTGTTGCTGCTGCTGTTGCTGGAGGGCCTTCATTAGTTCACGCTGCTGACGCCTTTGCTGTTGCATGCAAGACAAAAGTGCTTGTAAATACTTTCAGAAGACCATTACTATTCAAAAGACTAACTTGGAAACCGCTTTTAAACTGGTTTCACTTTCTTCTGGAGAAGTCTGGCTGACCTATTATTGTTTTGGGCCATTACAGTTTCTCCAAAAAGGGAGACATTAGCTAACCAGTAAATACAAATTGCTTATTAGCCTGGCACAGACTAAACTTATCAAATCATGTCTGCAGTCAGCTTCTTGGAAGAAGACCTTCTCTCCTACCATCACTTGTTCCCCCCTCAACCCACCCTCCCTTTAACTGCCTGGGGCTCATGCATACCTTCGAACATGTTAGAATATAGATGTGAAATAATTTTGTACTGTTTTGTGAACATATTATACTATTATACTCCCAGGGTTGTGTGTGCAGTTTTCCCTTCTTTCAGATTCTTGTACTAAGAAGCGATAAAAACTTTCACACAGGTACTTACTGAACCTACGCCTGAAGGATAGGATTTTGAGTTATGCTATTTCAAAAACCATTCCTCATCCTCACCATTCCTTCTAATAACTGAAGTGACAGCTAAGCAGTCCCACAGCTGAGTCCCCTCTAACAAGTTGCACTCCACTGCTGACAGCGTTTACCTCTTCTCGGAGCTGCCGTTCTCGTTCTTCTTCTAACTTCTGGATTTCTGCCAATGACAGTGTGGTCTGGGATTGACAAGCTCCTGAATTTGATTGCTGACCCCATGTTGAAGATGAAGGGAGCTGGGCCAAAACAGACATCATGGGGAATTACAAACCATTTTAGAGGATATTGCTGGAGTATAATCATGAAAAAACAGTATAAACCCAGGGGAAAAGAAAAGCCACCTTTTAAGTTTAACAAAACCCTAGAAAGTATAAAATGGTATAATAAAGTATGAAAAGGTGGAAAATATAAATGATACATTCTTTGAATTGCCTCTGATACATCAGTCTTTGACACAGTGTATCGAGAATAATGTAACACATCATTACCTGAAAAAAGGCAATCCATTTAGATTTCAAGACTTCAGGAATTCCAAGCTTAGATACTTTGCACTGGCCCTTGCCCATTGTGGCAGAATAAACATCTGTGCCCATCTGTGATGACTTCCTAGTGTGCTTCTACTGACAGAACATTTCATTCTCTTCTTCTTTCTTCTCGCATCAACTCTTTACCCTCTTCCTCCTCCAGACAGCTCATCCATCCCTGCTCTGCCCAAGCTACCACAGACCACCCTGAACACAGCTGTTGCTTTACTTCCCACGCTGAGCTGAGAGGAAGGTAAACTGCAGGAACAGGTTACCTTCATTTGTGCAAGCTGCTGCTGTTGCTGCTGCTGCTGCAACCGCCGCAAAGCCTCCTGCTGCTGCTGCCTCTGCCTCATGATCTCCTTCTGGCGCTGGAGTTCCAGCTCCTTGCGCTTCCGCTCCTCCTCCTCCAGCCGCTGCCGGGCCGCCTCCTCCTCCATGCGCAGCCGGCTCTCCTCCAGCCGCCGCTGAGCTTCCTCCTCTTCACGCGCCCATTTGGCAGCCTCCTCTTCCTTCCCAGGACACAGAAAGGAATAAAGTCTAAGGAGACTTCACAGAATTTAAAATACTCTTAACTCTGTGGTACTGATATACTGACAGAACAGAGAGGGACCATGTTATCTGTCATCAGTGCTGTTTGGGTTGTCCATTTACCTTCACATTTCTCAGGCAAGAAAGCCCAGTAATATAGTCTATATTCCCTAAAAAACCATGTTTGCCATTGCTCCACCAAGGAACTTGGAAGAGAATGACCTCTCCCTAATTCACACTGGCTAATTTCTTACTACTCTTCTTCTAGTAGATACACACCTTTCAGTCTGAGCTTCTGCCTGCTTACACTACTTGCAGCACTGCCACACTTCAGGTGAAATAAAACTTGGCAGAAATAGCAGGAAAGAAAAGACAGGTGACAAAGATGGCATTGCACAGAAAGACTGCCAAAATTGATCATCTCAGGTGACACTGAAGATAACGAAGCAAAGGCCCAGAGAGTGCTAAATCAAAACAAACTTATTCTGGTACTGTACTCTGCCTCAGAAAGGAGTATAAATACTGTGCTGCAAAGCCATTCTTAAGGCTCAAACGTGAAGGGAGACCACTCACTCCACCCAAATATCTTTATCTAAGGGGTACTGGATTCTGATTGTTTTGTCTGAAGTCAGGATACAGGTAAACAACCTTTTCTTCACTCACTTGATACTATCCTGCAAGCTCTGCTTTCTTTGACCAAAACTGAGGGTCTCTCAAGCACTGGTGCAAGTTTCAAAGCCTGTTTGTTGTGGCAGCCTCCACAATTAAACACAAGAGGTCCCTTTTGCCATTTTTCACCTGTTTACGAATTAACTCCTCTCGCTGACGTCTTTCCTCCTCCTCTCTTCTTCTCTCCTCCAATCTCCTAAGTGCTTCCTCCTGTTGTTGCCTCTCCTCTTCCTCCCGCTGCCGCCTTAGTGCAATTTCCTGCTCTCGTTGTCGCCTCAGGGCCTCTTCCTGGAGTTGGGAACAAAATGTCAGTCTATAAATGCCGTTTTATCAACAAACCACATCAGAACACAGATTACAGATTGTCTGGCCAAATGAGTAGCCCCAAGAAAAGCTCCCTAGCTCCAAACTAAGCTCTACCAAAACATTGCATTAAGCACAACAAACCCAGACGTTAAAAAGTATTTTTGATGCAATGTGCATCTCCTCCATAAATTATTTTAATGAAAAAATAAACAGAAGAAAAAATTGCCTATGTTTGGTTTTAAGAAGAATGGCGTGGAAAATGACAACAAAGGGTGAGACTCCTCTTTCCACTATGCAGCACTAGCTACTAGTGTACTAGCACTAGTACTTGAACATGAGATCTATAAATATTTTAATGTGTGGGCATCATGAATTCCTTTTTTGGGGGGCTGTCAGCTATAAGTTGGAAGCTTTTCCTACTTACAGGAGTTTCTGAACAGTGACTGTTCAAGAGCACTACACAACTCAAAATCACATCTCCAGACACCACAAAGAAACTGAAGCAGCCCAGTGCACTTAAGGACAGGGTTACTTTTCAAGTCTCAAGGGCTCTGAGTGGGTTCTCCCTATACTATTTAAATATTATGGGTAACAAAAGGTCACTTAAGGGCTTTGATCTTGGGCTATCCCTAAATTATTTAAATAGCTTCCAATAAACTGTATTTTGTTTTCCAAGTAGTAAAATTATTTACTTAACTCAAAAACTAAACATCAGCACCCTTTCCTATCAACAGAGACATTTTTCCATTCTGCTACTTGGGTTTTTTTGAAGAACAGGGGACAAACAGCTTCCTGTATACTGTTAAATGCGATCCCACCTGGGGACCTCTTCCACCAGTTCTGACTTTCCCTTGCATAAGAAAGCCTTAGTTTTTGCAGCCTTTTCTGACCTCTGATGTCCAGCAACCGGGTTAAGGCCACCCCCTACCTACCTTTTCACCCCTTCTGTTGTCTCTGACTTACCTACCAGCTCAACCTGAAGATCTTAATTTCTGGACAAGAACTTTTTTAGGCTTTTATAATTTTGTATTTTCCTTTAAAAATGACCACTACCACAATCATACTCCTACAAGTTTTCTATAAGCAATACATTATTCACAGGATGATGAGGGACTAATTGTGCAGCATGGATGTAAACTCTGGTAAATCAAGGAAGTTAATTGTGAAAACTTAAGACCCTTGTATTCAATCTGACACCAAAGCTTCATGTATACACAGCACAGATAAACTGCACTTCAATTCCCTAAACAACTGCACTGGGTTTTTCTCTGACAATGAACTTCAGATGCCTGCAACAAAACTGTCAGTAGACAGAACATCTTTTATAAGCAATCCCATGGCACAGCTGCTGGCTGCAAGCCAACAATTCATTCATACTCCTCAATATCACTTAAGTGGTTTGGTACTAGATATAAGTGCAGCAAGTGGTTTTCTTCCACTAGCTGGACATAGAACAATAGTCTGTGATTCATTTTCTCATTAATCAAATCGGTTTCAAGTGCAACACATCACCTGAACCATTTTTGAAATTTGGGTCTGTAACTGTATTAATTGGACACGTTACTCAAGTCACAGTAATCGAGTGTCCCCAATACAAGTGCTGAAAAATTTCTGCTTGCTGTGTCTTTTAGTGAAAAGGCTACTTGAGTAGGCCAGAGGTACCGGTCTCTTGTTTGCCTGGAGACCACAGAACAGGATCTCAGCTCAGGAGTCCTCACTGCCAGCCAGGCTGGGAGCTCTCACTGACATAGTACGTAATACTTGGGAGAGATGAGCAAAGTCACCAAGCCCTCCTGAGGGACAGCACTTCAGTTACATCTCTGCCCTACTTTCCCCTTGGGACACGAGGCTAGAATTGCCATTAAGAAAGCTTCATGGATCTCTTTCTTGCTCAGGCATGCCAGGAGAGACACTGTTGAATGACAGCAATAAGACTTCTCTCTCCTACAGAACTAAAGATGAACAATGTTGTACTGACACAAGGAAAATAATCCCTGTAAGATATGAAAAGCTGGGAACCACAGCCTCTTTTCTGACTTTTCACAGCTATAAAAAAAGGTTGTCTTAATATTTATTTCTGTATCTTATTATTTGATGTTTTTGTTTGAGCATGTGACCAAAACCATTCAAAGCCCCAGCTTTCTGCCACAGACTGGTATGGGAAACAATCAGTCCTTTGGCTCTTAGTGTTCCCATGTTCGTAGATTCCTGCTCCAAGACATTCCCAGTGTTCTTTAGCATCCTTCTTAATAATTGTTTTCAAACATACACATCTTGCTGTACAGACAGCTTATTTCAGATCTTTTAAAATATCTGTAACATCACTAAAAAAAAAAGTCCTTAAGCAGCAATCCCCAGTTCAATAGACTCTGGATTTTTAAATAAAATAGAGAATTTTTTGCAGTTGGTGACACCTGCAATTCTGTTTGTCTATGTTACTATGGCTCTCAAATCTTTTTGCTCTCCTCTTTGAAACAGGTATTTTAAAGGGAACACTAAAGACATAATTCAGAGAAAACAATTATTAGCTGGTTATTAAACCTCAAATTTTGTTCCTGAAAGCAATCAATTATTACAAAATAGAAGATACCAGACCAGAGACGAAACCAAAATACAGGGGCTACACAAGCTGGGCATTACTGTTTGCAATTCTACAGTGCAAAGTAATTGATGAAAACTGTGAACAGAACTGAATTCAACATTTGGTATGACATTTCATCCTACAGAATTGAATTTCTATTAGTTATTTTTTTTATTTAGAATTCACCATCAACAGCATATTTACTAACCTTATATACTAGTCTTTTATGCAGTATTACATCAAAAGCCTTCCTGAAGTCCAGGCAGATTAAGTCTACTGCTTCACCCCTCTCAGCTCTCACTGTCATCTCCTCAAAAGAAGTTAATCAAATTTGTTAAGCATCATCTCCTCTGCATAAATCCATGCTAATAAATCAGTTCATCCCTGATTCTACAATGCCTTCCAGTACAGAAGTCAGATTCAAATATTAGACCAGTTTCTTTTTTTTTTTAAATACAGAATACAACGTTATTTTCTCTTTCCAGAGAAGTGCTTAAACTCTTTGTTACCTTTTCAAGATATTACTGCTCAGAATTAAGCATTGTGGCAATTATTGCATTGGTAATGAACTAAGATACTTGCTGTTACTGCTTTTCAACCCCGTTCTGCTTCTTTCGTGTAAATAGTTATTTCCCATGGCGTCTCAGAACGAGAGAGTCAGACTGTTTACTGTACAAATCCAAAGTGGACAACAAAACTTTGGAATTTAACAGACATCGTTATACACAGAGGCAAAATGGTTAGAGTGAAAATAAACAACCCAAGTCTACTTGAAGCCAGAACAGATGACACACATTGAGTTACCAGGTGATAAGCTGAAAAATGAGTTCTTGTTATTGAACCAGATCTAATGCAATCTATCTCAGAAGTTAAACTTTAAAGTGTATTATTGCTTCAATGCTAGTTTGACCTCAAGTGGAGGATGCTTTTCCACTGTACAGCATAATGACTTCCTGCACATGAAGTAGATACACTAAAGCAAGGAGCCATTCATCTGCAGACTTGATTCCAAAAGATACCATGAAAGTTATCTACACATCATACTGTGCCAATTAAAATAGATCTTCTGTGACAAAACCCAAACCCTGAGTGAACTGAGATCTACAACGATCTTCCAAACAAAACTATACATTCTAGAGGCTTCCTCTGAAGTGTCTGATCCTTAAAGCAGGAACACGCTTTACAACTGCCTATCTCAGCTCCTGAGAAATACTATAAAGGACAGAATTATTTAGTACTTTTGCCTATTATTCACGTGGTACTTTTCAGGACACTTACTGACTAACTCCTTAGTGAACAAGCTCAGCCCTGTGCTTGCCCTTATCCTTCAAACACGGAGTGAAAACTTTAACTTTCACTGTCTTTCCCTGCTCCAACACTTAAGGAACAACTACATTTTCTTCCATACAGAATTCAGAAGTGCTAAAAATGCCACACTAATAATGTCTCCATTTTGTATTCTTGGAAGATTAGGAACGTACTACAATTCCTGCATTCATTCTGCTACTGCAACACTGACTACATAATTCTTTTTAAGAAGTATGCTTGACTAAACTACATCCCTTCCTTTCCCAAGTATCAGCTCAAGTAAAAAAGCTGACAGACTCTGTTAACCAGGTAATTTATTCCAAAGTATAATTTTGTACGTTAAAAAAAAAACAACATGGGAAAAATAAGCTGAATGTCACATCAATTTTTTTCCCACTATAGCCCCCTACCTCTTATTCATTTGAAACAGCTGCTCAAGCTCCATCTGCTCCAGAACATATCCTCATAAAACACTTGACTGCATAAATGGCAAATAAAGATTAAAACATGCAGTAACTGGGCAACTAACTAAATTCTAGCATTGACACTAAAAAGTTGAAAGGGAATATTCCACATGGAATAAAGGCCCTGTGCTGACAAACAGAAACCTATCTTAAAGAGAAGCATCAAAGCCCATTTCCCAGATTGTAGTTTGGGCTCTTAAAAAAATCAAGAACAGAAGAATCATAATTTAATATACTCACATGAAAAATATTAAAACTGTCTTCATACACACCTACCAAAGATTAATTAGACCCCACAGGATTCTTAAAGTGAGTTTTATAAAGTATTATAATTAGAGATTAACTACATTGAGGAAACTCACTTGCTTCCTGCGGGCCAGTTCTTCTTCTTCCCGTCGTTTCCTCTCATCTTCCTGCTGCCTCCTAAGTAGCTCTTCTTGTTGCCTCCGAAGCTCCTCCTGCCTTTTCCTCTCCTCTTCCTCTCGTTTGGCCCTCATTTCCACTTCTCTCCTCTCTTGCTCTAGCTACAATTCACATAAAACTATACTCAGATGCAGGTAACGTATTCCTACACCATTTCTTAGGGCAACTCTGCTGAAATTATAGTAACAGCTTAACAGATGAAGCCTTTGAGAGATGCTCTCCCTTAATTGCAATTTTACCTATCAGCTGGCTGCCTACCGGGGTCAGATTCCTGAAACAGTCTAGAACAATTCTGGACAATTTCCGTTTGTAATAAACACCAGTTCTCTAGTCAGTCTTTCTACATCAGCTCCTCAAAATACCCTCTAACTTTGGAAGCGAATAATGAATTGCTTTGCAGTCATCATAAAAAAAAAATTTTTCAGGAAAGGTACAGAGTCATACAGGTTCAAACTCACAAAAATAATTTAGTACTAGAGTACATGTGGAATAACCCTGGCAAATAGGACTCTTACGATTTCCCAAACCAATTCTGGTGAAATTCACAAGAATTAAGAGAACAACTACCTGGTCCCAACTCACAGCTTGTGCTGACAGCTCATTATGATCTCAGTTTAAAACAGAGGTGGCTAGTGAAGAGGTTTTAATCACAAATGTAGAACACAACCACTATTTCAGAGGTCAGTAGTACCTCCACAGCAATGGTTTCCAAACAGCTGTCCACAAGGATTTCATAATTTGTTTTTATAACCGCTATTCTCTTTATGGTGTTTTCCAGGAAAATCTAGTCAAAATCATCTATTGAAGACCTCGGTCTTCTATTGGCTCAAGAACCACAATTACATTGCAGAAGAGCAATCCCAACTTCTTACAGTACAAAACAGTTTCTGACCTTTGCAGCTTTGGCCTTCTCAAGTTGCTGAAGTTGTTCTAGAGCTGGTCCCTGAGCTGCAGTATCAATGGGCAGATCCCAGACACTGCTTCCTTCCCAGACTAGACAGTGAAGAAAACAAACATTGACAGGCAAAAATAAGCACATGAACAAAACATAACTGAAAGGGGAGAATCTTGTGTATGCTGTTACTATGTTTTAGGAACTAAAATCATGTTAACACTTCCACCTTCATCAGTAGAGGGCCACCTTATCTTCCTGCAAACAAGGCTTGTCCATGACTGAAGGAAGGCTGGGTTTCCTAACAAATTCTACAGAAGAACCAGCTATTCCAACTCCTCCCACCAGAGCAAAACACCCTTAAACAGAACAATCCCTTCAGATCTAGACTTCCCATAATCATTGGGAAAATTACCATATTCTTCACCATTCTCAAATGGAACTTACACTGCAAGGCAAAGTAGACTTGATCCAGTTAAACAACATGATGCAGAAATAATTCCCCTTGTGTCAAAAAGGGAGGGATCATCTCAAAGATGCTGACTCTTAATGCATGGACTTTTCCCAAGAGACCCGAGCCAGGCTAAGCACCTTACCTGTAGGCTGTGAAGCTGATTGAAGTTCCCATATTGAGCCAGTGTCCGGCACTGACACAGACCTTGTAACAGGTGGCATCATGTTCTGTTCAGATATTCTGTAATACCAACAGGAAGAGTCAACATGCCACTTCCAGGGAGAGGAGTGCTCTGAACACGCATGAGATTCAGTAACTTGTAACACACTGCTTTCCTTCCACACCTCTATTTAAAACAAAAATATGATGTGGACAACACCAGTTGCTTGCAGAGTTCTTGCTGATCTCACCCCTCCTGCTAAGTCAAGGGCTAAGCTACAGTTTTGCATTTGCTGCTTAGAGGCCAGCTGGAGGAACAGGCATCCAGTTCTGCAGAACAGGCAAAGCCCCTCGGTGACCAGCACAACACATCTGCCAGACAGTTACAATTTAAAATCCTCATTTCCATAAACACTCTCTGAAGCAAAGGCTACATATACAAAGAAGTACTCCATATCCTGAAACTATTTCCTATTATTCTGATACATATTCATGTTCTCATTATCATCTTTAAAATACGTAATCCTAAAATATTAGCAAACTTAACTAGGACAGACAGCTGACAAGATGTAATTATTGTTATATATAAATTAGAGTACAGGAAGAACAGAAGTCTGGGCTAGCTCACCTCATCTTCAGGGCCTGGAACTGTTGCAGGAGAATAGCGAGCTGCTGCTGCTGCTGGGATGAGAGGGCTGCCTTCTGCTGCTGAGCCAGCATCTGTGCATACTGTTGTCTTCAAAAGAGAAGCAGACAAATGGTGTTTGTTCACTTATGCCCAAGTTGCAGACAGATTCATGCTCTGGGACTAATGCCCACTGACCCGTATAATGTACATGCTAAATACTAGAGGAAACCACAGAACGAGAGCTTGGCAAGAATCAAAATATAAGAATACAGCCAGTTGGCTCACACGAGCAGAACCAGACTTCTCTTCACCCTCGGGTATGCCTCCTGGCTATTACTGCGCCATGTTTCTCTTGTAAGCTGAGCAACACTACTTTCCTTCTTTGTCTGAATTCCATAACATTAGCTCAAATCAATCTGGCTTTGATCACTGCCCACCTACAATCAGTCTCCTCCCCAGTATGTCAAGGCATTGCCTAGTACAGGAGCAGGCTCTTGCCTCATTCAATCATAAGCTGACAATCGGTACGAAAAACTATAATCATGACACATGCTTTCAGCATCCCCTGAACAAGCATATCTGACTGTTTTCTTTCCTCCAACCTGCTGCAAAACAAGCTGTCAGGAACTGGCCATAACTGAACAACTGACAGCCTTGGCAAAATGGAAGACAAGCTGCTTTGCCCAGCAGGACCTTCCACTGATCTTCAAAGAGCTGAGCAAGCAGACCAAAGATAAGTTCCGCCTTCTCCATCTCCAGTTCTAAAGATGTGTAGCCTTCCCCTGACATCACAACATCTAAAGGTCATTAGGACACCTGGGATTCAGTCTGACCACAACAGCTACCTATAAAGCAGGTCTCACCAAAGCAGCTATGTGTGACACTGACAAGGACTCTGAAAAGTGAGCCTGAGGCAGCTGCACTGCCCTAATCCTGTAGGCTATCAACATCTCTGGTGCTTATGGAAGCAGCTATTGCTGTTGGAGGTGAAGCACTCCCAGCTCCATTGCCCGAGGAAACAACAAGCAGCTGAACCCAGGTGACTAAAAATGCAGAGCAGAACACAGCCACTGGAAGATCTCTGGGACAGGAAATCTTACTGTATTAAAAGATGCTGATACTGGAGGTGCTGCATTTGGATCAGAGCCAACTCTTGTTGTCTAGTCAGTCGCTCTTGGTCCAGCTCGCCCTATGTTTAGGGATAAAACATTCTTTTTCAATAACATATATACTAAGAGTAGTAGATTGCAAACGCAAGAAATGTAAAAGTTGTATTTTGACCAGAAAAAAAAAAAATAGAAGAAAACCTAGACCAAGACTTACAAAGCCTGTGAAATACACAGCACCTTTACATATCACAGGACCCAGCCTCCCAGCCACAAACATGGCAAACCAAACATTTTTAAATTATGTGTCTTTTCTACCCTTGCCAAAGTAATCTAACACCAAGTTCAACTTCGGTGCTTGGAACACTTGCAATTCCAAGACAGAGTAGATGACACCTCAATAATTCAATTCCCACTTGTTTGAGGACTATTTGAATACTGTAACTGTCACATACTTACCAGATGCGGAAGAGGTGCTGGGCCTGGAGTGAAGGGAACCCTGCCCCACATTTTCATGATGTCTCCAAGTGGCTGGAAAGTCTCATCACAGGCTCTCTTCACCAACAGTGACATCGTGAAGTATCCAGCCTGGAACCACTCTGCCATCTCCTGATTACTGAATGGACCTGAAATCACATCAACCAACACACGTTGTGGGGAAGGGGAAGCAAGGCCAGGTTCAGCATGTTGGAAACAAGGAGCTGGCTAAGGTCACACAGTGCCCAGCAGCAGGCACTCCTGTCTGCCTCACCCACTCGTGGGGACATTGCTCATCCAAGGCTGGAGTGTCCATGCACATCTCCACGGGGGCTACAGCACTGCCCCCCCAGTCTCAAGAATAGTGCATGATGGCTTTCACCTTGCTTTGGAGGGAGACAGGTCAGCTCTGGGGTGAAAGCCAAGCAGCCACAGTGGTGTGGGGCTTGGTCCAGCTAATCCCCCTGCTGCCCCCCAGCAGCGCTCACTGCTTCAGGCTCACAGCAGCTGCAGCTTCCACTCTGGAGCTCAGCAGTACCTGCTGGCTGACAGTGCTCGAACCACAAGTGCTGCTTTCCCCACTGCACTACGCAGATAATTAAACAATCAACTGCTTCAGCTCCTGCCTTCATATCAGAAGAACTCTCATGTTTTACACAAGTTTTGCTTCTGGAACTCAGCAGATGAACAGGTACACCTCTGAGTAAACAATTACATTTTTTAAGATAATGAGGATCCAGTTTCTTTCCTTTGTAAAGATCTACACTTTTCCTTCTCTTCCCCTTTTTTCTGAGAAAGACTTCAGTCATTCCTTTCAAAGGAGGAAATTCTAATTTTACATATTCAAATAGATACAAAACCAGTATAAAAAAACATTACTTAACCAAGTAAGAACCACATAGGTAAGTTTCACAAAAACATCTTCTGAAAAGCAGGAATATTCAGTAACCCTCGCCTTCTCTGTAAGGAGTATCTCTAGAAGGCAATTCCTCCTAGAGAATATGAAATCACAAGAGGCTATCCCAAGAAGAAAAAATTATATGAAGCGTTTACTTTTTGACATCACATCTGAGGAAGTACCTAATCCAACAACAAAAATATTTAGATCATCACCCAGCAATAAACACCCAGCAGTGACTGACATACACTGAGCAAATAAAAGCACTTTATGGTTAACATTCTTTAAACTTAAAGGGGTGAGAAGAAAACCCTAAAGATGTGCAATACCTGCAGACAAGAGATTGGCACAAATCCCACAGACAACACCCCCCCCACTCCTATCTGGAGTTCACAGCTGAGAAGTCATTCACACTACACAGTGTGAAGTACAGCAAGGAAAGAATTCACTGTTCAACTGCACTTTTGGGAAGCAGATAAGCAGCTGCTAAAACAGAGCCCTGGGACCTCCAAAAGAAAATTACCTTCTGAAAGCAAAGATGCAAGTATCTATATGAAAGGCCTGCTCCAAATTTCGTTGAAAAAAAAATTTCTTAAGCAAAAACTGAAAGCAGGAAACAGTTCCTACCTGTTATATGAACTAACAATGCACTGGGTGAAAGCGCAATTTAAATTGAGACTCTGCACAAGTACTGCCTGGTGGAAACTTGATTCCTCTTTGTCCTTGATTCTAAACAAACCACCCTTCCCCGACTACTCCACGTCGTAGTCTAGAAAACTAGAGTCTAGAAGACTGAGTCTAGAAAACTGATCTCAAGGTTTCTTGTGGATTCTTCAAAACAAGCTACTTGAGTGGTCACATTCTTCATTTGTTTCCACTGTTGCCTGGAAATCTGAGCAACTACTGGCACATAAAACAGGTTTTAATCCAACCTAATCTACAGAAACATAAAATGATGGTAAACCTCAGCCATGATAAAGCACATGGGGGCAGTAATGGGTTGAAGATAGTTTCAACACCTAATTCTAGAATGGTAAATTCCCTGTGCTGCTTCTGTAAAAACAAGCACCAGCATCTGTTGGTGGTAATTCTGTGAAGAACTCTTTAACAATTCCATGAAACAAAAGAGGAAGTGTAAATGGCACAGACCTACCCTGAATTTCTCCTTGTGGATCTTTGTAGTACCACTTCTGCATGGCTTCATGGAATAGCGGCATAGAGGAACCCTTTGCTCTGTGCTCTTGAATTTTTGCTGCTAGTCTTTCATCATCAAGGGCACTGTCCTGCAGATATGCCACCATTTTTTCTGCTTGCTGCAGGAGACATCAAAACCAGCAAGAAAAGAGAGTTAGATGGGGGCTTACAGATTTGAAAATGAGTGTGTCAAACACAACCACCTTGTGCTACCCAGTGCTCCAGGGGGCAGCAGGAATGACAGGCAGCCCCAGGACAGGAGTGACTGCTACACAAACCTGGAGCTCTGTCTACCACACTGGCAGAATCCTGAACAAGCACAGTTCACCTGCTTAAGAAAAGCTTCAGAACAACTTGCCAAGGAGGTCCCAGGCAGTACCACAGTGAAAAATAAAACAGGCATGGGAGCACGAGCACAAAGAAGGCTCTACATCTCAGCAGTCACTACACTTTCATCAGCACAGTCTTGTGCTTCACTCGTGGGATTTTTGGTTGGGTTTTTGTTTGTTTGATCATTTGTTTGGGGGTTTTAACAGACATACATAATTTCTCAAGGCAAGTCATAATGCTACTTGACAGTGGTCATAAGCACTATGGTCTCTAGCACTTTAACAGGGGGTATAGCACCCTGATCCAGAAAAATACAAAAGCTTGAATTATTTGCCAAAAAAAAAAAAAAAAAAAAAAAACAAGAGAAGCAGCTTTCAGTATATATTGTGAAGTGTAAAGTTTCAGCTGCATTTCTGATTTTATGGGCTTCAAACGTTTTTTTGCATTCCACATTCCTCCTGCCTCACGACTGTCAACAACAAAGGAATTTGAGAAATTTTACCTGCTCTAGGTGTTTGAGGCCCTCTTCATCATCTGGGTCAGTGGGAATGTTGCCCATGCCTGGAGCAGCTGTGACAGGTGTTTGAACTGGCCGCAGAACAGGATTTGAAATGGAAACAGGAGGAGAAAGATGAGCAGAAGCAGCTGTGTCTGCAGAAATCTGTGGCAAAGGTTGAGCAAGAGAAGCCAAATCTAAAGAAAAACATTGAAGTTAGTTCATTATCTTAAACATAAATGACAATTACTTTTAAGAACTTAATGCAGAGAATATTCAACAGCTCAAATTTAGCACCAAAGCAAAAGTATTTTCAGATCTTCCTGAATGTACTGCTTACAGCACAGGCACCCAACCTAACTTCAAGGAACGAACAGTTTAGTTTTACCAATGCAGAACTCGGCACATTTCAGCATATCCCATTTCCTGGCCACATACATTTGTCCTGACTACTCTGCTGTACCACAGTGAGGCACATCCACAACTAGGTCATGCTTCTCCAGACCGCATTTCAATGCGAAGTACAGGTGCACTGCAAGCATTTGAGATGGCATATCCAACAAATCCTGTATTTATAGGCCAGTCGGTGAATCGTGGCTTTCCGCCACCATAATCTAGTCCTTGCCTCTTTTAAGGGGCCAGGACTACTCACTGGGAGTAATGGAAACTTACTAAAATAATGTGTCAGGTTTATTACCTTCCCCTCTGTTGGACATTTTGGCTGACAGTGTATTCTCCACTCGATTCTCTTTATCTTCTGCTTTTTCTGTTCTTTCTGGCACAGATTCTTCCTTCCTTTCAAAAAGGTTTGTCTGCAGCGGGTCTGGAGGCTGGGATTTCGGTGGGGTGTCTGACCTGGCAGCTGGAGATGATGCCTGAGCTGCTTCTTCCACTGCTTCTGTAACAGGGCACAGTTCTAAGTAACTGAATTAACAGAAATCCTACACGGACAGTTGCAGAAGAAGTCCCCCCTTACCTGCCACTACTTTTTCTGTTTTCTCCCCCTCTTTCTTGGTCTTCTCATGATCTTTGGCTTCTTCATTGTGGCTCCCTTCAGAATCAGACCTTTCCTCCCCTTCCTCCACAGGCCGGAAGTCCATCTCCTGTTCCTCTGGTATTGGCTCCTTCTGCACCTTCTACAAAGTCAACGCAACCATCCATAACCCACCCGACACTGCAGGACATTTGCTCCGAGCGACCCAAGGGCCCAAAGCAGCTTTTTACCTTTAAAGAGAGAAAAGCTCCAGAGGAGTCAAACGTGCCCATTTCTTCCTCTGCATCCTCCAAGCACCACTCAGGGAGACTGTCCCTGTCGTCGTCCATGCTGCCGCTGGCACAGCGCACGCGGCGATAGCCCCGCTCGTCGTCTCGGTCCCGGAAATCGAACTCGAATCTCCGCCGTCGCTCCATGTGCTCCCGCCAGCCTGCGGAACGAGGGCCATCTAAGGCGGGGAAAGGAGCTTTACCACGCGGTCCCTGGGCAGCACTCGCGCGACAGGGGGGACGACACGAGGGGATGCTGACAGCAATTCAGACAGACCCTACATGGTACAGCCCACCTATGGACAGGCAACTTCAAGGACAAGGCAAAGAAAAGAAGCATCCTGCCAATAAGCCGGAGACTTTCAAATATTGTCCAATGCATATCCCCACATCATAAACTGTGGAATAAGCATTAAAAACCACATAAAGCTAAAAAAGCTGAGCTACAAAATCTAAAATAGGCACCAAAATAAGAGAAGCAACACTAGTTGCCAATTGAATTTACCGGCCATCATTGACTTAAGCCTTTTTTTGGCACCTTTACATGTGTAAGATTTTGTATTTTCCTTCAGGGACTCTGCAGAAGTCTCATCCTGACCCAAATAACCATGGTTTTGCCTCTTGCCCTCAGGTATGCTTTTGTGGATATACATGAGAAATGGGACTGACAACCGCTCCGATACCTTTGAAAGGACTGGTCAGTCTCTTGAATGTTTTTGGTCTTTTTTTTTTCAACCATGGAATACCAAAACTTGGAAAGACAAGAAGTGGGAAAACTTTCCCAATTCAAGTATTAATTTCATATTCAGAAGACACCTTCATTCAGCCAAGCTTCAAATCCTCTAAGTGCAATAATGTTATTTAAGCTGTAAAGAACTGGCTGCTAAGGAAAACAAATTGGGAGTGAAAGGACTGTACACAGCCTTCCAAGCAATGCAAGTCCATCTTTATCTCAAAGGTGCAAAGCAAAAATGAAGGCACCTTGGTGCTTTTTGTGGTGGCTGTTCTCTACTAGATAAAAAAATAAGATGTAAATTCTTTTTTTTTCCCCTCTAAGAATTTGTGCACCATAGTCAGTACAGCCTCACAGTATCAAATGGCTACCAAAACAAAAATCACAGTAAAGGGGAGAAATGTGGTCCTGTTTCACGACTGAGGAATGCTTCCACACTGACCTTAATACCCTAACTATTAATATTAGCCATGCAAAAATCCAATACAAATACAGGAAATGTAAAACAAACTCCTTCCAGAAACATTATGAACTTCAATCTTAAATTTTACCAAGAAAACACAAATGTTAGACTTTAACAAGGCCTTCACTATTCCATACGTGCTTATTTGCAAATAATTCCACTGGATAACAACCTATGCTTCTAGTTATGCCTCGCAAAGAAAGAGGTATTAAACCATCCAATCAGCGTTCTGAGGCAATTTTTTTAATGTTATTAAGGAAAGAGATTTAAGTGTGAGATGTTGTTGACAACCAGACAGCATTTCTGATTGAGTCCCTGGACAGACAGCTCCTTAACACAAGCACCAACGCCCATGTCAGGGCTCCCAGCAGGGGGACAAACAGAGCTATGGCCTGAACCTGGCAATGCCACAGTGTATGGATTAACAGCTCTGCCTGTTTGCTGCCCTAGCACTCACAAACAGCTGAGCAGCTCTTCTTAAGCTCTCTTTCGTGTGGAATAGGAAAATTCAGTATTAAGAATTTCCAAAACAGCCATAAATGGGCCGTCTAGAGACCCTGCATTGACAGCAGCCTCTATTTTTCCACAGTTCGCAGGCCAATACCAGGAGTGCAGCTCTTCATAGTGAGACCCAGAAACGTGGTTTTTGAAGGTGAATTCTATGCATTTTGTTAAGCCCAGGTATCTTCAAAGTTCAAATGAAGAACCATGCAGTCTGCTTGCAGAGATTTAGTCACACCACCTTTTACAGCCCCTGCATTTTCAGAGCTATGTGGAGAGGCAAGAAGACATAAGTGAAGCAGACACATGCCCTTGTTTCTTAGTAACAAAATGTGTTTGTAAAAGCCTAGTTAGAATATAGGCCATAATTCAGGTCTGAAGTATCAGGCTGCCAACCTTTAAAGCAAGCCAAAAGTAGAGATAAACCTGAATTCTTACCTAAAGTTTTTTAAGCAACAGTTAGGACACAAACATAGTTTTAGGTTCAGCCCTACAGTATCACGAGGCACTAGTTACACATTCAACATTTCAAGTGTAAAGAGAATTTTAAGCCTAATTTACCCATTGCAATTTTTGGTGACATTGTAGGTAAAAGACAGGACTACTGGCTGCTTCAGGAAATCCAAGTACACATTAGCCATATTAATAGCTATTTATCTCTTAAAAGTTATATTCGCTAACTCAGCACTGAAATTTTCAATATATACTAAAACAATACTGAATGCTAAACTAACCATTTAACAAAAAAATAGTAAACATTTTTTGGCATATACTATATATGCACCTAGTTCTTGCTTTGCTCAATTTTAGAGCAAGATTCTCCAATGTACTTTAGTTGCTTCAAGATACTTAAGAAACACAAGGAACAATGCCCAAAAATTCAACTCTAGTTGAATCACAGCACCTGATTCTGAAAGTGGAGTGAATCAAGATGAATTTGAAAAGCCTTTCAAATAAAGCAGCAACTAAAAAGTCTTTATATGAGAGTACAACCTAAGGCCCCTCTCAAATGCCCCTTTCTTTTTCAGGAAAAAGACCAATTTAAAGAGCTATTTAAGCAAAGACTCAATCATATCAGAAATTCTAGGCAAGAAAAAATGATTCCTGTTCCTTAAGGCTGACTTGGTAAGCCAAACCATAAACATCTATAGATCAGTCACTAGTTTTGAGACCAAAACAGGTTTGTATATGTTTCTGACAAAACAGACTTACCTTGCAAATTTAAAGGGCAATCATTGTATGAATACAAGAATGGGAACAACAAAAAGAAGGGCTTTTTAGACATTAATAATTTTAGAAGATGGTTAAAAAATTAAAAGGAAAAAAAAAGAGAACTTTGAAGCAGCCGGTGAATCTAAATCTGTGGTCACGCTCTTCCAACATATATTAAAGCCAGTCTAAAGATCCTAGCAGGGAGTACACAGAGCCAAGCCAAAGAAAGGACCAGCTAAACAAATGACAACAGTCCTCTGAAGACACTTCTCTATTTTTAGCAGGACATGTGACTATACCACCTCACACCAGAGTAAGTACGAAGAAGCAGTTTAAGCCACACCAATTTGAGTTAAACCCATTGTTTAAAGCAAAAACGTGATTAAAACTATTTTAATAGTTCTGTAGCTACTACTAAGAGGAGAATTCAAATACAGCTCTGATGAAAGCTGGAACTAGCCTGAGCTGACAACTGTATTGTCCTATCTCAAAATTAGCAACTTTTCTGCAGATTCACATAAGTCTTTGAACAGGCTTTCAACGATACCTGCTAAAACTAACTTGTAAGGGAAGTTCAGTTAGTTCCTACTACACTGAAAATTCAAATAAGCAGTAATATTTTCCATGACAGAAGTGAGACGAATTTTCAAAACCTTCCTCAGAACATCTTCCAAAAAAAGTTCAAGACCTGAATGAATTTCTGAACTTTGAGGTCTACGCTTCCTTTTAAGCTAAAGCACGCAAGATGGTACTCGCAGAACGCTCCTCTCCTGAGTATCATGCTGCATCAGGAGGTGGCTGGCCTGATGTCACCTCAACGAGGTAACAAAGCAGCAGTGTCTGATCAACAACAGTGACCAAACACTGGGGAGAAGAAAATTATATTCTTCAAAATTTGTCTTTTAGCCTTGCTCTGAATAGAGAAAAATCTGATGATAAATCAAACCTTAGGCTTGCTGCTAAATTTTAGTACAAGAGAACAGCTGTTTGAGAGAAGAGTTATACACAGCTATGGAGAGGGCTCAGAACAGAGGTGATGGTTGCTCACAACAATAACTGTTACTGAAAGTCTGGGATGCTGAAAAGGGCAACAGACCTATTGTAAGAGCAACTGGGACTTTTTTTATTGAAGAGAAGTAGCTGTCCACCTCAGCCCCAAAAATGTCCTGTGCTTTCTTTGCTTTCCTATCAAGTTTAGCATGGAGCAAATGAGGCTCAAGTGGGGGGACCTTATCACCCTCTAGAACTACCAGAAAGGAGGTTTAGACTGGGCATTAGGAGCAATTTCTTCACTGACAGGGTTGTCAAGCATTGGCACAGCTGCCCAGGGAAGTGGGGGAGGCCCCATCCCTAGAGGGATTTAAAAGCCATGTAGATGTGGCACTTAGGGACGTGGTTCAGTGGTGGCCTTGACAGTGCCGAGTCAATGGTTGGACTCAACCACCTTAAAGGTCTTTTCCAAACTTAACAATATTATTATTCTATGAAGATGTAACAGTAGAAGAGCCTAATCCTCTCCTGATACTCCAGAAGCCTTCTGCAGCCAAAAGACAGCCAAACCCAGGATCCCACACCAGGCGTGACAATCTTTTCCAAAGAGAAGGAAAAGAAATTTATATAATATGTTTCAGCCGTACTACAGAAATACCAAGCTCTGCTTTGTATTTCTCTCCAACTCTGGCAATGCAATGCTGGAAAGCAAGCAAACAGACTTGCCCTGTCAGGCCAGGGAAGGGAAAAGTGAAACCAAACAGGTGCTTGAAATTTATAGAGACAAGACATCCTGTAAGTAACTACAAAATGCATAGAGCAACATATTTTGAGATCCTCCAAGGATGCTTCTTGGCATTGCAAACACATCTGGAAATGTAGAAAGAGGTCAGTGACCAAAGTGGTTTAGTGTCAGTGCCACTCTGCAGCATTAGCTATGCTGTCTAATGTGGGTGACTTCTGTCCTCTCATTGTCACAGCCACAAAGAAACTACTACTAAAATCCCCTTATTTTACCAGGTACATACATACCTAGAACACAATACAGACAAGTGCACACTTGAAAAGTATTATTCCCTTAAATATGTGAGGGTACTGAATATGCTAAAAAGAAAACAAAAGGCACATAATTTTACACTAATCATTTTGTGACCAAGAGTCCCCCACAAGCCAGAACAGTATTTAATGACCAAAACTGCACGAACCTATTTTTGCCCTGAACGTGGCACCTCCCTCTCCTTATGGCCTCCGCCCTCTCTCTGTAACCACGGCTGCATGTTTGCTCAGCTCTGCTCTCACCTGGACTATGAGGACGCCACCTCTCCCCATCCCTCCGTGACCCAGCCAGTCGCCAGCCTCCATCCTCATCTTCCCCATTCTGTTCCTCCCTGAAGATGCGCCAGTTCTCGCTCTCAGAGCGTATAAATTCGTGTTTCCTCCCCGCAGTCGCTGTCCCACCTTCCTCAAAGTTTGGTCTCACTGCAAAAAAACACAGGCCAGTGAACATTTGTCCTGTCTTTAGAAACACAGAAATACAAAAGGGTTGAAATCATGCTCCCTTGGAGGCAAAAATGCACCAGAAGTGGTTACAGGAACCTAGAAGAGGAACAGAAATTCAGGAAGGAAAAATGACAGAAATTTAAGAAATCCAAGTCCCTTTGTACCTTGGGATGGAAAGACAAAAAAAAAAAAAAGCCAGAAGGAAGCAAAGCATATAAGCAATTTGAACATAGATAGGAAAGACAGAGGAGGAAAAGGCAGTTGAAGAGACGTAGGGAAATGTAACAGAAAGAAGCAAAAGTGTGCAGAGAAAAAGAATAAACTGCTGTATCATTAAGTGTCTCAAGCTAAATGGGAGCACAGTGTAAACATTATATAAACCAAACGTATTTGCTACTTCTGTAATAAAAAGAAAGTGAGATCTATTTATTTAATCCGACACACAGCAGTTTTACTACTAGGAAACACTGAAAATTTAAACCAGCATTGAGGAATAAACAAGAAAAAACGTAGCAATGTTAACATTATGCTGTGAATCCATCTTCTGGAGAGCCAAGGCCAGCGTATGAAGGGCTAGAAGCAATTATGCCTGAGCTGAAGGATAAATCTACTAGAAGTTTAGGAGATAGGATAGTCTTTTCATTCCCAATTTACATTATGTTATATTTAAAACCAGAAAATCCTCAAGTACTTATGAAGAGCAAACCTGTCAGAAAAGGATGATATAAATATTTTTATGAAAAGACTCCACATTATACACCAAGATTTCCATGTCATACACCAGTATGCCAAGGCTTAACCCAGATGCTGCTCTCACTGCTGACTCACCCTGACTAGACAGCCCATCACTGAAATGTTTCTTCAGCTGTGTAGCACCAGAATACTCACAAGAAGCAGTGATGCCATTTCCTCACTGATACTATTACCCAGTGTTAACCTGAAATTGTGGTGTTATCTATAAAAAGTTTTTGAGTACTAGAGAAAAATATACTGAATCTTCCTTCTTAAGAGTCCTAAAATCCACAAATTTAAGATATTATTTGGTGAAGTCTGTTTAGTATGCCTGCTTTATCAGAGAGGAAAAACAAAAGAAAGCATGATCATGTACTAAGACTCCTGGGGTGGAAAGAGAGATTTTTAAGCATTTAGTTTAGGAAGCCTAGGAGAATGCATTTCCCTTTCTTAGCATCAGGCAATTTTTTCAGTCAACAAAAAAGATGAGGAAACAAAGAAGATCTGAAATTCCGTGGCATATCAGACCTCTGTTCAGAACATGAAAATTCTTCCTACTAGAGATACTGCATTCTGGAGACAGGAAGCATGTGCTGGCTCTCTACTTAGCATACACCTTGGAGAAAAACTGACATCCCTTCTCTACCATCTCAAAACACTGGAGAAAAAAACCCCACACATTATCTTTCTCCAGCTCTAAATTTTTTGGAACACCTTCCTCTTATGTTGTTCCTATATGAAGAGCTAAAGCACATTGGCTAATTTAAAGTTCAGCACCAGTACCTAATTTAAAGTTAAGCACCAGTACCAACAGGCAATGTCAGCTAAGAAGCCAAATATAACCCAGTTACACCTTTACTTCACTGAAGAGGACATCTGGCTGAAGATCACTTCTGTATTTGCTGGGCTTTGAGAAACAAAACAAAACAAAAAAGTCTTCAGACTGTGGATTCTGAAAAGCTGCTGGCAGGGGAAAATCCAGCATTTTGCAAGTATTCTGTGAGAAACTCCTTGGTTCTCACGTGGACAAGCAAGACGGTTTTCTAAACATCATGCGGGTGCTGTTTGCATGGAGAGTTGTTATGAATCTAAGTAGAAAATACTTTGAAAATAGGTGTTGTGAAGTCCATCCAATCGCTTGGAGAGGTGGTTGGACCAGAGACCAATGATCTTTTGCCATATACCAATGTGAGGGTTATATAAATCCCGCCTGCAATTAAATAAATAATTCACTTTCTCTCAACCTTCTCTCCAACTTGGACCTTCGTTTTCCCTCACCATCCGTGTTGCAACAGCGACAAGACAGTATACTTTGGGGAGCCTCTGGTGATACTGACTCCAAACAAAACAAAACTGCTGGAGGCACTCAACTCCCTTCATTTGGTAGGTGCGATGCTGGCAGCTTCTCTTATTTGGAATGGATAAATCTCTGAAGATGAAGGTCAGCCACATTCTGTTTTCCCATGCTTCATGGAAAACAGAGGAAAGGAACAAGCTAGACAGAAAAATCTAAGTCTGGGAAATATTTTTTTTCATTTTAGCTATCTAAAAAATATAATGCAGACTAAGGTAACAGAAAGTGCAGGGAAGCCTCTCACCATTGCTCCTTGGATGGGCTTCCCATAGCAGAAAAGCCAGAGGCAGAGCTACAGAGCTGAGTCAGCTGGAAGTAAAACACAGAGAGAGGTGCGCAGCCGAGAGCTGCAACCCGGCAGACCAGGGGAGCCTACACCTCCCTTGTTTCCAGACAAGGAAAATGCCTCATTCTTTCTGAATTTATTTTTAAAGTCCTATAAGGAGGAAAAGAGACCCTATTTTTTAATTCTGCAGCACAATTATTGTCAAATAATTGCCACACAATTGCCAAATTGTGTGGCAGCACAAGACACTCTTTTTTTTCTTACTAAAGCAGTTACTGAAAGAAAAAAGTTATTCGAAACACTATTTTCAGACAAGAGAAGTAATATTTTTAAAGATTTATCTACTATTTTCATAAAAACTCACGGCTATTACTTGACGCTTATTCAGTAACACTAATTTAAGAGATTTTAGACTACCAATTAAGGGGAAAAAAGGGATGTTCTTCCTTTCCACTGTAAGTTCAGTTGATTGTGGAGACTGCTCTTTAATACGGACAACCTCTCAGCTCACAGGCTCTGCTCCATTCTTCCAAACACATCTGGGAAAAAAGGTTACTTAAAGAATATTGTGACTACAGGCAAACCAAGGCAACTCGGGTTCTATTAGTCCTTAGGACAGCAGATTTTGTTCCCAAGAACTGAATTATCAACGTCAGGTTTTATATGCTGAACTTGCAGAAAATGGGGTTTGAAACACATCTCTCTAGAGGTTACAAAACATCAAATGCTGTTTGCCAGATCAGATTCAAGTGGGATCCTGCCCCTCTTCTAATTTTAAATTCTATGGCATTAGAAATGTAGAAATGAATAAAATCAAATATAAGGGATCAGTATTATATTCATCTGAGGATGGGATCATCTGTGGCTCCAAAACCTTTCCAAACACAGCAGCACTCAAATGTGTCATATCAGAGAGTGCTCTGATGCCACATTCAGCAGAATTAAGAGAAAAAAAAATGCAGTGTCTCACGACATACTTCAGTTTTCTGGTACTAGGACACCACAGCAAGCAACAGTCAAAGAACAAGGTATGTGTCCAAACAGGTCTGGCATCAGATGATCCTGAAGATTAGACAGACCAGCCAAGAAACTAGCTCTTTACAAACACAAACCGGTCACAGGTTAAGGACCAGAAAAATCCAGCTACCCAAGTGACAGAAAGACTGTGACAAACTGAATACAGGAATATTCCTACAGCTTACATCTAAATTCATAACTCTTAAAGTCCCAGCATATTCTTTGCAAGCTGTTTCTAGATTTGAGATCAATCGTTTCAGCCAAAATGACTTAGGTCACAGAGTCAGGACTTGGCAATGTTTTAAGGATGAAAGAAACTAAAATGCAATCTACGGTTTTGCCTTGGACTAATTGACCGGACTTCCTGAAGAGAAGGAGCAGTAAAAGGGCACCTCTGTTCAGGCCTGTCACAAAGCCAGCAATGGTGTTTACAGAAAACTTCAGACAGAGCCGAGTGGTATCCAGCCAGAAAAGCCTACAGCTGTGCAACACTGAGTTGAGGGGATACTAACGGTGGAGAACAAGACCGGATTTGGGGATGTGGCCCCACGGCAACGCGCTTATGAAGAGGATTTACTAACAGAATGACAAATAACTTCTGTCCTCCAAGCTGTCAGCCCACGTTTCCTACTCCATGCTCACTGTCTGGAAAGAATAAACAGGAAAGCGACGACTGACAGCACTGCTGTTTCTTTTACAGAGGGGCAAAACCAGGAGAGTCTATTAAGTGCTCTGACTTGCTTTTTTCTCTCTGCTGCCTGCTACACAATTCCTCAAGAGGAAGATAAAACGAAAAACCCTTGCAGTCAGTGTTTTTAAGGGAACTGAAATAACTTTGCCTAAATGTGTTAATTTTGTAGTTTATTTCATAGAATTAAATAAATGTCCTTAAGACGATGTTTCTAGAGAAGGACTACCTTCTCATTAGAACACTACCAGACATGCTAGGAACACCACAGCAATACAAATTCCATGAAGTGACTCTCAGTGACAGATCAGAAGTTCTGAATCCCATTCCTAGCTTCAAGTTTTCAATCTCTCTGCATAAACAATCTCAACAGCAGGTCTCAAAAACATACGACTCAACTATAACTCCGTATTTTTTCACTAAACTGGCCATTATCTACTAACACCAGTGTGAGTGAGCCAGTAGATTCAAAGGAATTAACAAGAGTTTAATCCCATAACACACCTGGAAATCATGCACTGTACCTCCTTTCACATGCTGTACAACTGTGTTATGATTTCCAGTCTGGTCAGTTCAATTAGGTTAGCAAACCTATGACCACACAGCATATGCTTTCTACAGTTCAAAAGATAGTTTCTAAGAAAATACTCTTTGAAACCAAAATCCGACTTGTGACTAAGTGAGGCTGTCTGCAGTGGAATTTCAAATTTGCCAGAGTATACAGGGAAGGGTGAAGGGCGAGTCACGCTGTCCTACAGCCTTATCCCACTGGTGGGAGTCCCCTGGCACTACGTTATTTGCCCTGGTTCTCAAAAATCACACTATGCCTATCAACTTGCAGTGCTGTGCCTGAACATGTATTAAAATGTTCCATACTAATGAAGCGAAAAATTAATGTTTTGCAATTTAGGGCTGGGGGAGGGTTTCAGAAGAAAAAATAGGGAGGATTTTGTTTCCTAAGCAGGAAAGTCTACATTAATAATTTTCCCAGCAGGCCTTCAGTAGTTTTACTGCAAACAACCCCAGCCTTTGTTTCTCAGATCCTCTTACATCTGACGTTCAGTCAAAGCCCTCACATCAGCAGCTCACCAAGGGATAAAAAAAAAAGTGTGAACCAGTACTGTGTTCCAGAGCTGTCCTCAGAGCTGGTCCAGCAGGGCAGCACACTGACCGCTCTGCGCAGCTGCTCGCCCAGACATACCCTCAACAACTCCTCTCATTTAGAGAGTGAAAGAGCAAACAGCTTAAGTGAAAGTGGTTTCATTTGCTGCATGGAATCAGCAAGCCACCTAATCTGCCTTGTTTTATTCCTAGGCTTTAGCAAAATCCTGTGATTAATTCCGTGTTTTCACAAAGGAGCAATGTGGAGATGGAAATGGCCAGGTCTCCATCCTCTGAGCAGCATTAGGCTGCAATTCATCAACACCCTCCTGAGACCTCAGGCTGCACCATGAGCTGCATCCACCTTTCCGTTAACATTCCAGAGCTTGGGACCCAGCAGGAAAGGAAGAAGTGAAGCAGCAGTGAGACACAAGAGTGTCTCTCTTCACTCAAACAAACAGTAGTTGACACTGGTTAGAGAAAAGATACCAGCGAACAGTGTGGGTTTTCAGCAGCAATATGGGGACGTTTCCATTCAGCTTTTCCAAGGGAATTTCGGCCTTTTCAACTTTCACGTAAAACTTTAGGTTATACAAACCTAAAAAAATATCTTGATTAAGGAGGTGAGGGGGAAGGCACCCCTTCTCCAAGTAAGTGTTTGAGGATTTCTCCTTGGCTGCTAAGGGTTTGTGTTGGGTAAAGAAATGCTCCTAACAAACCAGCATTCTTTTCCACATGATCAGAGCCAACCAGCCCCCCTGCAGGCAAAATGACCAATCAAATCAGCTTCAGATGGAAACCAATCCCCCCCAGCATATAAACACAGGAATGAGACATACAAACCCATTTTTAAAGGTTTTGGGTAGGTTTTTTTTTTTAATCTCTACCAACCACTCGTGGGAAGTTTCTTGCTAGTGCTGGGACCAGTACACCAGACCAGAGAAGTCCTTCTCCTGGAGCCCAGATTATCCCCTCCTCCTGCACACAGACCCTCCAAAGACTGGTAAGTACACAAAACCATCATATTTTTTCTTCCTTTTTTCTTACGGTACAATTATAATTGTTCTGTCATTCTTTAATCAAAGAAATCAAAGTTCTTTTCAGGGCAGAGAGTTTTATTTCTAAAGTTTGCTAAACTAAGTATCACCTTAAACAAAATGGTTGCTGATTTTTCCCCCTCAAAAAGAAGAAAATGCTCTCTCAGGTGACCACAGTCCTAAGAGCACACAGAGCAAAACCAAAGTCATTATGCAGTATTTTTTCAGACAGTTTTTGAGATGAGTGCTGGATGAGTGCAGACAGGGAGCATTTGCAAGCTCCAGCTACAGCAGCTGGGTATTACGAAACTGGCCAAGAATTATGAAGAAGTCATCCTCACCTTGCTGCACTCATAACTCAGCATTTAACTTCAGTTCCATCACAAATCAAGAGAAACAATCTTCACATCTTCAAACTTGCTTTTACCATCTCCAATTATATCTCAGGATTCAACAGTTTTCAATCAATGCATTCATTCCCTGCGCTTATGGACGCACAGCGAGCCAGCACCGCTGCCCAGGACACCACAGACAGGCACAGAGGGAACTCCAACATCCTGCAAAATTTAGTCATTCTAGGCAAGCCATGGGAAAGTCTGCTCACACAAGGCAGGACCGCTCTTCAAAAACAGCAAGTTCCACATAAAAAAAGGGTGGCAGCAAACTTCTATTACTGCAGCTTTACATCAAATAAAACCCTCCCCTTGTAAATGTCAAATTACTCCTCCGTTATCAATATTTAATTCTGCATTTAAGTTTCTTTATAAGGATTTAACATACACTAGAATATTTTAAAGCGTTTACCAAGACTTTGCTTAAATGTTGTTTTTCTGCTTCTCTAAAAGTGGCCAGACTAGTTGGTCCACTCAGATGTTACTTCAAAATCAAGTAGTAGTGTTCATATGGATCCTCGGAGTACTTATGTGAAAATACATTATAAACAAAACCAAGCACTATTTGGCTTCCCAAAAATCAAGTATATAAGCAGCCTTGTTTTCTGTACTATAAAAGGAAACATACTCTCCTATTTTACCACCTCTTTTCTTTAAAGTGCATTCTGTAAAAAACTGTCACAATGTCAAAAGTACAAGCTCTCACATCCTATCCTTTATGGTACTTGCTTTGAAAAATGTGACTTGGGGTCAACAAATTCGAGTTTCCAATTTTACAATACCTACTTATAAATCTAACAAGTCCTGAAAACTGTTATCTTAATTCTGCACACGGCTCAGAAATAAAGAGTTCTGCCACAAACTACCTCCACATTCATCTCAATGAGGCATTAGCTACAAAACCAAAAGGACAAATATGTTTCAAACGTTAACTGTTCTGCTCACAACAGTAGCATAAGCCTTCAACCAGTGCAGCTACTCAAGCTGAATTACTTCCTACATTTCTAAGACTGTCCCCGAACGTAAGTTATATGATCCAGTCATGTTATCCATACTGAAAAAAACCTTCATTTCCTAATAATAATGTCAGAGCATCTGCAAGGGTGGCCATTGCCAGTCTAAAAACACAATACACAATAATCTAAAAATAAGAACATATGAAATAGCCATTTTAAAAGCATGAAAAACGCCTTTTAAAATTATAATTTTAGTTTGTTCTTGTTGCATAAGGGCAGAGGCAGCAACCGATCTGCACCATCGCAGCTCAGAGCAGACAAGGTTTAAATCTGAAGCTTGTACATAATCATGCAAACCAGAGCCAAGTAAAGAGGGAATGCACACATCCCCAGAGGGGCATGCCACCACCCAGGTTCCAGTAAATCTTCAAATGATGCTGCCGTTGTTAGCAGTTTTTGCAGTCACTCCCAGAAAACAGCAGGTCCTCATGACCACTTTCCTGTCAGAATGAAGCAGCACAGCATAAACTGTTTCAAATCCCTTCCAAGGTCAATTAGAACAGACTTTATCAAGACTAGAAGCTGGACAGGTAGGGTGACACTGCAGCAGTCTCCCCTGAACACAGCTCCTCATTCAGGCTCCTCAGAAGGTTGCAAATGCATTTGTGTATCGAGCTGAGAACAGGCTGGAAGTGCCACTTTGAATGTCTTCAACTGCCAAGGCAAACGAAAATAAAGACAATGCTGCCAATGAGCTCCCCTGCAACCCTACCAGAGTCCTAAGAAAAAGCTAAGCAAGAGGGAAGGAGAGGAAATCAACGTGGTGGCACGGAGTAAGAATGCAATAAAGGCTGTTACAACATAAGAAGGAAGATCTCAACCAAAAATGCAAAGCATGGGAGATCCATGTGCTGGATCACGAATTTCAGAAATGCAAGCAACATCCCAGAGCTGTAAGGCAAGGTTTTATCACACACAAATCACTAGCCAGCCAGCTCAGTTTAGAACCTGTCCCACTGCAAGAAGGAACCTGTGATTTTTTAAAAAATTAGTACCCACCCTACCTTGATCTGTCTTAGAGGAGTGAATAGAAGAAAGAAGCCAGGATGAGGGACAAGGTGGTAAAAAGACTGAAAACCAAAAAGAGCTAAGAACTGACAGACACACTGGTGTTGGTGATAATTCAGCTTTCACGAGAACGTAAACAGGAAGGATTAGACACAGCAAATGTGTGATAAGGGACTGGTCAGCATGCCAAAAGAGGTTTAGAAAAGTGATTTCTGACAGTTCCAGTCTTTCTAGTCAGGGGCTATCAGCTAGGAGATGGAGAGACAAGAAACACCCTAAAGCTACAACAGTTGCACAAGTCAGGAACCAGGAAAAGCAAAACCCATGAAATAATGTAACATAAAGGTTGTTGAGAGAGAACACTGGACAAATCTGGGTAAGAAACAGTGCACATATGTTATAGTGGAGACAAGCATTCTCCAACAAACACAGAATTTTTCTTTTTGCGTCAAAGTTGAATGCCTTTCCTAAAACATACATTAAAACTGTCATTAATGTGGGGTCATCAAGGACCATGCCATGCAGGGGATTCACTCAGGTGGTCCAAATGGTACTTTATAACTTCATTAACTTATCACTAACAAGGAAAGAAGGTATTTGTATTTTTTTACTATGGGCAAGGAAAGGAGTAGACAGAAGACATTAACACTTTGAATTCAAAGTCACATCTGCTTTTGAGCTGCCTCTGCTTTTGAGAATACAGAGGGCTGATCCTCCAGCCTAGGTAAGCTATTTCCCATGGGGCAGTTGCTCTTTTGCCTCTTACTGTCACCCAACCGCATTGCTCTCAGAGTCTATTTGCAGTTTCTTATTTGTTTTTCTCACTCCAAGAAGCTGAGACTTGTGACTCTTAATCCATCAACAGTGCTTGAAAAAGGGGGTTTTGGAACTCAAAGTTACACATTTCCAAGGCTATCCCCACCACAGAAATAGAAAACCAACATTTTCAACAGTCCTAGACTAGAAAAATCAGAGCATTGTACCAGTGCATAACCTGGGTAACCTCAGAAGGCAAATTCACCTGCTGGGAGTCTCAAGGAGCAGAGACAGAGGACTGTTCTGAAATGTGCTGTTTGGGGCTAATGTAGGTCCTCTTTCTCAAGTGCCTTCAAAATCTGTCAGGAATCAATCCTCCCCCATTGAAAAGATCCCAGAGAACCTGACTGATTTTTTCCAGAGTTTAAGGCAACATTAAGTGATTAATCACCACCCTAAGCTCCTTAATTGACAAATCTGAGATCCTACAATGCTGACAGCATTTGCTCTAAGTCTGTAGTGTTCAAGCACACTGCCTTAGCACTCATGTGAAGATCCGAAGCACAGCCAAGAAAAATGTACCATCTTAAGAATGTTTGTCCTTTCTTCTTAATATATGTAACACCGTACAAAAGGCTTCTGTCACCAATCAGTCAGCATCAGAATCATTTTCACAGCATGTATTTGTTTTGTAAACCCAAATTGCTTAGAGTCTACAAAGCAGATGCTGCCCTAAAGTACTGAGAATTTAAAGAAAAACACAAGCTTTGGCTTTTGATTGTGTTCTGTTGTTTTGGATTTTTTGTTGGTTTGCTGGTTTGTTTTAAATGCATAATGCACCCAGAGGCATTTTGTTTTCTAAGTATTCTCTATTCAAACAAGAGAGTGTTTCTTGTGAGTACTGCTTACTCTAAGATGATAAATCCAAGACACTGTTCAGAGCTCATTTTGAGCATGGTCCCCATTATCCTTCCCATTCAGAGATGCCCATTTTCCAGCTCCTTCAAGGCCTCCAGAAGGGCTTGTCTAAATCTTGACACAAGGACCGTGCTCTGCAGACAAGTCACTAATCATTGGATCACTACAAGTATACCTGCATTCACGTTACTGTACGGCAAGAGTGAGAACTGCCATTCAGGGAGCTATGCAGCAGACCGAAGAGCCAACTCAGTGAAGGTGGGGAGTCATGCTATAAACTGCATGGACTATCACCAAAATCCCCCAAGAAAAGTAGCCTGGTACTGCCAGGAGAACCTCGCTAATGCCACTGTAGTCTCTGGCACAGAGAACGGTTTCAAAATATTCCTCCTGGGAGATGTGAACTGGAAAACTAAAAATGAGGGGAAAATCACCAAATTCCACCCAGGCCATCATCTACTCTATCTCCCTCTGACTACAGCATGGATAGAAGTAATAGCTGGATGGTTTTGAGAAGCTACAGAAAAAAGGAAAAAAAAAATTAACTAAATAGTCACTGTGATGTCAATCCTCATACCTCAAACACACACCAAACATCACCTCATCAAACACAAGTAAAAGCAAAAGAGAATGTTCCGTAGTTACTAAAATTTGGTTGAAGATTAGGCAAACAGTCACAGAAACTGCTGGTTTATGGGAACAAAGATCACAAGATAAATTTTCACCTACCATAAACTCATTCTGAAGTTCAGGATCCTTACATCTAATGCATCTCAAGAGAAAACTAAGATGGCACTGTCGGAAGGAAAAATCCAATTCCTCTACAAAAAAACGTAATAGACTGAAACAGTCATCATTCAAAGAAAGGTCAAAATTGATAGGAAACCAAAACTGACTAAATACACCACGTATAATTACCATTTGCAGAATTTACATGGATTTTTAAATCCTCTGTTGTTCTACAAACAAGCTTCCTCACAATCTTCTTTAAACAGGTTGTACACATTATGAAGTCTCTCTTTTACACAAACCTGTACTTAATTTTAATCTGTCCCAGGCGAACTTTCAACATCCAGTATTTGTAAAATGTATGGACTTGACTGACCCGTATCTTTTCAAAAGACAGCTCTGGCAGCTGTCCGGCAAATTCCACAAGCTGTGAGGTTTAAAAGCAAACGAAGGAGCCTAATGTGCCAAATACCTACAGGTATCCATTTTGCTTCCCATATCTGCAATTCCACCTTAACTCCCATATGCTTGCTGTCCTATTTTATTTGGTCCCTTATAAAAATTGCACTGCTCAGGCAGACTAGACTGGAAATTATGTCACAGTGTATTTTCTGTATTGGTCTCCTGCCCTCTTTTTACCTGATCCTTACATAACAGCCTCAGGCTCCCAGAAGCGGCTCTGCCCTCAATACTGTAATTCTGTTTAACTGGACATGGTGGGTGCAGATAGCAGACAATTCTTGAGCTAGAAGAGTCAAAGGGCTAGTAGCTAAAGTACAGCATTCCCCTAAAATGCATAAATACGTTACAAAAATAATATAATAAACATTATTTCCTTAGTACTATATTAATGTTAATAGTATTCATAATAGTATTGGTAAATTACTATACTCTGCTCAAAAGAAGTTAAAAACCCTGATATAATCAGCAAAATTCAGTTTCTTTTCACACACAATATGCCTAATCCCATCCCACTCAGCCCTAAAGAATTAAAGCATGTGACTCCAACATAAATTTAGGAAGGTAAAGTATGAAATTTATATTCAAACAACTAAGCAGGGAGAATGTGAGTAATAGTCAGATTTTTAAACCTAATCTTTTTTAGCAAAGTATTACCACAAACAGTGGTAAATTCCTCTCCAGGCTCCTGACTTAATCTTCTCTGGATTGCAATGTATAAGCCCTCCTTTGTTGGCTGCAGCATTTCAACCCCTGCTGATGTGTCAGAAGCTGTGAACGTTAGGCAAAATACAAATATGTGGCATTGTATCAGTTTTCTCCCTTTCTTCTCCTTTCTAGAAGATGACAACAGATATGACAGAGAGCAATAACACCAAATCCAGCGCTCCCCTCCTGACTCAGAGATACCTGAGGCTGGTGACCAAGGATGGACACAGCACGTTCCAGATGGCCGGTGCCCAAGGCAGAGGCGTGGCGTACCTCCGAGACGCGTGGGGGATACTCATGGACATGCGCTGGAGATGGATGATGCTCGTCTTCTCTGCTTCCTTTGTCATTCACTGGCTGGTCTTTGCGGTGCTCTGGTATCTGCTGGCTGAGATGAACGGGGACCTGGAGCTGGACCACGATGCTCCACCGGACAACCACACTATATGTGTCAAGTACATCACCAGTTTTACGGCTGCTTTCTCCTTCTCGCTGGAGACACAACTCACGATTGGCTACGGCACCATGTTCCCAAGTGGGGACTGTCCCAGTGCTATTGCACTGCTGGCAATCCAGATGGTCCTGGGGCTCATGCTAGAAGCCTTCATCACAGGTAATCCTCCCTACTGCATCTTTACACACAACTGGTGTAACAATTAGATTTAAGAATGGAGCTAGAAATAAATACTGTTCATTTTGATATATGAAAGAACAATTAAGGTAGCCACTACAAGGACGACAAGGTTTCAGCTACGTAGTACTAAAAGTTAAACACCTTTCATCAACAAAAGACAAATTAGATGTTATCAATATCTGGACTTAAGAATTTCACTACTCATTGGAAAATACTTGTGGTGGATCACTGCATATCCCTCTCAACCATTTATTTCTTACACCATTATCTCTCTGAGCTTTTACCACATAATTTACCACATAATATTTAAAGTCAATTTGTTCTTTTAAGGTATACTTTTGTCTAGCTGAGCTATCTTCACTTATCTTCTATTCAGTGTTTATGTATTCCTAAGTACTCAAAGTAATGAAATTTTTTACATTTATGTAATGAAATCTCACAGCTATTTTGAGGTATTTAAGTTATTTAAAATATTCTTCATGTTTAAAGTACTTCAAAATACTTTGAAAATACACAGGTTAATTTACTGTGTATTAGAAAGAGCTTCTACAGTGTAACACACCAAGATCAGTTTCTATTACCAACTACAGTAAGCTGGGGCAAGCTAACAGCCTCCTTACAGCTACAGCTTACTTCCAAATATTAATAAGCAAACATAATTTAGAAAAACAAGCATTTTAGGAAAGCTATACTTTTTTGAACAAAAGCAGGTTAGTACGATGCCAACCTAGCAGTTTTCAAACACGGTCTTTCCAGCCTCAGACTGCTTCTGCTCCTTTGGAGCCTGCAGGGAACCAGCCCAGGCTCTGTGCTCGCACTGAGTTTGCTCTTTCCCGTGCTCCAGGTGCTTTCGTGGCCAAGATTGCACGCCCAAAGAACCGGGCGCTCTCCATCCGCTTCTCGCGCTCCGCCGTGGTCACTCACAGCGAGGGGAAGCCACACCTCATGTTCCAGGTGGCCAACACTCGCTCCAGCCCCCTGACTAGCGTCCAGATCTCCGCTATACTTTACCAAGAACAAGAGAGCGGGCAGCTGCACCAAACTAGCATTGACTTCCACCTGGACAGCGTCACTGCAGACGAGTGTCCTTTTTTCATCTTCCCACTGACCTACTACCATTCCATCACTGCATCCAGCCCACTGGCTGCTCTCCTTCAGAGAGAAGCTCCTCACCACTTCGAGCTGGTCGTCTTCCTGTCAGCTGTGCAGGAGGGCACAGGAGAAACGTGTCAGAGGAGAACATCCTACGTCCCGTCAGAGATCCTGCTGTACCACCGCTTTGCCTCCCTGCTAGCCCGCAACGCCAAAGGTGAATACCAGATCAAGATGGAGAATTTTGACAAGACTATTCCTGAGCTCCCAGCTGCAGCTGACTCAAAGAGTCCAAAAAGGACTGACAAGGAGATCCGCATCAATGGACAGCATGCCGACAGCTTCCAGCTCTCCGAGACGGGCCTCACAGAGTAGAGATAACAGACCTTGAACTTTGTGCTTTTTTAATTATTATTACATTAAACTTGCGGGTTCCATTTAAAAACTTCCTTCCTTGCCTGCCCTGCCATCTTCTAGTGATCTCACTCTTGTACTCCCATCTTTTTGATTACAACATGATATACAGAGGAGAGGCTGCATAAACCACCCAGGATGAAGTCAGGTGCATAAATCACAGTACTAATTCTTGAGAAATTAGAAAAGCTACCTGCTGAATTCACCAGACCATGATAAAAGCTGCACTGACCCTGAGAGATCTTCAAAACTCCCAAAGCTGACAAAAGGCATAATTAACCAGCTTGTGACAAAATGGACAACAAAATGAAAGCAGAAAACAATATAGGGACATTCAGTAAATACATGAGTTTGGGTATAGGTAACTCTGGTCATCCAAGAGCCTACCATTTCTATCCTACTCTTAACTCTTTGGGAATACAGAGTTACATCATTTTTCAGATGGCTGAAAGTCCTGCCAATCTCTCATGGCAGCGAACAACATTCCTGCTACGCTTCTTAAGCAAAAATGTAAATACTAAGTGCAGTTCTTCCTTCTGCCAAATAAGAGAACATCTCACTTCCAAGAGGTCTATGAAAACACTATCAAAAAATCTGGATGTATATGACAAATACTGCAATGAAATTTTTTCTTATTTGAAAACACTGAATAAATTATTTAGCAGTGGGAAAAAAAAGACCATTTTTAATGAATAAACATCCTTTTTTTTTTAAAGGCCCATACATTTCACATGTTTTCACCTCTGTGCTGCTTGTCTCAAGTATATCTGACCCAGAAGGATGCAATATATATATGAGAAGTAGAACTACATCCATTGATATCTTATGCTTTCTAACATCAATCTTTGCCTGTACACACAGCACAAAAAATATTTAGACACTTGAATCAATTTTGAAATAAAAAATTAAAACAAACTATCCATGAGACGTCTGTATTTAAGTGCCTCAAAAACCTACTGCAATTAAGACGCCATTCTGAAGCTCCTAAATAATTTAAGATGCTAAAGGAAAAACACAGTAATGGATAACTATTTCCAAGCTCTCAACAAAAGCAGTGCCTATTAGGCATTCATACCTGAACACTCAAGTAGAACTAAAATAATGTTATCTTTCAAAGGTAGAAGACTTTTCCCAGAAACCCAGATGACATAAATAGCAACTTTCATTGAGAACAGCATAACACTACCAAATACGCTTCCCTTTAACTTCACCCAAATGGTCAGCAGCAGGAAAAACAGTCTCAAGCTATCTGATGAGACAGTTTAACTGAATTCTTCTCAAGTCACAAAACTGTTCACTGAAGTATGTTCATAACCCAAATGGGGTCAGCAAAAAGCTACTTTGGTTTAGGGTCTGAAGAAATGGGGAGTCACTCCACAAAAGTATTCCACACAGGGTCAGGGAATGAGGCAGAAGGACCACATTTTTGTTGCAACTGAGCTCTCATTCCAAAGTAGTTCAAGTGTTACATTCCCCCATTGCAGACCTCAGACAGACTTGATTTATCACAGGCACTCCCAAAATCTTTTTCAAACTTAATTCTATGGACAAGCATTCATGACTACTGTGGAGCTTGGAGAGCAGCACATTATCAAGTTACACTGCCTTCATCCCTTTTCATCACAGCTTTTTTAGTTGTTGACTCATACACAGTTTAAAGAGCCTTTTTCCACCCTTGTGTCAACATCAGTAATTTTCAATTATTTCTTGCATTTTTTTCCCTGTTCTCTATCAATGTAAAACATTGATAAGAGTCCTACAAATTAAAAACCAGCGCAAGAGGAGTAGAACAGACTCCCGTGTCAAGTCTGAAAGAGGGCAGCATTCTGTGTGAGGTATTGAGTACTGTTTGACAGTATTCTGGGTGAGGCATTGTTTTTCCCATATATCACATGGGACTATAATCTCATGATTTAGAGCCAGAGGTATACAAAGCTGTTTCTAATTTCAATTAACATCTAATCAAAGGTGGGCTATTTTGTTTGATTTCTACATGACTTGATACCTTAAAGTTATCCTGGTTTTAAAATAATTTTCTCTTTATAGATTTGGTTTAAAAGGGAGTACAATAGCAAGTAATAAAAAAAGTATGTTGTTAGTATATGCTGAATGCAATCCTCAAATATTACGTTTTGGAATGCAAAGCTGAATAATACTGCAGAAACAAATTAGACAAAAAACTGTGTAGTTACTTCAGAAGAAGGGCAGAAAAAACATTAATATTGCTTTTACAGTTCCAGAGAACTGGTGACTCATGGATGTCTGAAAGTACTGGAAATATGCCATGGCCCAAATTGGAGTAGAAGCCTAGGAAAATTGCTGATGGGCTCTGATGCACCAATGTAGCACTCCATGCTTTAGCACAGCAAGAGCAAACTGGTGATGAACCTTCTGTGGATGCACCTCCTGCCAGCAAGACAGGACAGGAGAACAAGCCAGGCAGGGTGAGGGAAAGTACAATTCAAAGAAATTCAACCTCCTTTTTATAGCCACTTGAACACACCTTTCATATTCAAGTCTTCTGAACCTAACCAAAACCCACACATTAAACAGAATTCAACCAGGTTCCACAACTGACTTACTAATAGGTTTTTTTAAGCTACATAACAATTATTTACTACCAGTTTGTAACTGCTGGTAACTAATCAAATCCCTTCAGCTACTAAGCTGGTTTTAGTCAGGAGACTGCACAGAAAATTAAGCAGCTTTTGTGCAGAGACAGACGTGGTCAAGAAAGTAACTTGCTCATTTTCTTTGCTAACGGCCTCAGCCTTCCAGAAACAATCTGGGTTCTAAGTGAAGTCTTTCTAACTGTGATAATCTGTAACAGAAACTCGCAAATACCTTGTGCATCTTCAATTCGCATGCTGAAACCAGGAATAGCTACTGTTTATGCTGAGAATCAGTCAAATGTGCCCTTGCAAACTATTGTGAGCACTGAAAAAGCAATCATTAATTTATAAGAACAGCATATTGATCATATGTGAGAAGTATTTGTTAAATTTCTATTACTTCTTTAATCTCTTGATTTTAAATTGAGGGGTCTTGCATTGTCCTCCATTACAAATACCCAGAAGTGTTTAAATATTTGATCTCTTACTAATTCTTTAATGTGATCATCCAGAACAAAGAACAAGAAAAAGCTGGCAACTCAGTAAATTATGTAATCTGAATCCAAGGCCCTATGAAAGAGCAATGAAAAACTGAAGCATGGTAAAATTATAGAATAAAATCCTAAACTACGGAGCTTAACCAAGGTAACAGAAACCAGTACAGACATCTGCTAAAGCATGTTAGCCTGAATTACAACCTGCATATCGATTCCTTTCCTGACCTTTCTGCTTCCACAGCTTTGTGTGGATACCAGTGCTTGCTATTAACTTGGCACATCTGTATTCCTCTCACACTCAAAATATTTTGTCATTGGAAAGCCATTGCATAACAGTAACTATTTGCAATTAATCAAGGCTTGGGTCAGAACAGACCAACACTTTCTGTCAATATTTCTGTCCTCTCCACCTTATCTCTTTGGAAGTAAAGGGGAGAGAAATGGTCTTCTCACCTACTGCAACATTAACCTCTAACACAGCAATACACAAACAAATTACTATTGTTAAAACAATATTTTTATAATAAAACTTGAGAAAGATTGAAGGTCTCTTGCCTCTCATACTGACTAGCTGAGAAATGTAAGAGACTAAAGAAGAGCAATTAGGCACTCAAAAAGCTTCATAATTTGAGAATAAGCACATCATCTCTCACAATGAGCTTCCAACAAATTGCACCAGACACCATCTTCCCTAGAGAACAGTTTTTGGAAGATGCATTCCATAGCCCTGATCACTAGCAGTTGCTACAAACACAAAATGCTCTCTACACTAGCTGCAGAAGTCAACCTCTGGCAGAAGTCAACTTAAGTGAGGACATTTTGCACACTGTAAATTCTCCTCAATTTCAACTGAGAAATACATCTGATCCTATACCAACATGCAATATTTTTATCCATCTTTCTCAGAAACACGGTACATTCTACAGCCTGGAACTAGAATGGTTGTATTTTTAATCACAACAACAAGAAGGAGCTAAATAAATACAACTAAACCAACTGTAGTAAATACTACTTTTACATCCATTTTTCTTCTGTAAAAAATGCAGTCGTGAAATCTCAGTAGTGCTTACTTCCTCCTATTTCCATTTTTCCCTAAAAGATCTCTGAATATAAAGATACACAGAAAGTTCAAAGTTTCACAACTGACATTTAAAAACAATCGATATCAAATTATTTTCTAGAAGTATCCTCTTTTTAAAGGAGACAATGAGGAAAACACACACATCTTAGTTTTGTGTTGACATTCAACTTAACAAGCAGAAAAATAAAAGCACTCTTTAGAGGCTGTGAACATCAATTCCTACACAGAGAGAGGACTGGAAGAGCTTTGAAAGCGAACTCCTATGGCATGTGTAACCATGGTAATCCGGAAAATTATAAATATGACAGTTTATGTTACTCTTACTAAAAAAATACCAACAGCTAAGCAGGGGTTAAAATACATTCCTGTCAACTTCTAATTGCAATTGGATCTCTCTGGGTTTGCCTTTAAACGCAATCTCTTCTGACTTATGCTCTCTCAGCATGTTAGCAAGGAAGAGTATGTAGCCAAGACTTCTTTAGCAAAGCCAAAGATTCCCTGGGTCCTAAACAGAAAACACACATTGTCAGTACGCTCTTTTTAGTACAAAACCCCTCAGTAGGCACAGCTGTGCTCCACGCCACAGAGAAGGAGAACGGGCACACAAGAGAACAAGCAACGCAGGAGCCCGAACAGCGGAAGTCGCTGCAGTTACCAGATAGCCAGAGCTGTCCTGATGCTCCCACCACCCTTAGAATGTCTATGTTGCATCTCCAACGTGACAAACCCACTCCAACTCAAGTTCAGCTGGATATTCAGATGTACTGGGCCACAATTAAGGATCCAGCATTCTGACAGAATGTGGCCAGTGTGATGCATTTCAGAAACAGAAGAGGGGAGGAACAAGAGACAGGAGAGCAGATAACCAGACTGAACAGGAGGTTCAGATGATGACTTAACTAATCTCATCAACAGTAAATCCATCAGCATGGAAACCTCAGGACACTGCTGGGATCTCTCTCACACCAGCAAGCACTCAAAAATTTAACAGTTCAAATGGTCAAGAAGTCCTGGGTACCAAAACAGCCCACGCCAGGAACGTTTAAAGCTGCACTGAGAAAAGGAATATTGCCACAGCACACCTGTTCATCAGCACAGGTTTCTTCCACAGAGGTACAGGAACTTGGTTCCAGCTGTAGACATCATATCTTAATTAAATAAAGAGAACCTACTTCCTCCGTACTTTTCTTACCTACCACACTTAAATGTCCAATAGCAAGAACAACACAAAGTAAGAGAAACAACACTTTGAGAACACATTCAGCAACCTGGCACAGTATCATGAATCTTGTATTAACAATATACTTGGAGCAATAAGAAAGGTTGATATATGTATAGGTCCCTTCCCCCAAACACACCCTGCTCCTCCCTCCCATGTTCTGCCCACACAGTAACAAAACCATACCTGGATCTTTTCGCCCTGGTTTTTCAAAGCGTCTGTCTCCCCTAGAAAGGCAGAATAGAAGTTTCAAATAAGGTTTTGGAACTACTCCAAAAACTCACTTTTGGTATAGGTTTTGTTGGTTTTTTTTACTTGGTGGGGAACTTTTTTAAAATCGGAGCTTGATGGACAGTACCTTTAGAGGTCCAAGTGACAACTGAAATTTTCAGGAACACCAATACACACACGGCCCTTGGGAACTGGGTATGTTTTCAAATGTGCCCCTAAGTACTGCGAACAATGTCAAAACTAAAACTGAAGCAAATCCTTTAGCACCAGCACTCCCACTGCAACTGTCATAATCTACGTTCTCTTAAAGTAGTTCCTTCTTCCCAGGAACTCATCAGAAAAATTCTTTGCAAAAAATGTTCTTTTACTTGCTCCTGAGTCTCAAGAAACATTACTGTGTTTGACTCCATCTTAAAAATTCAGACACTTCAGTCACAGATGTAACTAATTACCTTCCCTAAAGTATTTTTATGAAGTCAAAAGGCACAAATGGAAGCTGAACAGATGTGTGTAAAAAACTTTAAGGGCTAGAGTTCTGTTACCTTTCCTCCCAACTCTGTGATCTGTGCATTTCCCTGCCCCCTCCTCGCCCAAATCCACCCTCCACTTCATCAAAACTTCTTTGGTAGAAACCGCTTTCTCCTCGGCCTCTGCCTGAAAAGACAAAAAACACAAGTGTTTGTATAAATAATAAAAGAAGTTGAAAGAATCAGGTAGGTTTTCCCTTTCCTGGTGTCCCTGTGAACTAATCCTGCAGTCTTAAGCCCCAGTGAAATTATCTGGGACAAAAGGAAAAAGAAACAAAGACTGAAGAAAGAGTCTTATGCAAAAATTCTTATCAAGAAGTGCAAGACCAGACAGAACAGGCAAACAATTCCGAAATAAATATGATGCAGAAAAACACAGATACTTACCCAAGAGAAATTACAAAGTAAGTATGCATTGTTCACACAACATCCACATTGCACATGTGTGCTTCACACACAAAAATCAGATTACTTTTAACAGCAAACTCCAGTATAATGGCACTGCACTGCAGATGTACTCCTAACTGCTGCTGTCAAGGGTCGTAAAGGAGAAGGAAGCTTCACCACTATTAAGCTCTAGTGACTGCCAGCAAAAATCTCCCCCAGGATCAGTGGGAAGAAAAGAAGGATCACAGGATGGCTATAGGCAGGTCAGAATGAAGAACCACATTAGCTATAGCTTAAAAATTATCCTACTGAGCTTTTCAGTAAATGATTCTCTATAGGCAGCTACCAAGTACCAAGCCTCAAGCCAAAAAGTTACAGACATATCCTCAAGCAAAGCATCTCGAAGCACATCTTCATGGCTTGAGAAGGCATAGGGTGTTTGGGTAAAAAAAACAAAAAACAAGCCCCACACAACAGAAAAACAACACCCACATACATGCCCAGCCCTTCGAAACAACTTCCAGCACTGGTTAGATTAACGGCTGGGGTGAAGTTTCCACATCTACAAAAGATAAACACTTCTTCACACAGTGCTCCAGCAGAAGAAATGGCAGGTTTCTAATCAGCTAATTTACCATTTCAAGGACCTCATGGGAAGAAGATGAACAAGTGGAACATCTATCAGCTAGTTGTCAGGATAACGCCTTGCCTACGTACATGTGCAGTCTCTATAGTCAAGTTCTAGAACCGAACAAGCACCTGGGAACATGAATTCTTGGTTGTGTCAGTATCTCAAACATCAATCTTTTCATATTTCTCTCTTCCTGCTTTCAAGGCAAAAACCACCTCAAAGCACAAGGTGCAAATCTGGCCAGGGATCTGAAGGAGTAAGACAGAATGACCAAATGAAACAGGAAACAAATACCTTCAGAATGGACTGCAGTCCTTGCAGTCATCTGAAGAAAGTAGTAATAAAAAGCCTCTACATTTAAAACCTAAGGACATCTGGATGCATCAAGGAATCACACCATGTTTCAGTGTCTTATGACTAGAAAAATTCGAAATAATCAAGACAATTGCAACAGTTTCTCTACTATTCTGTACCAAATCTCTTAGAACAGGTGGCAGGGGAAAAAGGGCAGAAAGTTCCTTTTCAGGAAGAAAAAAAGAAAAGCGATCCATAGGTAAGCCAGTCAGAGTCTTCAAATACACAACTGCTTTTGTATCAGGCAGAACAGGTTGCAGAGTGTATAAGGAACAATTTTAACATCCTTTTTGAACAAAACTATCCTGTTCTATCACCAGCAAAGCTGATCAGTGGCAGATGTCCCAGAATCACAGAGATGCACCCTTCCTTACCACAGAGGCTTGAGAATGCTTAAGTTCAGATGAAAACTGGACAAACTCAAAAAAGATAAACAAAATTCATTAACAGGGGCCACATCTGGTTCAGGAAATAGGCTGAGCTGCAAACATCTGGCAGCTGAGCCTCTTCACCTTTGTGTTTTTCTCAGTCCTTATTCTCTTGCCAAGCTGCCTTCTTTTGGCTGTTGCTAGACTACAGACGCTATGGAGTTGAGCAAGCCCCTGCCATATTCAGCTTAGCTGTTCTTACACGAACTCAGGGAGAGGCAGAGGAGCTGATGGAGCACTCAAGGTAAGAGCAGAAATTAACATCAGACCTATGAGAGTTATTAGAAATACAGATACCTTCGCTGTGGCAAGTCTGATACTACCAGGTTGACCACAGCCACGAGTGTAAAACAAGTTGCAAAGGCAAGAAATGGGAAGATGTGATACAACATCAAAAAGAGCATGATGTTTATCCAGTTAAAGCATTATGGGTCCCCTAAAATCCTGGAAAAGGACTCAAAGTTGTTATTCTTCACAAATAAAAGCCAGAAAAGTTTCAGCAGCTCATGCAATAGCAATCTTTGCCTAATTTCTTCACTACAGGAAAGCTCTCTTCCTTCCTCTCACAAGAGATAATAAAGCAAAAGCAGTTCATACAGTCAAAACAGAACAAAGGCACTGACTCATCTCCTGTCTCTGAAGTAGTAGAAGTGGAAAGTTGCATACACTTTCCCAACACAAACAAAGCAGGTTTGTACAGTGAGTGGCAGCAGCACTGCGGTGCTCCCCTTGCAGGGTGAGCAAGGGTGAGTGCACACTGCCTGCTGGGAGCAGACACACACCACCAGAGCCAGAACTCTGCCAATATGGGACATTTCACCAGCAAATAAAGCAAGTGTCCTGTATGAGAGCAAGAATCAGCTGTTTAACCAGCAGCATGACTTATGGCCACTTAAAAGTATGTGAAATCACAGCCTGAGAAACATTCCCCCTCCACCACCACTCCTGTGTCACGGTTCATCAGTATTTTAGTTGTGCTCAGCCACCAAAATGGTGGAATTAAAAGATAACTTTGCAAAATGTCCAACAATTGATCTTAGGCAGGTTAAGACTGCCTGTGGGGTCACAGTACTCAACTGCCAGCTGTAGTGATGCCACATAGTACTGGACAGGACTACTGAAGCCACCTCTGCCCTGGCTGTGTTGCCACCCCATCCATGTATGGGAACAACATCCAGCAGTGTCCAGCAGAAGTACATGTACAGCCCCAGCAGACAGCAAGCAGACCACGGTGTGGGAAGCATCAAATAGATCCTACCAAGCTACAGAAGAGAAGCAGCCAATCAAGGGAAACTGTGGTGTGCAAAGTCAGTCATTCAGCAAGTACTACACGGATAGGTCTGACCTGAAAGTGCACACTAGGACACAGCTAATGCTGTCATTAGGTCACAGAATGCATGAGAAATACCTGCGGAGAGGATAAAACTGCACATGTAAGCACACCATTTGACATTCTGCTTCTGCACTCCTTGGCTTATTTTAAACAGAATGCCTCCACTGGAAAAAAAAAAATGCCTGGCACACAAGCAGCAGACTGAGTGCACATGTTGCACAAAGTACTGAATGCAAAGTCAATAAATGCCAATAAACCCTTCCATTTAAGAACTGAATAGAGCAACTGTCTCATTTGTATTTCAGTAATTTCTCAAAAACCTCAAGATAAGGACATCAATCCACTGGACATTGCAATCATAACAGCCAAATCTCTAACCTGAAAAATAGATAAGTTTGAATTTAAGTAAAAATATAAGACACAAGCAGGAGGGTAAGAAGCAGCACAAACTGTCATTCTAATTGTCATTACAAAACAAAACCAAACCAAACCATACAGAATATAAGAAGCAAATTCTTGAAATTACAGCATAACTGGAGTTTAGGATCTACAATCACAGCTAGAATACTGTTCAGGAAAAACAGAATAACTGTAGTTCAACTACTGCTGTTTAGATATGAAAACATTACACTTTCACACCACTGACACACTTCCAACAGCAGCAAGAACAGATTACAAAGGGCAAAGAGGGTGGGTGGGGAAAGAGCTCGAATGGGAAGCAAAGGACCCTTCATAACAGCCTTAACCAAAAGGGAGAACAGCTACAAAACAAAGTATCTGTAAGCTTACAGCCCATTCCAGGGACTATTTAAATCTCTCCTCATCTGAGGCTCTTATTCATGAATGTTGACATTCCAGTCCTGCCAGCACAAAGCACAGGGCTTAACTGCACACCACAGGGAGCTCCCAGGAAAACAAGTCAATTAGAAAAGAGTCACGTGCAAGTACTTGGTTTCTTTAGCGACTACAACTTCTTTAAAAAAACAAAACCAACAAACCAAATCAAAAATCTAAGCAAGTTCCACATAGTAACCACATTCTCATCATTGCAACATAAGCGTTGTCAGTAAAACTTGGGGTGACTACCCAGAAAATATTTACTGAGTGTTATCTTGCAGTTTTAAATACTGCTAAGTGAATCCCATTTAGAGTTCTACCTGTAACACTCTTTCACCAGCATTTCTTCCCCTTGTCAATCCACCACAGATTGTTTCTCGTGTTCTCAAATGCTGGAACACAATTCCATGATTTGTGCCTCAGTGAGGAAACTTCATTAACAAATCTAATCACACATGCAAATTCCTCTCTCAAGTTGCTGTGGTGCAAGTCCCTTCAAGACAGCAATCTCATTTTAGTAATGCTGAAGCCCACACTGGCTCAGCAGCAGCTCTGCTGCATACAACTGTGTAAAGTTCATGGAAAACACAAGAAAACCTTTTGAACCCAGGCAACTCTGCAGTGCAATAAAAATGTTTTCCAGCTGTTAAGTGAGGCAGCTCATTTACTGAACAAACTCCAAAGAAATTTCAAGTCCTTTTCACTGTAACTTGAAAAAACAAAATTGCATTTAAAGCCTGCTACTTACAAGCAACATTTTTGTAAATCAAAACATCATGTCAACAGTCCTATATTGAATTTTCATAAATAACTATGGGAAAAAAGTCCTTGGCTACAACAGTATCATGTGTATAATTATGAAAATGGTATGACTTCGTCCTTGCAGAAGCCTTAATTTCTTTGCTGACATATAGAAATTTTGGGAAGACTCATCATGCCTTGAGCCCAACACTAATTGCCCATGGGAAGAGTGGAAGAAACAAGCAGCAACCAGGATCAATGAAAGAAGAAAAGCTCAGAAAGCTGAAGAATTTACTGCAGAAATGTGTCCTTTACAGTTCAGCAGAAGAATGTCAGAGGAGCCTAACAAGCAAACCATATAACAATTACAACACATTAAAAGATCAAATTGGGATAAACAAAAAAGAAAGTGAAAAAGATTAATTTTGCAACAAAGTTCTTGCTAGTATTTCTTAACAAATGTTAAAAATGAATTATGGGAAACCAGGAATACATGCAGTACCTTTCAAACAGTCTTAATACTGCATACATTTTAAGTTCTGTCCACTAAAATGTAAGGAATCAAACTTTACTGCCAAACAAAACAGTCATGCATAAACGTACATTCAATAACAGAATTACTGGATTAGAAGCCACATTCTGCCACATTTAGCCTTACAACCTCATTGCAACTAGTGGGGGCAATTAAAACACAACCCACTGCTCACTGCATAAGGATGACATTGTTAACGGTGCTGCAAGAAAACAAAGAGAAATCTGACAAAGGAAAGCAAAATAAAGGGTTTGCCAAATCACAAATTGTCAAAGTATCTAGATATTGAAACTAGGGAGCACACTAGCGCGTGTACGATCTCAAATCACCAAATTTTAAGCAGCAATAATTTAATTTGCAGAATTAAGTCTTGATGCATTTAAAAAAAAACAGCCAATATTCCTATTCCTAGCAAAAGTGAAACATAGGTGGTAGAAATATACACATCAAAATAAAACAAAAAAGCAACTCCCAGACGAGTACACACATCTACACATAAGCACATACTTTTTTAAAATGAAACCCAGAGCATTTGTGCAAATACAATGGCAAATGAAGAGGAAGCAATAGGAAAACGTAGCGATAGTTTCATAAAAGTTTAAATTAATATCTTAGCTGGGAAGCAACCACAAGAAGACAGACAACAATCTACAAATATCTGAGAGATGTAAGCTAAAAAGAAAACAGGATTAAGGAATGAGAACAGAAATGAGAGAACCCATTAAGTCAAAGCAAAATTCTGGTCAAACATTTAATTATCTATGAAGTGCTTTCTGAAGATCTTATTGAAAATATCACCCATTAAAGACATGTAGAATTAAATTAAAAAGGGCTCTAAGAGAAATCTCACCTAAGCACCTGCAAAGGCAGAGGTTACAAGATTAATTAGTCAGTATTTCCAAGTAACTAGGTTCTCACTATTTTAAATGCAACCCATCACATTTATATATAAAGCCCCCAAAAAGGAGTTCACAGAAGTGCGCACATTGAAAGGGAATTGCTAAGATAAATTCTGGGTTTACAATTTCAAACAATTTCACACAATTTGGTTTGAATTTAGCAATATGGCTTCGGGACATTTTATCAATTCATTTGCAAATGTTTGAGATGATCATGAATGAGGCATCAACTACAGTGATGCACTAAAACTGGAAAGACTCAAATGTCTCCCAAAGTCAATTACATCCTTCCATTAACCTTCTCCTGTTTATGTTCAGGATGTTAACAAATGAAGATGGCTTTTCAGAACACTGAACACAATCTACTACAACCTTGATGTTTTAAATACATTCATAGATTTTTCTACCCTCTCCCTATAAATTTAGGCTTCATGCTTTTAATAAAGTTATTTCTAACAATTCTGAACCAAAGAATTTCATATTCCACCTCAAAACTACCTCTCCCTTTTGTTTTCCCACCCACCAATCTGGCAAAGGCATATAACAGAGATACCAGTGGTGCACTAAGGTGTGCAGTATCACCACTAAACACAATGTTCATTCTCCAGCACCACCTTGTTGGAAAGGTTTCAAAGCCTTAAGAAAAAGAAATTGGGCATGAGAACACATGGCTCTAGCCAAGCTCCACTTAATATCTCTGAGCAGCTTTAACCTGGATCACCTGGATACATCGGAGCACATCCCACTGGCAGCTCACCTCGACCTCTAGAGGAACTTCGACCTCGGGGAGCCCCTACCACCGTTCCTCCTCCACGTCCCGTCAACCGCAGGACAGCAGCACTGTTTACAGACATCGAGAAATTTCTCTGCCAAGAAGGAAAGAGTCACAGTCAGATTTGACTGGAAAAACCTTCACAAAGAAACCACAAACAAACACACACAAAAACCAATAAAACCCAAAGAAAACGAAAAAACAGAAACATTTATCATTATCTTAAATTCGGCTTTGTTTTCCTTGTGTTCATTACAGATTCTCTACAATTAACACTAGAAAGGAAAAGGATTCCATGCACAAGTGAGCAGCTGAAGCAGTCTCTAAAAGGATCTTGGTCGATATTAGCATTTCCAAGTTCCTTAGCTGAAATTTCAATGCTCTGAAGTAAGCATTGGAACACCTACTCCTTTATCAGGTGATGCCAGCACAGAAGCCATCAGAACATCAGCAGTGTTAAAGACACATTCTGTTGCAAAAAGAGACTGGCACCTGCCTATACCCGACACCAATAATTAATACCAACTCTAAACTTACTTCTTAAGCAAAGCAGGAATGTGTAAAGACCAAGAGAACTTGAATAAAATTGTATTTACCAATCTCCTCTGCAGAAATAAGCCTTTTTATTCTCTAAATACATCACAAGAGTAACATGTTTTAGGAAAAACTAAGTGTACTTAAGTCTTCTGAAATTTAAGTGATACTCATTTTCATAAGACAATAAACACCAGTAAAATTCAACTTTAGCTTAATATGAAACAACTGCTACAGAAAAAGCTATTTCAATTAGAATGGATAAATATAACCAACTCTGGCCCTATTTTCTGAGCACAAATACTCGGAAAACTGGGCCAAAGAATTCAGAAGCACGTTCAGAAACATTAACAAGGAAACCTGAATTGACACACACTTTCTGAATGCAAGTTTTGAATAATCAGAATGCAAAGGACTCCAAACAGCTGTTATAATCAGGCTTCTTGAAAGGAACTTAAAGCCAGAAAGGTGCTTACATCAACTCATTGGAATTACCATGACTTTGAAGGTCTTCAGAGAACAATGAGACAAGCAATTAAATACCATTTAAAATCTAAATCACTAACATCAAAGCCAACAGGCATTCAAAAGAGTTTTAATACATTACACAAACATTTCAGAAACTGCTTGATACGTGCTCCCTACAAAAGCAGATCTTCCTTCAAGAGAGAACCGGTAACTAGTTAGACTTGAGGGGAAAGAAAAAATGCAGTCATGCATGGCAAAATAGTAAGGTCAGCCTCCAGTAAACCTGTTTTCTGAGCTTGCTCCTAAAGTTTAAAGCAACCATTTCAACAGCAAGTCAAAAGGAACCACCTCCATCTGCCTCTGAGCAAACCACCACCTTTCCTGGTGTTGATACTTCTGCTTTTTTGTGAAGCTCTGGAATATTTCACTACAGAATCATATTTAAGCTGTTTATCAGAATCATTGTCTTGCATAGGAGATTCCTCATTTTTTAATGCCTTGTTCTTCCAGTAAGAACAAAATGATAATCTTATTTTCTTTTCCAATTCATTTTTAATTTGACTTGTCTGCCTGAACTCTGAGCAACTTCTCCCTCCCCTCTGTAGAGCCTGCTGCAGTGAAGGCATAGTGGTAACAACCCACATGGTAAGATCACAGTAAGCAATAAAAAAGCAAAGCCAAAAAAGCAAAAATTGCCCTACTATTGATCAGTGTATTCCTTCAATTACCAATGCTGACAAAGCACACCGAAGAACAAAGCTGCCACAAAACAGCTTTAGCAGCAAATGAAGATGTCTTAGGAAACAGATGTCAGGAACATAACCAAGGAGGACACAAAAGGATCTCCATTATATTCAGCAAGAGTTTGAGCCTCCCTTACTATGCAAGCAGGTAAGATTAAGACTACCAAATTCTTTCATAACGCAAATAGGAAAAAGGGAAAGGAAAAGGAACATTTGCTGCACATTGCCAGTGCTCCATGGTAGAAAGCCCTGTTAAAAGCCATCTGCAGAAACCTTCTTTGCATCAACAGACACTATCCTGGAAACACATCTTAGACAAATCTATGATTATAAATATATTATATTACATTACATCATACTAGGTGAATCAGTTGAATCTAGGTTAGCTCAGCAACTTCATCATCAGGAAAGTAACATTCTACATAAAAAGAACCAGCAATTCCATCCAAAGCATGTCCATGTCCTGTTACAGGGAACACTGTAGCCTTAAGTATCTAAATAAATTCTACAAGACTAAACACATTTAAGCTTAAATTCATATAGCTGACATGATTTGTCATCCATCCCTAGATAATACATCTTTAAAATCAGGTTGAGACTAGTTCTTCCCAGACAGTACACAACTGCAATGCCATCAGGTGCATGCATACCAACACAGCAAGAATTGTTCTGAATCTAAGCCCAAAGTAATCCTGACAGGCTCAGCTGCAACTGAACACTATGCCAAAGTACCAGTGCTCTGATCAGCCTCTACTCTAAGGACTCCCAAATCCCTGCCCCTCAGCTTCTGAGACAATAATTCTAGCCTAAGTATTCATGGAGGGGGTAAAAAGGCCTTTTACACTCTCTTTTGTCAATCTTAATTGTAAGAACTTTCCTGCACCACAGCTAGCAGCAAATCCACTAATATTCACATCAAGATCACTACTGAACATGATTCTTAATGATAAACAGTATTATGTCATGGGGAACAAACACCAGAACTTCTAACTTAAAAAATGCCATTCCCTTGGTACCTTGATTCAGTCATGAAGACGAGGAAAAAAGGGACATGAAAAACCAGATTGTTCACATCCTCTGGGTCCCCAGAAAGCATTAAAGGAAAAGCTTTTTTTAAAAGGGAATATGGACTTCTTTCAGATTATGATTTTTGTGGAGATTTTAGAGAATTGTTAAGCTGCTTAAAGGCTCCTGTATGATGACAGGTGAAAAGGAGCAGGAAAAAGCAGTGACACGGTACACACCAACTCCTCAGGAGTTTTCAAGACTGGCGAAACACTGGGCACTGCAGCAGAGGACTCCATCTGTCCCTGAAGCTCAGCAGCACTTACCATCCCATCTGTACTCAGCACACTTTCAATACCATAGCCTTCAACTCGTGTTATTCCCTGCAGAGAGCAGCTTGACAATCACCAAAAGTCAGGATCCCCTCAAACTGGAAAAGGCCTGTAAGTCCTCCCTGTAGGACTCCACTATACATCAGCAAAACAACAGGTCCAAAGGTATTCACACAAAGGTTCAACATTTAGGCGTGCTACTGTATGTCTGGATGACCATTTCTAGGCCTGCTGCCTGAATCCCTTCTCTTCCTACTTAAGAACATGAACTAAGATAAGACTTCCCATAAAAGCATAGTCTCAATCTCAGTTGCCTTTTAAGACTATGACACGAAGCACTTACAGTGTATCCATGTGAACTCAAATATAACTGCTGAATAAAAACTAAACCATTAGCATCTTGTGTGAAATGACAGTATCCTACAGAGACACAAGAAATAAGGACCAACTCTGAAGAGGAAGGCAACCCAGAAGAGGTGAAGAGGATATATGCCAAAACACCCAGGCACAGAATGAAATGAAAAATTCAAGAACACAACAGCCTGGGGCAGGCAAAGGAAGGAGGATGCTCTAATATCTTAAGAAACTAATAGTAACACTACCCACCCCTGCAAAAATCAAATTACTCAAGCCAGCTAAAATATTCAGCTTCTTACTAGGAAAAAAACCAAAAAAAACCCCAAACCACAGTATTATGAAGTAAGAAAAGCGCTAAGAAACATGACTAATTGGAGAGCAACTGCAGAATCTAAAGTTCTGGCAGCCAGAAAGAGGGAATCAGTTCAGAGTCAAAAGTCAGAGGCATTTATCCAGAGAAGGCAGGCAGTTTTTTCCATTAGGAATCAGATTTAAAGCAAGAGCTTTCAAACTACCCAGATCAGTCATCCTTGAAATGGAATCCTTATGGACTACCTGTTCTCACTCTTATCTTGTCCACCTCTATAGGGTTATATACCTATAGGCACCAAAGGAGGAGATAAACAAGCAACTGCTTATATACAGAGCACTTAGCAGTACTGCATCTTCTTAATAAATGTTAACAGTCAAAAAACTTCAGCACTTCTCTAAAGAACACAAAACTGAGGCTACAGAACTTATCCACTCCCGTGACTATGGATACCAAAGAGAAGGTGGTAAAAAACTGTAGAAAATGTCATTGGTCTGAAAATGGTGGATACTTAAAAAATAGGTAATACTTCCCAGATGATGATCCTGGATTTAACAACCTCTCTGCCTTCAATAGATTAAGACAATAGCTGAGCATGGATAGAATTTAAACTTTATGCTGACACAGTACGCTTTTGTAATTTCTTTCTCAGTGTCCTGGGTTACAATGAAAAGGTGTAATCAAAAGTATGTATTTTACTACCATCTTCATAAACTGTTAAAATAGGTAGGGCAGTGTTCCTTATCTTCTCCATGACTCAGCCCTGATAACTCCCTCCGGGGGCTACCTCTGCCAATGGGCCACCTAGGTCTCCCAGCATGACTCACAGAATTACATCATCCCACTGTGAGATGCCCCACCCAGGGGAAGGAACCCAGCATTCCTACCTGGATATAATCTGAGGTTTGGAACACCAGGAGAGCACTACCACCGGATTTCCAGAGGACACCAGCTCAGTATGTGCCACTGGACCTCCAGAGAAGGACCAGACCCTTCAAAAGAATCCCATCTATCACTCCCAACTGGACTGCAGCCACCGTTTAATCGGACTGCTACCACCACCCTGACCAACAGGGTGTCAAGCGGTATTCTCACTGTCAGTTTAAGTCAGAGTTTCTGTACTACGGCCTTTATTTTAATTTTCCTATTAAATTGTAGATCTGACTTGGAATCTCCTGCTGGTTTGCTTTCAAACTAGCACACTCTGAAACCTACTAATCTCAAATGTTATTGTTTTTCTTAATGGAAGCATACTCTTTATTATGTCTTCACACTAATAACAATCTAAAGATTTAAAAAAAAAAAAGATACAAACCTGTTCTTCTTCTGTAAAAGGTACAAGTGCCAGTGGTGGCAGGGGCTCCTCTTGTAAAATAGGCAGAAATTCCTTATCCAGAAGGTCTGAAGGTATCTGTATGAAAGAAGAAGAGCATTCTACTACATCCAAGTATTTCCACTTCAGGGATGATGCCACACACATTGATTCACAAAAAATATTTATTCTGCCAACTCTGTCTCCATCCACCCACTACTTTCAGCAACTTTTATTGGGGGTGGGTATAACTCCGCTGGAAATTTACAACCCTCAGAAAAAAAAATTCTTATAAACAAGGCATCCAAAGCATCACCCACTCACAAGGCCACAGACATCAGAACTCAAACTTACACACAACTGCAGCTTAAATCTGAATCAAGTGACATTTCATCTGGTAAATTAAAAACTATTGCTTTTAACTTCAACACATTTTTATAGCCAGATTTTTAATTAACAAAACTAGCATATACAGCACAGAGGTTGTATTTGACTTAAAGTAAGCAACTCCAATTTACAACCAACCTGGAGAGGGAAAAAAAAAAAACAAAAAAACACAAACC
>VZRR01002744.1:201844-239388 GCA_013398015.1 Oreocharis arfaki
CACCACACAAAAAAAGCCAAGTACAACAAAACTATACGCATAGATTACATACAGAACACTAATGATTTAAATCAAAATAAATTTTAACACTAATTTTGAATCAGAAGCTCCAGCAATAGATGTGACCTTGAGAAAGTGGACAAGAAGCTCCAGTTACATACAGCCAAGTGAGCTCTAATTTTGACAACTTCAGAAATATTTAGTTCATAACACTAAAGACATTTTTTCATTTAGATATATGCTAGCAGAAGTCTTCCTGCTTTCAGTCAGTCTCTCTTTTAATCAGAGATGCAACAGTTTATAAACATTGCTGACATCTACTAGCTGGCTAGAACCACTCTCAGTCTTCGTAACTAGAATCACTCAACATCCTGGAAACAAGCGGATATCAAAAGAAAGACATACTCCAACCATTATGCCCTTCTGGCAAACACATAAGAAGAAAATATTCTTTTGGACCATTCATAACAATCGGAGAACTTCCTGTAACACAGGATATTCGAGGGTTGTTCTGAGTCAGCCCCAACAGCAGAGGTCTCAGCATCATCTGACATAACAAACACAAACTGCAAAAAACAATGACATCTGACTGGCTGACCTATTCAAGCATAACATCCAGATTTAAACTGCAATTCCCTGAAGTAGAACAGGACAATTCTGCATGTTAAAGCACACTTAACAGAAAAATCTTTGACAACCAATGCTGTTAAATCCATGTTTAAGCAATGCAGGGCTCCCAGCATTGTACGAGAATGTCAGCACAGCCAATATAGGATAGGAACATGAAGCTGTGTGTGCACATCTCCATTCCAAGCTCAAGACACAATCTTGACATCATTTCTTGCAGTCCCTCCCTCCCTGAAGGGTAAGGCTCTCAGAAGGATTCAGACTTCCAAGTCTGCTGCAACAATAAACCATACACTGTCATCATCTAGAGAAAAACCCAATGTTTACAACTGCAAAATGCATTAATCATTTGCCTGAAAGATCTCTGAAATTTTATATCATCTTCTACATCACTGAGAACCTTCGTGTGAAGTGAAACCAGAAGGAAGGTCTTGACTTGCTATACTGCTCTTATGCATTACATGTCATTGTTTCTGTGTCCTGATTCCCAGGAAGTGAGCCACCTGAGGACTGCTCTCGATGGGCTAGCTACCTGCTAAAGTGAATTGACTTAAAATGAGATAAATAGAGACCTCTTGCTTTTTTCAGATGATCTGCTCATATGATTTACTGCCTGACTTTGTAGCTGAATCAAGTAACTATCATGCACTACAATAAATAAAAAAAAATCCTACTGAGGCAAGCAAATCCACACAGCTGCAAGGAGACTTTAACCCGCAGTCATCTGTGGCAGTGGGACTGAATACGGCAATCAGGGGTTTTTTCTGTTCTCTGGGGTACAGGAACATACCCCTAAAATGGAAAAAACCCGAAAAAAACAAAAGCCAAAAAACACACAAACAAAAACCCCAAAAATATACTGAATGCAGTAAAAGTGCAATCAAACAAGTGCACACACGAAAATCCCCCACAATCAGCCCTCTTCAGTCTGGGATTCCAAGGGATACGTGATTTCTTTGTCCATAATCACAAAATACAAGCAACTGTTCCTAATCACAAGACTGTCATTAGGAATACACACATCAGGCCATCTTCCTCTTCCTGCTCACCTTATTATCCTTTAGAAAAAGTGCCAACATTTCTTCTCTCCCATAGCGGTAGTCTGCTAGTTTGTACTTTGGCAAAGCCGGAGACAGAGGAGGGGATGTCACACTCCCACCGCTAGACAAAGCTCGCAGCCTAAAAGAAAGCAGAAAAGCAATGAAAACTGAATTGAGAATATCTTCACCTGTGCTACCATCCCTCTGCACATTTACAGAGTTGACACAAACAAAATAAATACAATACTGAAAGTAAAGACATTAAGAGTTTAACTTCAAAACTCTAAATCTCAGTGCTTCAATAGGAAGAGTGGAAGAGCCTCCCTTGTTTTACCCATAGCCAGGAAAGCAAGGAAAAAAAAAAAAAGAATCCCATGAGCAAATCAAGGAATTCAATTTGCCCCAGGAAAACTCTTATGTTGACTATATAGCAAGCCAGCTATACCCCCCTCTAAAGCCTTGCCTAAGATATTTACACAGGCTGCGTACAAATCAGGGGGACATCTTAAGGACAACAGCTGCTTTTTGACAAGAACAATCCTTACCATGCTAGGAGAGTGCAGCAAATACTAAGATAAGGAAGGAGTTTATTCAGATGTTTCATAAAGTTTAACAGTACAGCACAGTAAATTTTATAACAAAGCTTCTTCTTGTGTCTCTGGAATCCTTCCTTACCACAAATCCCTCTTCCATAAGTTAAAATAAATAGTTTTTTTTAGAGCACATATACCATTTAACTTCGGCTATCAATAAAAGAAAAAAAAATTTAAAAAGAAATGTACAAAATGTGAGTAGACATTTTGTAGAGTAGAGTGACAAAAAAGTAGAGTGACACTCTACTTCAGAGATATTGCAAGCAACAATCTAGTTTATGGTAACAGATAAATCTGCTATTACATTTGTTCCCATCCCACACAGGTAAGTTACTTAACTTCTTGAAGGTAGCATCTTACCGTTGTACATTATTCCCACTCTGCAGGTGAATTAGTCTCATTCCACAGAGCCACTTCCTCAGCTACTCAAATATTCAGTATTTTTGAGTTTGAGGAACGTTTTACAAAAGGATATGTGTGTCAAGAAACAAAACCCCTCCCATTTTCTTGCATTCTCTTTGATGGGCAACTTAGACAAGTAAAACAATAAAAGCTCTTCTCAGCAATCAAAAAATCCTCAGAAGGTAAGGGGCACTAAACTAAAACAGTGATTCAGAGGTTACCATTCACCTAATTACTGAAGCATGCTTCGATTTGTTTTATTGTTCTTTAAACAGAAAGGAAAAAATCATTTGCAAGTCAAACGTTTATCTTATTTTTTTAGTTTGGCGCCACCCCGTGGCAGTTCCTCTATGTACCACTTGCAAACAAATCATGCCTGCAGAAGAATTACTTAAAGGATTAGATGGCTCAGTGCAATGTTCAACACCAATCCAGATCAAACTCGACCCAGAGTTTCGCTGTTAAGTGATACAGCAGTTTATGTGACAGTCATGACTATAAGGCAACTAAAAAGAAAATTTATAAATCTTATGTTCCATTATTCCTGTAAAAATGTACTAATTCACTGAAGTATAATATATGCTTCCACACATAACCTAATCTGGTTTTTAAACTAACTGGAGATTCACTATGACAGTCCCCTCACTATGACACAGCAATGAAGTTACTGTTAAAATATATGCTTTTTTTAGAATTGTCTTCCCCCTTCTCTTTTTCTAATATAACTTTGGCTTCCATCCATCAAGAATCTAATCATGTCTGTCTCTTACACTGAAGAGCACTCCAGCACAAGATATCTGCCTGGTGGGTATATTTATAGATAGTGATAAATTCATTCTTTAACCTTCTTTCATTCTAACAAAATAGACTGATCTCTCATTGTTTCACAGGCTGCAAATCATGTCTTACTTCTTCACTGAATCCTCTCCAATTTCTGTACATTGTGTATAGAAACGTGTCAGCAAAAGTGAATGTGCTATTCCAGCAACAGTCCTACCACATGTTACGCAGCAACTGTATTTCCTATAACCACTCCACATTCCCATTCAAACACTTGGGGATCAATCACTCTTCAGAAACCACACCACTCAGAATTCTTGTTTTTAACTGAAATCACAAACACTTCAACAAGAAATTGGAACAAATACTGAATAATCACACCTGTGCAATCGCTCTTTAAGAAAAGCCAGGACAATGCATGTCAGACAAGCTGTAACACTAACAGCTGACGAAATTAAATGACAGTATGGATTCCCTTGAACACAAGAGCTCTCTTTTCCTGACACTTTCCAATACAAACACTGACACAAAACTCACTTTTACCATATCCCATACAGGGTTTGGGTTTTTTAGAAGTGGGAAAAGAAAAAGCTTGTTTAGCTATAGATTTTAGTATAGTGAGGAAAGTTTAAAACTTCCTTATTAACATGCATCACATAGAAAGACTGAATAAGCACATCTTCAATTATTCTGTGCATACCTCTGAGATCATAAACATTATTCCTCCCATAAACACTTGGCAGCAAGGTAAATATTATGCATTAACGTAACACAAAACCCAACTAAATTCATACACAATGCCAATTCACAAAGTGAAGACTAATTTTTTAATATTGCTTTCAATCACAGGCCAGGGACTGAGGTGAAGCAGGATGAAACAACAAAAATATTATATCCCATTCAGTCCCGTAATCAATTCTGCTCCAAAGGAAAAAATTCCTTTTAGACAAGTTCTGGAGTCTGACAAAACAGACAAGACTTACCATTCAGGCCCAAAGTTAAGTGTCTGAGTTTCTGCTGCCATTTTTTCCTGTTCTATTCCTCTTTTTTAAAAAGCGTGAACCTGAAAAATAAAAATTTATTATGAAAACAGCTGGATTGATACAGCTCTTCATAGATTAACTCAAAATACAAAAGCACACCTGGTCATGCAAAGAAGTGAAAAAACTGATTACACGGAAATTTTTTTTTAAGGAATCCATTTCAGCTCTCCAACACAGATTGATTTAGTAATATAGGAGCAACTGCATCAAGATTTCTTCTCTAAATCCCTCTTTTAACAGGTCAAACAGGACACTGGATCAGGATGTCTGAGGAAACAATTTGTACAAACACGGAGAACTTGATGCATAATCCTCTTCTCTAAGAACAGTAATGCTTAATTAACAGAATTGCCACTTCCTGACAATTACAAGAGGATAAAAACCCCACTAGATTTACAGCAAGACAGATTTGCCAGCTGAGTGGCAGAGTATTCAAGAATTTTCCACTGCTTGTTCTTGAAAAATAAACCTCCTAAAGATCAAGTACATCCAACACTACAACATCCTCCAAAATTCTGCAGGCAAATGACAGTATTTCTTTCATTCTTGGTTTTACTAAGCAAAAAAAAAAAAAAAAAAGCAAAAAGCATAACTTAAGACTTCAGCTACTTTCACTGCTATAAGCCAAGGCAGGTCCTGCAGACACTAGCAAAGGTCAGGTCTAGTTCCTACATATCCAGAGTGTGTGGATAAGAGCAGACAAAGCCATACAGGAGGGAAAGAACAAGACTAAGGTAAGACTATGAACTTTTCCCTAACAGAACCAAGTCCAGCCCAGGCAGTTTTAGAAAAGTGTCTTTTCACACAATAAATACAGCTCTTCTTTCCTTCCAGCAGCAGCCAAATCCAAATCTGCAGAGGAAGAAAGTTAGGTTTTTTAAAAACCAAACACACTGAAGGTAAAGCCCAAGGAAAAAAGAAATATTTTAAGCATCATCTGCAGACACTGGTTGATTAGACTCCAAGAACCCATAACAGCAGGGAGGGAACTTTGCTATGTCAGAACCACATCACTTAACAGATCCAGGAACTAAATAAGGAACTTCATGAGTTTGTCTATACTTCTCATGAAAAGGTGATGAAAAAGAAAACTAAAATTTCGGGAGATAGAGGTGGACAGGGCATTAGTTACTGAAGAAAACAAGACAAAACCAAACAAAANTCAGAATCACATCACTTAACAGATCCAGGAACTAAATAAGGAACTTCATGAGTTTGTCTATACTTCTCATGAAAAGGTGATGAAAAAGAAAACTAAAATTTCGGGAGATAGAGGTGGACAGGGCATTAGTTACTGAAGAAAACAAGACAAAACCAAACAAAATAAATAATTTTTTTGCTTATATACATGCCACAGAGGTCAGGATACTAAAGAACATAAATCAAGACCCTCAAAGCTAGAAAATGACAAAACATACTAAAACCAAATATGCTAGAACTGCTTGAGCAGATTTTACCTAAATATTTTGGGCATAAGATTACAAATGCTTATAAAACTCCCTGCAGCCTAAACCCACCAACTAACATTTGGCTTATGTATTTTAACGATATGCCACATCCTTTGTCCCATACACAAAGTAATTTATATAAAAATCTTAATGTTTTTATTTTCACAATAATTCTGGACATTGAAATGGAATTATCCCTACTATACCTGCACCAAAAGCTAATACAAAAATACCCAGTTATTCTCACAGGCCTAGTCTGAGATGGTTTTGGTCTGATCTGAGTTGCCTTTTTGAAGCAGCTGACAGCTCATTAGAACATTCAAGGCATATCTGTTCACCATCCTGAAAATCAAAATAAAAGGTGAGTTACCCGAAGATAACATGAAGCAGCCACACGTGAAAATGTTGTGGAGCAATTGGAGTAAACCATCATGCACACTCGGGCAGAGACAAGCCTCTAACACAATTCCCAGCAGCCTTAATTGGATGGCTGTCCCTCCACTTCCTGCAATGCCTGTAATCCTTCTGCTGGGGGTAGGGTCGGGTGGAGAGTTTTCAGATCAACCCATGTGCATCACCAGGGAACCTGGGATCTTTAACTCCTAACATCAAAGCTAGTCTAGTATCAGTAATACCAAAAAGGCTGGCACCAAGGGTTAAACTGCAATGAAAACACAGCTGAAAAGCATCAGATACAAGGACAAAGCACTAAAAACCAGTTAGGATCAAGCTGTTCACTGGTTCTGGACCCACTAGGCCCCACTCTTCAGCCTCTGCATTACTTTCCCAAAAAATTGAGGAGGCAGTGTCATGTTTCTCTATCAGACTCCTTAGCAGTTTAGTACCTACAAGAATGCTAGTCTCATCCCAGTGAGCGGCTAAATGGCTTTCCCTATCCCTCATTTTAGCCACCACACTTTGCTTTGTGAACTCTTCCTCTTCTGTATTGCATTCAGGTAAGTTACTCCAACCCTAGAAGTTCTGACTGTATGAATTTCGAACTGAAAACAAGACAACTGTAAATGAATCAAACAGTACTGAATACACCCCCCCAAAACAGAATAAAACAGATGTGCAGATTATCTGAATAGGTGTGACAGGTGAACTGAATAGACAACATTACCCAGAGATAAAACGCATATGAAAAAGAAATTACAGGCAAGGCTGAGAGAAAAATGGACAAGAGGCACCCTGGAAATGGACAATGATTTGGGAGGAGGGCAAAGAACAGGGAAAAGGCTCAGAAAAGCCAAGACAGCAAGTGCACCAGAGGAAAACATCAAGCCACGTCAGAGCAGAGGAAACAGAGGGAGTGGAAACCCTGTGCTGCTTCCACTGGTTCTCAAAGTGGCAGCCAGAAGGGGAGAGCATGGAAGCTGACCTGAAAGGAACCTCTGACAGTGACTGCACACCACACCTGGCTCGTGTGCAGGAGAAGCTGTACTAACCGGAAAGGCAAGTTGGAGTGGACTAGGCAGCACTCGCATCACAGGAGGCAAAAGTCAGGGTGGAGCAAGAAAAAGTATGAGGAATTAGGAGATGGGAATGAATGATCAGGTCACAAATTTAACCATTTTGGCTAAGCAAAAGGTGTGAACTTAATCACATCTTTATTATCTAGATCACTTTCTTGGATCTTAAAATTCAATATTAATAACTGAAATGTTGATTTTGGTCTTTATTAAAATGCTGCTTCCTTATTAATCAAGGATGGAAAATTACAAAAATAATATATACCTAACATTTCCTCCTTGATATAATTTGATGAGGGAAAAGCCCCTTTAGGAACAGCTAGTTTTGTGAATCGAGGTTTTCTCCAAATCAATGGCTATTGATTGAGAAATCTCCACAGCCACAGATTTTATATGGGCAGAGAGCACATAGGGGCAACCTCAAGCTGAAGCGAGAAACTGAGGCAATACTTTGATAATGGCCAGTTAACATTACTGCTCGGCCAAGAAGGCTACCTAGTGCTTCCCACCACTCGCCCAAACAGGAACATTTTCTCCAAAGTTTTCTTCAAATAAGGTCAATACTTGATCAAGGTGCCAGTGCAACCCTACAAACAGATGGGGTTTTCCTGCATATTGTGGGAAAAATGAAATTGGTTCATAAACTGGAATTGGGACCCCATTTTCCTGAGGTGATACCACAGCCACCAACCTGCCATCAGCATGCAGGGATGAAAAGAGAAGAAATCACATCAACCCCACCAGCAACCTGTAGGCTGGGAAGGGGGAAAAAAACCCTATTTTGTCAGCTGCTTAGTACTTTTTGTCTGAACAGACACAAATTGTAATCCAATAGCATGAAGCCTTTAAGTGCCTTTCAGTCACAACTAACAGGTAATATTATACATGCAGAAGCTGCCATCAGCAACACTCACATCACTAGTCCACTTTAGGAACAATGGTTATTTTACCAAGCTTGCAGTTTCTTAAATTATTTTTCAAGCTCACTGTTTAGTACCTTACAAACGTATGAAAGCTCTCAAACATCTGCTACAGACACGAGCCAGAACTCGATTCTACTGGCTAGATTTATGAGTTAAAATGCATAAGATGTTTCAGTTGAAGGTCTACAATTACTGTGGCACATTTTGCCCATAAGCTCTGGTATTTTATTTAAAACATACAGCTAGCTAATAAATATCTAGACAAAAAACTGTTTTCAGAGATTTGAAAGATCAAAACTACCATGTTTTCCAGACTTTGCTCAACCTCACATAACTGCCATTTAAGGTTCATTTGCTACTGATGGGCACCGGCACTAAGATTTTCAGGCAATGTTAAATTCCTACATTTCCATTACAGAATTCTGTCAGCTTGCAGCCCATGGCAATCTGCCTCACCAAGATGTTCTGCTGTTCTGGGTAGAGACTACCAAGACAGAGATTCTTAGCGTTCCAAGTTAAGTCTAGGCAATGGCTGCATTCAGGTCTGCCCATCTAATCTTTTCTGCACACAAAAAAACAAAACAAAAACAAAACAAACAAAAAAACAACAACAAAAAACCAAAAACCAAACAAACAAAAAACAAAAACAAAAAACCCACCACACCACCATGTAGCTTTGGGGCCACTGCGTGCTTAGGTTTTTTATTAACTCTGGAAACCTAAAAAATATATACCACTGATCCTTCCTATACACAGGTATTTTATTTTGAAATGGTCTACTCTTTGATCAGAGATGTATCCTTTCCCTTCAAGGTAGTTCTGTTGCTATTGTAGGTCTGAAACAGTCTTTTAAACCTAGAAATTGGATGAAAATTTGAGAACCAAAGAATACAACAGAAATCCAACATGCGCAGACTTAAGTGCAAGGAAATGGGTTCTCCTTAAATAAACATGGAGAAGGAATTTAACAGCAGTGCTCCACCATTCAACAGCAACATTACATCAAGATGACAAAACTTCACCTTCCACAAGCAAGAAAACATTCCACAGGCAGCTACTAGAGCTAGCATATGTCAGTGCCAGTAACTGTGTTTTTAAAAAAATTAACAGGCTGACTGAATAATAAATGCTGATTTTCTCTAATTCTTGAAATATTAAAGATGATCCACAACTGTATGCAAGCCACCTTTGAAGTACAATGGTAAACAGGATGACTCAGGTGGCTACACTACCTGTCTGTTTGATATTAATCACTGGCTAAAGCAGACAACACTGATTAAAGGACACTGACATAATTAAGGCCAGGCAACATAGATTCATGGAAGACATTCAATCAAAACATAGTTTTGTAAGAGCAGAAATGTCATTGCTTGAGCGAGTAGGTAAATTTTAACTTCTGCAGAACACTTCAATTCACTAGACTGTTAAAAAGGACAAACTCATCCAGAACCACACAAAAAGTCTCAAATCATCACAACCTAATTTTTCTTCTCTTCTGAAGAATCTACAACAACCCATCTCAGACAGAATTCTCAAAACCAAGTAAAAGGTAAGAAGCTATCTTCTACAGAGTCTATAACACTGGTCCACAAAACTTCTAAAACCTGAGGATGACAAACGTGGATATGGTAAATAATGGAAATGACACATCATCAATAGTACCATCATGAATTATTCAATGACTCAGTCCAGTATAGCAGGTTGCACTGAATAAGGCAAAGTCAAGAGACTCACAAGCAGAAAACCCAGGTGATATACAAGAAATGAAAGACTAGTCCAGAAAAACACAGTCCTGAAACCATGCTAAGATTTATGACATTAATCAGCTGAAAAGGAATATATGATACAACACTGACTAAAAGAGCTAACAAAAACCACTTAACCCAGGGAAAAGAAAATGCAGAGTAAATAAACACCAAATTTTACCACTGAAGGGATACGATGTCCTTTCTGCTGTAAGAGGCAAAAGAGCAGATAAACCAGGTGTTCAAAAATTGATAGAACCTGACAGACATGCCTTGCAGTGAGGAGAAAAAACACCAACAACGTACTAAAGCTCTATTATTGAGCTTTGAGAAAAAATTAAGTAACTTAATCTGTAAATGATCATGCAGGTAAAAACATCTGAAGACCCAAGTTTATTCAGTGAAGGGACTGAAGCAAGACATTCAGAGATAATCAACAAAGTTAGTTGATTTTAGGTCACTGTGAAATTATTTTCTAATAAGTATGTTCTAGTTTAAACAGAAAATAAATTTTAAAAAACCCCTATTAGTCACATTATAGAAGATGCCAGACAAGTCACAGGAGTCCCTTCTGGCTTACCAAACTTTATTCCTGATAAAGGCAGTGAATTTTCTAATCCTTGCAAAAGTATTCCAATCTCTCGGCAGTTTCTGATCAAAAATTGTCTATGACTACCTCAAACAGCACTTTCAAATTGGCACTCCTTTGCTCACTGCACAGATCCACTTAATGGAGCACCACAGCTTGCAACATGGTGCACCCTGGTCAAGAACGACAAATACAAGTAGCTCTTCGNTTTTCTAATCCTTGCAAAAGTATTCCAATCTCTCGGCAGTTTCTGATCAAAAATCGTCTATGACTACCTCAAACAGCACTTTCAAATTGGCACTCCTTTGCTCACTGCACAGATCCACTTACGGCTTTATGGAGCACCACAGCTTGCAACATGTTGCACCCTGGTCAAGAACGACAAATACAAGTAGCTCTTCGGGATAGAATGACACAAGAGACTAACAAGACCTACACACGTCGCAACCAAACCCAAGAAAAATTTAGAACACAACTCCAGATGTTCTCCTCCTTTCCTACCTACTGTTGTGAAATCGGTGGTTAGAGGTAGGCTGGAGAGCTATCCACTTCTTGCTTCACTTACAGCCAAATGTGATAGGCTTTTCCCATCTTCCCCACCGGAACACAGCATGACCTCCACCTTTACTACGAGACTCTCAGCCAAAGGCAGACACCAGCGATTAAGCTCCAAGCAGAGTCAGGGAACCACACCCTTGGCCTTGCCACTGGCTGGAACACAAACGCTTCTCATTCCAACTCCTATCCCAAAAACCTGCCAGCGCTCACCTTCCAGCTAAAAAAAATTACTTCCACGTCTGTCTACCTCATATATGGAAAACTTGCTGGTAGATAAATATTTCGTCTGTGCCCTTCCACAAGGCATTACGGATGAGGATGCCAAGTCTACCTGCTCCCCAGCAAGGCCAGCAGCCAGACTGAATGCAACCAAAACCCCACTCCCACCTCTCTCCCACTCATCACACACATTATATAGCCCGTACCATATTTTCAAAGTGGAAGAACACAGCTTCAGACTACATTCACTGAAAACAATCACTGAATCAACAGATCTGGGTTGCTGTGAGGGTTATGGGGTTCGTTTTTAAAATGTCATTTAAACAAGCAGCTTCTTTGGGCTTTGGAAATTCTCTCCCTCCCCTCTCCTCCTGTTCCTTAAGGTTTCCTGCTCACACAGTTCTGAGACATCCTTCAGGAAACAAACATTCAACAGTGAGTGTTTAATAAAATGTTCTAACAGAGAGAATCAGAATGTGTATCAGACTGCATACTACATATGAACTACTAAAAAAAATAATAGCTTACCAATTTTTGCAAAATTTGCTAAAAAAATTTACTTGTTTTGATCTAAGAACCATATCTTTGTAAATTGTTAGCCTGATCCCGGCCTTAGTACTCTTAAAACTTAGTCTAACAGAAAATCACATATGCAGATGATTCAGCATTAACTAAGCCTATCATAAAAGCTTCCACTGGTTTTAATGGTGGTTAAATGGGGCCTCTGATTTATTAAGTTATGAAATGTTTTTACATAAAAACCTTGCCATATGCTATTCCATGATCAGCCTCACTCACTTTCTGTCACACACAGTCTAACACTGACGTCAGCCATGCTCTGAGCAGGAGGCTGGAGCAGACAACCACCAAAGGCTCTTCTAACTAAATCATCCTCAGATTCTAACACATGTGGCTCAAAAAAATCAGTTTATAAATCCACTACTTGCCAGCCAAACCGACTCCTACCCATTCTGACTCTAAGGCTGAAGGCACGTAAATTCAGCTATCCCGCTATCGGTCATCACAAAACTTCATCCAAAGTCATCTCCAGAGCGTATCCATCGGCTTTCACCCAAACTGATCTACCCAGGGACATCTACAGCCTCCAAGTCTTCCAGTGACACAAGCCAGTATCTTTATCATAAAATACTACTAACAGAATGCAATTTACATTTATTGTCAAGGAGAGAAGGAACATTAAAAAAATCTGTTTCATTGTAACCAGAACTTGAAACAAGTATTTCTCCACTGAATAAAAAGGACAAAATTTCAAGTAACAAAACACTTCACAAATTGCAATACATCATGCTTACTTTCACTGGAATAATAACTATTTAACAGTGCAAAAATATTTTTCTAATCATTTTTGTAACTGTATATGTAAGCTTGTTTATCTGTTTATAATGACAAACTGCATGTACAAGCAGACCTACTAAAGCCATCAAGTAATTTTTCTTTATTTCCCTAGATTTTTTTAAAACATATGGCCAAAGAGAGAGGATGATAATGCACAGTTTTAGTAACTAGCTGAGACAATCAGAAATCAGTAAGTGATCCAAAAGGCAGTCAACAAGGCAGTATTTTAAAACAATTCTCTAAATATCCATCAAAATTTTTCATTGACCTACACACACTACAACCTCTACTCAGCTCATGAGATTCCTTCTGCTTTTCTCTATAATCCTGAGGTCTACATATCCAGCTTCTATATATTACAAGCTTTAAGGATTACAGGAGAGGCTCACTCCTGAAAAAACACACTTTGATTTTATGCTTGCAAAAAATCTCAGATGCATCAAAACAATTCTATGCATCCTCTCCTTTAAAAAAAAAACAAAAAAACTTCAGTGGCAGGCTAGTTTCCCATGCAGACATCAAGCCATCTCTACAGTGTCTAAATTCAAAGAATGTTTAATCACTTTTAGAGGAAATGGAATGAAAGCCCTCCCTCTGCAAAAAAAGAGAAGTGGACACGTTTTGTAATCAACACGCAGCGGCAATCTCAGCTCCCAACAAATCAATGCAAAGACCTCAGCCTGCTACAATCCCCAGCTGCTATCTGAGCTAAACATGAAAAAATAATGGTATTAAACATCCCCATGATGAACTGGTTATATATATATCCACACACATATTACCATCAACCACAAGAGGGCCAATGCTGTACAGACCTTGTCACTTAACTCTTAGTTCCATCCATAACTTTGGCACACCTTGAGCAAACTTTCTAAGTTTTCTCACTTCTGGTGATTTTCAAGCCAGATCTTTTGTGCAACAAAAAAAAATGTTCCAGATTTGAGAGCAAGAGATAAAAGGAGAGGCTAAGCTGGGCAGAAAACTAACTTTGTTCCCATAAAAGCAAACCCCATCCCCCTGCAGCATTTCACACACCTTGGATTTCAAATGCCACACTATTAATTAAAATAAATTGATGAGAAAACCACACAAAGGAAGAGTCTCTTTCAAGGCAAATGCTTCCTCAGCAAACAAAGAAATAGGTTTCTCCTCACCAAGGCATCCAACGGATCTCTAGCAAGCTCTGTAGGGAGAAGGCTCCCTTGCTCTGTCCCATAGCTCTACCTATTATCATGAATTAAATATGGCTTATCTCCACTCATCTTTGAGCAGAAGCACTGAAGGGGGAAAAAAGTAAGAAAAAAAGAAAAATTAAGAAAACATGCTTGGAAATGGATTTTTTTTTCCTACATCAGACTATGAGAGAACTTAATACCACACTTTAAAAAGTCCTAAGGAAGAATTTTAAAGACCTCAATGGAAGAATAAGAAACATATATATGACAGTTACTCCAACTTACAAGACCAGACAAAAGTAGGCAAACTCAAACTTCACATTCTTAGTAGTTAAAATAAGTAGATAAATAAATGAAGATGGAAGACAAAAGGGAAGGCACAGATCAGAGTGCCCAGCTCATCATCATCAGTTACTGGGAATCAGTGTTTTCCCTTCTAGGTTTAAATAGAAAGATCTTCCAGCAGAGAGATGTACCAGCAGAGCCTTCAGCCACTCAGCTGTCCCAACAAGGTGTTCCACGGGACTCTTACATCAAGGGTCATTTGTGGGGTTTTTTTTTAATGAAGTATCTATAGATCTTAAAAAACTGCCGATTTTTTTTCTTACGTTCAGGTATGAGGAACTCCAGTTTGTGACAGAACTTCATTCAGACAACTGGCCTTAGCAGAGAGATACAATGGTGCTTAGTCTCAATTCCTTAAAACCCAACACCGTCTTCACACTCCCCTTTTACACAGTTTTTTCCTCAACCCAGGAGTAAAACAGTAAGGAAAAACTTAATTACAAAGCCCTCAACTGTCTATTTACAAGCATTTTTTCCCCTTATATAATAATAGAGACACAGTTTTAGTTTACTGTATGTTTTAGAAAGGCAAGCAAAAGTACTAATAGGAGCACCTGAGAATATTTTACAATCCTCAAGACCAACAACACCTCTAACAAAAAGAGGATCTGCAAGAACCCAAGGTTTTACTGTGGCATCAAATTTTTTCATAAGCACCCTGCGAAACAAATCACTCCTGCTCCAAGACCACATCACATTTTAGTTCTATGCTCTTGTTTTAAAAGACAGGCTCAAGAAACCACTCAGAAAAAGGCCCCAAAAGAAATATAGTGTCCAGGTGTCCCCAGGCACATTCCTGTATTCTGCGGCTGGGAGAGCCTGAGAAGCTCTTAAAATCATTCAACCCCACTATTTTCACACAATATTGTCAGATACTGAAACAGGTTATCAAAGTCTCAACATAAGAGGTGACATCCAACTTCCAGGGTTAAAATCCCGCCTTCTCTTTAATCCAGATGACTATTAGACATAAACTTTATTTTAAATCACATGTTCATTGAGAAATTAACACCAACACGCAACCACTGACATCAATTGACTTGTACAACTACATGAACCTGGGGAGCAAAGCAGCTGCAGAAGGGGACACGGATAGTCCAGCATTTCTGTTGGCACCCCCAGGATCAATTAGGTCACACATTTTCACACCGGCATCAGCTAACTGCTCAAAGGAGACCTACTCAAGCGCATGGCAAGAAAACCAACACCTCATAGTAATAATTATTATCTTATTATCTACTGCAGTCACCGCCCAATAACAGAACTTTAAAGTATCAAAACAAAGCTTTTGTTGGTGACAACTGCAACCGATTTTGCTTACAAAGGTTTCCAATTATCACACTGTGCATCAACCAAATGCTCCATTCACAAACCAGTAAGTTAATTTGTGTTTATTAAAGAGTTTCTTAAGAACAAAAGCAACCAGCAGAGTTATGAGAAAAGAAAAAAAAATTCACACGTACTTTCCAGGAACTTGCCCAAGTCAGCTCCTGAAGCAAGAAAATAGAATGAGCAGCAAGAAGTTAGAGAAATACAATCAGAATTCAAAAGTCCTTTCCCCGCCCACCCAAGCAAACAGATGTTCAAGAATTACAGTAAAAGCAGCACACCACGGACGTTGAACTGAATGCTACCGGGGAAAACGTGGTTTTTTATTCCAGAAGCACTACCTGACAACACCTCCTTTTGGCCTACACCTTGTCCCACTTCAGAGTGCAATCACAGAGAACTGAAAGAGCCGTAAGTGCTCTGTTGACACTTAAACTACTTGTCTTGGATCAATACCAAACGTACACAATTCTGATCGATGCTCTCTTCAGCCTGCCAAGGCCTCTCCAGTCAAACACTGCCGGTCACCGCTGCTCCCAACACCCTGCTGCCTGCGCGGAAGAAGGCTCGGAGCTCCCTCCTTCCTCGGCCAGTGTAACCTGACAGGGCTGGGCGCGCTCGAAGCGGGGCTCACCACGGTGCTCCCGCTGGGCTGGGAGGGGACGAGCGAGTTCACAAGGGTCAGTGCGAGGGGAGAAGGCCCCGGAGGGAGTGAGGAGCCGCGGGCGCCCCGCCGCCGCCACCTGACAGGCACCAAGAACCCGCACGGAGAGCTCAAGGCCCACTCGCCCCAGCTCCAACGACCCCTGCAGAGGCCCATAGGGAGCGCGGGGGGGCCCTCCAGGCGCACACCCCCCACCCCCACTCGGGGCGGCCTCGCCTCCTGGTTAGGCCGCGGGGCGCCCCGGTGCTGCGGCAGCCGAGGCGGACGGGGGCCACTGGCAGGGCCGGTGGTCGGGCGGGGAGTGCAGCGGCGGGGGCGTGTCGAGGGTGGCCGGGGCGGCGGCGGGACCGAGCGGCGGTGGGACCGCGTTACCTGCGCTCCCGGGTGGAGAGTCCCTCACAGCCGCGGCGGCTCCTCAGCCCAACAACACAAGATGGCGGGTGCGCCGCCACGCAGCGTCACGTGAGGGCGAGGCCACGCCCCCAGCCCCCGCCGCGGGACCCGGATGAGCGGCGGCGCTTCCCGCCCCCCGCCCGTGTGACGCCACCGCGGAGGGGGCGGGCCTCTAGCGCCCCCTGCCGGAGGCGCGGGCCCGCCGCAGCCGCCCGCCCCCCCCATTCCCCTTACAGCCCTGAGGGGAGATGGAGGTGGGGGGACGTGGCAGGGCCGGGGGCTCCCCGCGCCTCCCGCCCTGCCCGAACCTCCCGGTAATCAAATCACTGCGCCAGTTCCCCCGGCACTCGGCACTAGTAAGGCCACACCTTGAGTCCTGTGTCCAGTTTTGGGCCTCTCGATTCAGGAACAACATTGAGGGGCTGGAGCATGTCCAGAGAAGGGAACGGAGCTGAGGAAGGGTCACCAGTCTGAGAGGAGCAGCTGAAGGAGCTGGGGGGTCTCAGCCTGTAGACAAGGAGGCTCCGGGGAGCCCTTCCTGTGACAGGAGGAAGGGGCAGCCTTGGGGGGTCGGGCCCTGCTCCCAGGGAACAAGGGACAGGGCAGGAGGACGTGGCCTTAAGCTGCAGCAGGCGAGGTTTAGGTTGGACATCAGGAAGAAATTCTTCACAGAAGGGGTGATTAGACATTGGAAGGGAGGTGTTAAGGGAGGTGGTGAAGTCACTGTTTCAGGAGGTGTTCAAGGAACACCTGGACGTGGTACTCGGTGCCCTGGTCCGGTTGACAAGGTGGGGATCAGCCACAGGTTGGACGCGATGACCCCAGCGGTCTTTTCCAACCTGAATGATTCCGTGATTCTGCCGCCTTCCCGCCGCTGTCTCACGTACACACAGGCAGTCTCAGCAGCGCAGTGTGGCTCCCAGACTTATCTGTTCCCTCTGTGTGGTTCCATCAGGCAGTTCAGCTTTATCGGTGGCCACAAGAACCTCTGTGAGAAGCCACCGTGTGTGAGCACTCACAGTGCCCAGGCACCGAAGGCTGGACGTGCTCTCGCCCGGGCACTGGAGGAGTCCTGAGGACACGCTGCTGAGGGAGTCACCCTGGGAGGCAGCAGCGGGTGCTGCTACTACTGACAGAGAAAGGGCATTAGATGATACATATTTTGACTCTTCCTGATGGAAAAATCAGGAGCTCAAGGCTAACTTTCTTCAGCTAAAAATACCAGTTTATTTTTAGTCCCCAAACCCATATTAGTACATGATGCAGAATAGCCCCATGTGGTTCCTTCAGCCTAAAAAAACTATTCTTGGCTGTTATGCACTGCTGAAGGTACAACCGTTTTCAGCTGAAACAGTTTCACTCCAATCATGATGTCAGCCACAACCCATGTAGCTTTCTCCCTCCTCTTCTAGGTGAATAAATACCTGTCATTGTGTACTGAATGACAGCCAAAAATGATGCAACAGTGAACACCAGTGACTCTTACGAGCTAATGGGATAAAAGCCTGTAATTCTTGGGACTTATTTTTAGCTGAGAGCTGCAAAAGACTACCTCACCCAAAAACCTTAGAATGGAATTTCTCCATTAGGAGGCTGGTATGGAAAAGCATAGCTCCATAGAAAAGGGCTGGCCTCTGATAAGCTGCACTCAATCCCCCTGGTTGTTGTCACACAGCTTGAGCCAATACTAATAATGATAAAGAGAGGGAGGGAGGGAGACAGAGCTGCATTTCAAGCTGTCAGTGAGAACTTCCAATTTCATTGCAGAAGCAGCTGTGCCTTGTTATTCTACTTATCAGCTGTGAGTTTGAGCACTCAAAAATATTTTCACATGCTCTAAGACAACCTTTATCTGAGATGGGAGATGTTTAGCACTTGTGGAAATTTTTCTATCCCAGCAAGCACAAACATTTTATTACTGAGACAAAAAAAAATCAAACTCAAGAAACATCTGAAACACGCCTCATCTGCAGAACTTGGCATTTCTGTAAAATACCTCAAGGAAACTCAGATGACAATCTTTTGGTAATAGCAGATGCATCTTAAATCTTCCACAACACTCATTCAAGCAGAACAAGGGAGAATCTCATGAAAATTCAAGACTGTACCTGTGCAGTAAAATTCCTGCATGGCTCAATGACAGAACATCAGCTGATACTGTGTAGGTGTGAAATCACCCTGGCAGCCAGTCTGGGTACCAAGGGCATGATGTACCTCAGAGCCCTGGATTACTATGCCAATTCATCCACACTATTAAAAATCCAAGTGCAGGGAAGCGGCATCCCCAACAAACCATAAACCTTCCTTACTAACCCCTTGTTTTCACCCATTCTAGCTTGGAGGCAAGAGCCTGCCTCCCTCAGTACAGTAGTAGAACTATGAACACAGAGCACAGCTTTGAAATCATACATAATGATCATATAGCAGCCCGGAAAGATGTGTCACAGTCATGTTTCCCCTTGCCACTCCTACATTTTGCTACTTGGAAAAGTGGTTACCCCATTTGTTGAAATAACGAGGGATTTCGTCTGTGAAGAGTCAACATCTCCTCAGTGGCCTCTGTTTTCCATGTCCTCATTTGTCACATCCCTAAAAATAATGAAAACAGCGGCAAAGCAGGCAAACATCCAACTGCAGTTTTTGAAGTCAGTCACTTCAATGCATCTGCTACCCTAGGTGGCTTATGCTGAAAGACAGAATACCACAAACAGGCTGCTACTTCTGCAACACTCAGTTACTTATAGATGTCTTTCTTGGATTTATTTGGACATTTCCAGAAGGTTAAAACGCTGTTTTGTCACAGATAAACGCCGAACCTCGAGCCAGGAAGGGCCCGATCACACCATTTCTCTTTCTCTCCAGTGTGACCACACTGAGTTCCTTAGGTGAGACTTCCTGCTGCCATAGGCTGTCCGCTGCAGCCAATGGCAATAGCTGTGACAGGAGCATCCTTGAGAAATCCACTGCAATCTGAGCATCCAGACAGGTTGAACCCACCCTCTGTGCTTGCTGAAGTGCTAGTGACTCCTCTATTGTACTTTGCCTACTCTGGGAAATGTTAAACAAAATCCCTTCAGGGATCAAGGACTACCTGGAGTTCCCATTCTAGATGATTGACTTGAGGCAAGTCTTTGTCCCTTCTGAGAAAGACCATTAAGTGCAACAGGCTTTTCATCAAACTCCTCTACTTGCCATCACTGAGTTAAGTCACTTGGGGCATGTCAGAAATACCAGACGGGGATTAATGTACCAGCAGGCATCACTAAAGAGAGCTGGGACTGCCAGTACCTTTGAGAGCCACCTTTGGTGACATCAGGCATAAAAGGACAGAGCATCAAGGATTGTAATAGATAGATTACAGGTAAATACAACTAAGTATTGTCACATGGTTTTAGGTGGGAGATGTAGCTAGACAACTTCTCTTTAGTGCTTCCACATAACCTAATGACACTGTTATCCAATCCAGTAAGTGCCAGCAAAATGGAACAATTTAGAAAGCAATTAATTTCCCAATGTCCATTTTTGCAAAGCTAATTTCAAAACACACATTGCTGCAGCTTCAAAATAAATGTACATCCAAAAGCACTTATTGTTCACTGCACTGAATGCAGGTCCCAACTAACAGCACCTGTTTGAACTGAACAAAACCACAGGCAATGCTCATTTCCTTACTGAAACTTGTCAGCTGGACTTGACTCAATTCTATTAAAATAAAACCACTGGAAAGCCTTTTTCCATGCTCTTCTCCTGCAGCCCTGGGCTCCTTACCCAGCTGTATGTGCAAAGCAGCACAAGTCAGCAGTGCTTGCCTATGCTGTACAGAAAAAAAAAAATCAAGAGCCGCAGTGTTGCAATTTTCCTGGGGGAATAGAGACCAAGGAAGCTTCACCCTGATTTTACCTGGCCTCTGAGACCTGAGGATTCACAGACACAGTGAATGTATCAGCACAGAGATGAAATATCTGCACGGGATGAAATATTTATGGCTTCTGTTTCATCACTGGACCTGAAACAAGGCATGGCTAAACCTCTTCCTGAACCCCCTCCCCAGTGTGGCCATGCCAGCAAAGCTTACCAGATCTGCAATAGTAGAAACAAAATGCTTGGACACATTTTCAGATATCCATGTATTTTTCTTTTTTCTCCCTTAATAAAGGCAGAAGCTGGAAATGCAAAGGGAATTCTAGCTGAAGCAACCTGCCCAGCTCCAGCTGGGGCACTACAGGGGCTGAGACAGGCTATTTTAAGATAAGGAAAGGCTGACAACCTTCAGATGTCAACATTTAGCAGTGGGCAGTATTTCAAGTATTTACACAGCCATGTCCCTTTCTGAGGAATTGCAAACATTAGGGCTTTTTACACCAGAACTGCTGTGCAGAAGAGGAAGTGTTATAAAAAAGGGGTTGAACACCTCCCCCACTCATCCAAGTCAGGATGCCGAGTTTGGAGATTACTACTGTAATCTGTGAAAAATGCTATATTCAAGGACCTGAAATAAACCACAGACAAGACTGGAGATAGCAATGCTTTATTTTTACATTTCAGCAACAGGAGAAATAATTGAAGATGAAATTATCTGCTTTGTTGTAAAGTATAAAAACATTTAATTATAAATATTTAGCTAAAAAAGCGTGATTTATAAAATATAATCTGTGAAGATATATACACAGTTTAATTGTTTAGCAATTCTTTCACCTGACATTAAAGAGTAGAGGTTTTTCTATTTATTATTCCACGCTCACAGTTTAGTGCTCACAGTTTAAGAAGCAAAACAGACAAGTGAAAAGATGACTGACGAGTTTCATTCTGGAAAAAAAAAATTAAAATGTTGCCACGAACTGGGGCAAGAGCAGAGGCAGAATTTGAGCAAATCCATGCCTTGAGAGAGGTCTCTGAGGGGACACAGTTCCCCTGCCATCACCGACAGTGCTTATATCCAGACAAACAGTGGGCATCTCAACGTTTGTGGGCAAGTTTCCTGTATTTCCAAGAGAAAATGGCTAATAGTATAGTGCAAGCCCTTGAAATGCAGTTCAGTTAAGTGTGCTCACCTCCCTGCTCTCTGAGCAGGGGTTGCTCAGTATGCTCTGCTGGTGTCCTCTGTTGTGCCTCTAATAAAATCAAACAATGTCACCTTCATGATTCAGGCTATGAGCAAATTTCCAAATAGAAAACCCCAGTGTGCCATCCAATTGCACTGTCCAGCTGACAATACCACCTAAAAACAGATACAGCTGCCTAAGGCTGGAAAATAATAGTGAAGCTGTAAAGTACACTAAATGTGATGGAATGTGAAAGAAGATAAATGGTCAGGCAACTCAGTTTTCTATTCCTCGTTTAAGAGAGCCAGCTTCCTCCCTTCGAAGTCTTGGGAAATCTCGCCTCTTATTGAAGGGTTTGTTCTATGGCACTTCAGAGAAGAAAAACTGGAAGACTCTTCAAAATGCTGGGTGGCAGAAAATGCTACAGGAAATGATAGTGAATTTGATCCATGTCCCTAGTAATTATCTTTCTCTCTTCACAGTGTTTTCATGGTGCCTGTGGCACAGGGCTTTGAGGAATGAGAAAAGGGTGACAACACCCAACAGCAGTACAAACATACAGAAGTCAAGCTGTACTTTGTACACCCTGATTTACACAAGACCTCACTACTTGCCTGTAAGCAAGGAATGAATTAATACAGGATTAAGAGAAAAAGGATGTATAGGAAAGAATGAAGTGGGCAAACATGACACTTGTCAGTGCTCACCCATGATTTGCTACCTGCTGTTTCTGCTTTAGGGTAATGTGCTCACAACAGTTGAGAGCAAACAGCCCGTGCACAACTCCTACTATTCACATCACTACGAATGCATAGTAACTGCAAGAGTTGTGCCCTTAGGAACTTAGGAGGATGTTCAGGAAAGGAAGGCTAGCGAAGCTGTGATGAGTTTTAGGCAGGATCCAAGCAGTTCTGTCCAGGCAGAGCCCTGATCTGGGAAACGTACCAAGTTGTGTGCAATTTCAGAGTGCATATTGGCTGGTCAGTTACTGGGTAAATGCAGACTTTAACTCCCTGAAAGCTGCTCGGCGGTGCTTCCTTTCCTCCTCTTCGCGTTTTCGTTCATCCTGCTCAGCTTTTATCTCTGCTTCAAACTTACTTGCTGAGGAGAGGGCTTGAGCCTTTATGAGACAGAGAGAAAATAAATGAGCGTCAAGCCTTGCATCAGAGGGAGAGCCAAAGCCTGAGCTACTCCCAGATGAGCAACACAGACCTGTTTGCTGCACCTCCCAGTGCTTGCTGGGATCCTCTGTCAGGACAGCTCAAGTATTAATTACACTGCAGTGCTTGGGTATTTACACCCAATACCTGTCACCTCCCTTAACTTTAACATCAGCAAAAGAAAGGTCACTTACTAATAAGCGACCAAAACAATGTCATCGGTACTGGGTCACATACATTATTTCTGTAAGCAGGCAGCAGGGCATAGGTTGTGAGTATGCAGTGGGAGAAACTACTGCAGAAAACACTCTGAATCACAGCCAAATCTGAGAACATCATACTACACTATGGATAATCTGCAGATCAAAGAGACATTGTTTACTTGCTGGCTATTTTTCCAGCTTTCATCTCAGTACATCTGCTGTGCAATAGCTGTGTTAGGCTCTTGGGAAAAAACTTCTTATATAAACAAGCAGGATTATTTTCTCTCCAAGAGAGCTTTCAGAAAGGGTGCTTTGTCAGCTTCGGATGGTGTACAGCTCTTTCTGCCAACCCCAGGACCCTGCAGAACAATTTTGATTCCAAAGGTTACAGAGAGCTGCTCGGGAAAGAGATGTCTGAAATCCTATACTCCAAAACATTCTGTTCACCACTGAACTAAGAGTATTCTGGTTGAGAGAGGCTTTGCAAAATGGGAAAACTCTGACCCTATTGCATTAGTTTTCTCAGGACACTTTTGTCTTTAAAAGAGGTCAGCCAGCTAGTCCCAGCCCAGGGACACAGGTCAGCCAGTCAGCTCTGCCAGGGTGAGACCCACAAGACAGACTGAATTACACTGCTCTGGTGTGTTGACTGAGCCACAGAAAGGCTCTAGCTAGAGACAAACGAAATTTGAAAGGAAACTCAACTACAGCTGGGTAGCTGAGCTGTAGTTGGACTACAGCTTGAGATGTGGTTCATCTCAAAAATATGAGTTTTTTCATATTCCTCTGTGCCACACCATACCTTAGCTTCAAAGAAGTTCTTGGCTCCTTTGACTCCCTCAATGGATACATCTATCTCCGAGAGCTTCGCAAGAGTCAATAGGCCGCTGTCCTCCTCAAGTTCCCCAGCTGCAGCTTTATGGAAAATCAGCAGGAACTAGCAAGACAGAGAGGAAACATTCAGGTTTTTCACTGAGGCTCAAACAACTTAAAATAGAAACAGCACAATCACCTGGAGAGGGATGGAATTCACATTTCAGAGCAAAGGAAACCATGTGTAGAGAAACCAAGTGGTACCAAGGAACTTGTGCTCCAGCACACAGTACTGTTACAGACTAAAAGCAGCAGGAATCTCATAGGAAAAGAAGGTTTCCTGGGAATCAGAGCCCTGGTAAAGCACATTTCCTACCAAGCCTGAGCTGCTATGTGGCCAGAGGAAGGAGGCCACCGCTGCACCTGCCCAGTACAACCACAGGGCAAGCTCAGATACAGCTCTTTATGTCCCCATACCCTAATGGTGTTTTCACAAGCCCCCCACCAGCTTCCCCAGTGTTCTAGGGGCTCAGATCACATCCCATGACAATGAAAGCAGGGCAAACACAGCTCTGGTTCACCTCAGGCTCCCTAAACCAAGTGCAGTCCTTTTAGAGAGAACAGCAGCCCAGGTGTGTGCATGCTCTTGTGACAGAGTGGCTCTAACAAGTGTCCACAGAGCAAGTTAGTGTGAAACGTCTTTCCTGTGCTGGACCATGGCCATTTAACAAATCCAGAGTCACTACAGAGAGTGTGTATTGGGAAGTGAATTGCAAAGGGAAACAAACAAAAAAAGAGAGTTGCATTTCATTCCACAAAAGCATACTTCTTGGTTTTGTTTCAACAGAAGGAACAAAACCTGCCTGCTTAAAAATAAAGACCTCTGCACCACCATCCACCTGCGAAAGGAACTCCAGGTTAAGATGTGGAAGCTCTAGGCATACTTGCAGAGGTCCTGTAACTCCCTGCTATTCTTGGCGACCCCAGGACGCATCTCAGTGCTTGGAACAGTGTGGAGAGAACAGACACAAGGACAAACCACCCAGGTACAAAAGGAGCACAAGCAACAAAGCACAAGCACCAGTGCAGCACTCCAGGCCAGGCCAGACCAGAGGGCTGCAGATACCAGGGTTGTCCTGGGTTGTCCTGAAATCCCTGGCTACAGGAACATCAAGTAACTCTAGTACTGTGCTCCTCAGACTGCCAGGCTGGGTAGTCTGCTGCTTCCTATGGAGAGCCAGAGCTGTCCCAGAGGAGGGCAGCAGAGTCCCAGCATCCACACTGAGCCAGCCCTGCTTCGAGTTGCTCACAGAAGCTGCTGGGAATGCAAGAGTTTGGGAAGGCCTCCCATGAGGAAGGGTGTGGAGATGACAGCAGCGCTGGCCACCCTCTCGCACAGGCAGCGTCAGCAGGAACTGCTCCATGCAACAGCCTCTTAACCCGTGAGTGCTCAGCACAGGGCAAGCAGAAAGCAGACTGGGCTTGGCAAGGGAACTTTTCCCTCTCCAAACACATTGTAGTGGGTTGACCCCGGCTGGATGCCAGGCTACCAAAGCCACTCTATCACTCCCCTTCTCATCTGGATGGGGGAGAGAAAGTGTAACAAAAGTTCATGAGTTAAGGACCTGGAGAGATTATTCACCAAAATACTGTCATAGGCAAAAAAGGCTCAATTTGGGGATATTAATTGAATTTATTACTAACAAAATTAGAGCAAGATAATGAGAAGCAAAATAAATCTTAAAAGATACCCTCCCCCCCGTTCCCAGCTCTACCTGCTCTCTCCAGCAGCACAAGGAGATAGGGAATGGGGGTTATGGTCAGTTCTTGACAAGTTGTTCCTGCCACTGGGCAGGGAAAAGAGTCCTTTCTCCACATGTCTGCAGGTCTCTGCCAGGAACCTGCTCCAGCATAGGCTTCCCATGGGTTCACACCCTCCTTTCAGGCAACTACCTGCTCTGGCATGGGTATCATCCATGGGCTGCAGGTGGATCTCTGCATCCCCATGGACTTCCATGGGCTGCAAGGGAACAGCCTGCTTCCCCATGGTCTGCGCCACAGGCTGCAGGGGAACCTCAGCTCCAGCACCTGGATCACCTGCCCCTCCTTCTCCACTGACCTGGGTGTCTGCAAAGCTGCTCCTCTCACATATTCTCACTCGTCTCTTCTCTGGCCATAGTAATCTCTGCACAATAACTTTTTAACCTTCTTAAATATGTTATCACAGAGGCATTACTATCATTCCTGATTGGCTCGCCTTAGTCAGAAGCAGGTCTGTCCTGGAGCCAGCTGGCTTTGGCTTACCAGACACGGGGGAAGATTCCAACAGCTTCTCACAGAAGCCTCTCCTTGTCGACCCCCCACTATGAAAATCTGGCCATGCAAACCCAATACACACATGTAAGAAATAAATGGTTCACTGCTGAACAGGCAAAGCATCCTGCTTGGAAAGAAACTAAATCCTCCCCAAGACATCCTCTCCCTCTGCTCAGATCCCCTGGGCTCTGGCTAGTTCCTCTTTGCCACCACCAGGCATAGTGACACAGAGGGCTGGCATCTAGCCTGGAATTAGTCATGGTTCCTCCTGCCCCACCCTGCAAGTCCCACTTCCTGCCATTGGAAAAGAGCAGTAGAGGCAGCACAATCCTGAGGTCTCATACAGCTGTCACCTGGGGAGGGACTGGGCCATGAGTACAAATGAGCATGAATCATCCTGAAACTAAGGGATGGGGCAGCAATCCTCTGGAAGAATATAGGCTGCTGTGGCCACAAAGGGTAGGCTAAGTTAAAGGACACGTGGGGCTGAGGCATTGGTTGGGGTGGACAGAGCATAACGTCAGTCCCGAGGATCCGGCAAGGTGGACTACAGGACATCATGCTGGTTTTCCACAGGAGCTCAGCAGCAATCCCTCCTCATGTCAGCACACAGCCTGCAGCTGACCTCACCAGGTATCTAGCCTTGAGGTTTTGGTCCTTGCTAACTAGAGAACATCAGCAATCTGCATTCATCTCCCATTGTCAGCCTGTCTCACACCTGCCCAGGACACACCCCCGGGCAGCTAAGTTTCAGGGAAATGTCAACAGAGAAGCAGAAGTGAATAATGTAGGTAGATACTTTTGAAAGCTCTGCTCTCAAACAGGACAACACTTTCCAACCCACAAACATGCTAAATTGTATCTGCTCTCACATCCTTCATAATCCGAGGCCTACCCCACAGGGCCAGGCTGGCTGTCACACGGAGGAAAGGTGTGGGACCGACAGGCAGCAGCAGCCTTGCAACAGCTTGCCAGAAAAGAAGGACTATGTAAGGATGTGGTTTGCACCAGCCCTGGTAGCAAACGCATCGTGTGGGTCAACATTCCAGCTGGTGAGGGTGTGGGGGGCAGTGGGTGGATTTCTGTGGGTTCTAGATAGCAGTTCCAATTACACATTTCTATTACAGCCATTAACTCTGGTTTCCTGTGGTAATGATGGAACTAGACAGTCAGAGGTGGGGGTTTTTTTCTCACCACTACACCTAATCTTTTTAAGCCTAAATTTCATTGCTTGAGTCACAGCAGGATTCTTGTACAGTTAATTGTTGATGTATTGGTGGACGTTCAAAGGTCGACGGTAGAAGGCAGCTTTCTTAACAGGTCCTGTGGTTCGTCAGCAGCCTGCTTGCCAGGCAACAGCTTATCTGGGATGGGAGGACACTACTCAAAGCAGCAGAAAAAGGTGACCTATTGTAAGTGAAAGAGGTCCCTACCAATTCTCTGGCCAGGCCACAAGAAGAATATGCTCAGGCAGGTATGCCAGGACTTGCTATTCCCTGGATAGGCAGACAGGAGCCCTCCAGTGCCATAGCTGCACTCTGCTGAGTTCAGACACTCATTTAAACCAGGTTTCTCCTGGTATTACCTGAGGGACCCAAGTCAGCTTAGTTACCCTCCACACACTTGCTTGTCGCCACCAATGAGAAGCAGAATGGGACAGGCCTATGGGATGGTTGAGGCCTCCTAAACCCACCAGGGAACCTGCTTCCCTGACTGACCCCTGCCTGAACACAGCAGCTGGACAGGGCACACCTGCAGCAAGGCAAGAAACACACTTGTGTTTCTCCTTTCTAGGAGAAAAATTCCAACCCATGGGCCACTCAAGCTTGCGTTTGCTAGACCATTGTTCTGCATCTGGCAAGAAGCTTCAACAGCATCAGCTGCCGCTTGCCATGTGCCAGGGGCTGTCAGCACAGGCAGCCGTTCGTGGGGCTGTGCTCCAAACAGGTGCCAGCAGAAGGGGAGCTGCTCTGCCACTTGTGCCATGCCACTGATGCCAGGACATCACAGCATCTTTCAGCACCTTGAGGCTAAAGGTATTTCTCTTCCATGGGAGAGAGCCTCTGCAGCAAGCCTGGAGGCTGTCCCCAGCTCTTCACCTGGAATGAGGGATGGCCCAGAAGGCACACAGAGAGACAGAGGGCTCCTCAGCCCAAGAAGTGATTTGGCAATCAGTGACCTGGGGGCATGGGCATGGAGTCCTTCCTGCTCCACTGGATTCTTTGCTACCTCCAGTTCACCTCTGACTGGGCACTGGGGAACTCAGGGACAGGTTCTCACTTCCCAGATTTGCATATCCTTCCCCCTCTTGCAACTCAAGTCTTTGGCCTCTGTCTTTTCCTGCTGCCCTCTTGCAGTGAAATAAATCCAACAAAGCCCTTGGGGCATGAAAGCAGAGGGAGATGGTGTGACGTGCCAGCGCAGAGAGATGGTGCAGCAGCTCCATGAGCTACAGTCACCCCTCATGCCCTAACCAGCCCAGCCAGTCATGGGCCTTAGCTGCTCATCCTCCCTCCCAGCACTGCCAGAGCTCTCAAACTTCCACAATTGAGAGCTTGGGCCCTACCCTGGAAGGGGCACCATGCCTGCAGAAACAAGGGAGCCCAGCTGCTCGGGGCCCACCGCAGCCATCCCGTGGGGCAGGAGGAAGCAAGGCAGCAGCACAGCCCTCAAAACCGGTGCAGGACATAAGCAGTGCTGCCCCTCCTCCTACTACCTAAGGGGCTGTGGGTTAACTCAGAAAGCCACAGCATGACATTTGCTTGTGACTGAGACAGCTATCAAAGTCTGAGAGGAGGAGATGATGCAATAGGAGCTTTGGGTACCTGGGTTCCTCCTTCCTGCTGAGATGATTTGGGTACCCCTGAGTGCATGCAGGTCACTGCTCAAATTTCCTCTCTTCCTCTGCCTGGCAGAGGATCCCGGCCTGTCCTCCCAGCTGTCACAATACAGTGGTAAAAGACAGACCTGTTTGAGCTGTCTCCCTGCTGAGCCAGCATGCAGTACCAAACTGCTGCATCCCCACATTTATTCCTTGCTGCAGGGAGGTGACCACCCTTCATAAAGCTTGCCATGGCTGGTCACTACATGATGCACAGAGGGTCCCAATACAAATTGGAAGAGAGAGGCTTTTGTGCCCCATGAGATGAGCTTTTCCAAGCACAGCTCCTGCACCACAGGAGCCAAGCAACGAGACCTGGAAACTGAAGGGACATAACTCCCTCCAGCTACAACAGAGAGCGCAGTGAGCGCTCCCAGCAGCTGCAACAGGGCTCAAAATATGCTCCCAAAGCAAGCAGGGACGTTGGAGAGCTTTGGCATCAGGTACCATGACTGCCACATGGAGATGGAGGTTAACAATGCTCTACACCCTTGGCATGGGGAAGCTCACAGGCTTCTCCACTGCACCCCACCACTGGAAAAACACAGAGGGGAGAGGGCTACCTACAGCCCACAGAGTACTGGGCCCAGCTGCCTCCTCCCTCCGCCCCACAGCCGCATCCCTGCCTGTTACTGCGGCCACCCTCACCTCACGGAAGCTGAGCTTCCCATCAAAGTCTTCATCCACCTCTTTGATCATGTTCTTCAGCCCCAGGTGGGTCTGCGGGGCTCCCAGCTTTTCCATCATTAGCTTCAGCTCCATCAGGTCGATATATCCATCCCGTCCCGAGTCATACCTGCAGGGTGCAAAAGGAAGGGGTCAACCATCATCATCCCCATACTCATCTCCCCAGAAGAGAAACTGCACATGGATAAAGTCACTATGTGATTCAAAGCTCAGGGAAGTGGGGAAGCTGCATGACATGGCCAGTGCTGAGATATATTAAGCTCAGGGAAGTAGCTGTCACCAGAGTGAGAAGTACTCAGGGGAGCTCAGACCAAACCACCCACACAGAAGGAGCATGGAGGAACTCAGCTTATCTCAGAGGGATTTCCATTTCACCCACTTGCCTGTCCAGCACAGCTTACACCATGCACCAACATGGTGAGGCAAAGGCACACAGAGTCAGCTGCTGCCAGGTTTCCTGCTAGTTTCAAGGAAAAACGGAACAGAGACCAAGCAGAACCTCTTGGCAGAGAGCAATCTTTCTTTGTAAGCACAACTCTCCCCCTGTAGCTGTTAAGATCTTTGCTCTCCAAAACGCTTTTGTACCAAGATAAGCACCACTTTTATACCACGATAAGCACCGTGCTTCAGGGCAGCAGACTATTCTGTGTCCCCAGGCAGAGCAGAAAGACAGTCCCAGGGGAGCACAGCAATCCCAGCCAGGGCTGTGGTGCCAGGGCTGCACTACAGGGCCAGGCTGGCAGACGAAACCTCCAGGAGCAAGACCAGAGTGGGATCATGTTCCCAATGGAGCACCAAGGACTGCAAGGACTCTTCAGAGGAGAGCACCTGTGCAAGGGGAGGAATGCTTTGGGGATGGGGAGGTAGCGAGTGATGTGCTGCGCACAGCCTGGGACTGTGCACCAATTCCTCCCAACAGCTGCTGTTCGTGTGGGTAAAGCATCCGGCCCACCCAGCAACCAGCGCTTCACACCCACCAGGGCTATCACCGGCTTTCAAAGTCCAAAGGCTGCAGGGACTGGCGCTCTGTTATCAGCCCGTCAACAGCCCTCTTTCATCCCGGTCCTGCCATGGGGTTCAGCACAGAGCTAGGGCTTCACAGGAGAGGACAGGGCAGGGTCTCCCAAGCTAGGATCAGCCCAGGCACACAGGCTGCCACTGCCCCGCTGCCACCATCTCAACTCCGACAGAGTTAAATCCTTTCAACCATGCAGAAGGAAACCCTAGGCACGGTGCTGAAGCTTTCCAGTGGGCAGGAGCCAGCCAAATCCTCCCACCCATCATCCTTCATTGACTGTTAGCTCTCTTCCAAAGAAATGAGGGCAGTAGCCATTCCAGACAGAGATCTGCACAGTTGTGGTTACCCTGGAAGAAAGCTTTTTCCAGCTGAGAAACCTCACAGCCACAGAGGAAGCTGTGGCAAAGGAAGGCATGAACAAAGCCACCAGCCCCAAACAGCATACAGGCGTGGGCAGCACAAGGCAGGGCTGCAGCCAAGATCTCTGCCCCTGCCTTCATGAGCACAGGCACAGCATGCTTTTGCCCCAAACTAGGGTGGCCTCCATGACTTTCCAGAGTCCCACCACCCCCACAACTATTTCTGATACTCTTTGTGGCTCTTAGTTTCCAAGGGTCACAGGACCAAGAGACTCCCCACGACAGGGACATAACTGCCAGACTAGGCTGGCACAGAGCTCCCGTTACCAATACGCCTGCACTCTCTGTACCCAGCAAACCCATGAGCCCACCAGGCTGGACAGCTTTCTGAAAAACTAGGAAAGAAACCTCCATCAGAGCAGAAAGCACGTCACAGACATGGGATGTCACAGGGAGGAAGCGCAGCAGGTTCTTCACAGCAAGGAAGGTGTCAGTTAATTAAGGCATATTCACAGCATTACCCAGCCCAGCACTGAGATGCACTTCCAAGACATCACAGAAGCATAGTCAGTGCAGTATTTAATTGTCAGTTTGCTTTTCTTTCAAGTTTGGGAGAAAAGGTGCAGAGCTGTTCCTCCAGAGTAAGGTGGTTGGAGACGCAGTTTGATTAGGCACAGCAGCAAAATGTGTAACAGCAGAGAGGTACCTGGGGTTGGGTTTTTGGGGGGCCCAGCAGGTTCATGCTGCCCTTTGGCTGGGTGCAGAAGCAAAATAATACCAAGGTCCCCTCCAAGGGCTATCCATCTGGGGTTGGGACACTGCCTGGCCCCCCATGGAAGCTCTGGGTAAAAGATGAAGGCAGAAGTAGGGAACAAACCCAGCCTGTGCCTGCTGTGCTCATCTCAGCCTCCTGTTATGGGCACTACCTGCAGGTAAACACTGGCCCAGGGGCCAGTACACTGCTCCGAAAGGGTTAACTGTGGGGCACAGCTTCAGGACTCATCCAGCAGAGAGGCAGGACAAAGCCAGGATTGTGAGAAATGGGGTCTTGCCAACGAGGGCCTGGCAGAGCAGCAGGCTGTACCAGCCACACAATGGGTGTTGAGCACGCTGGGCCGGAGTACAGCTGGTGCCGAGAAGCAGCCAGAAATCAGGTTACCAGTCCCCTGCACTCGGGGACAGCCAGACAGAGGGACACTGAAACCCAGTGGCAGCACCCTGCAAACTGCTACATTCCCTCCCTGCCCCCCTCGCCTCCTAAAACAGCCCAACTATTTTAGGACCTGGGTACAGCCACTCGGCTGCTGCGCAGCCAGACTATTTAGGGAGAGGCTTATTTATAGGGCACAAAAGACGGCACAATTCATTCCCCACCACCCCCCCAGCAGACCACAGGCATTCAACATCGGGGGGCACAATGCAGACTGCACCTTGCTGGTCAGTTGATGCTCCCAGCACACTTCAGTCTTACCGAAGACCCCACGGTCTGCCTTTTGAGAGATCATAAAACTCCCCTGTCTGCTTTTTGGGAGCCCCCTTTCAGGGCCCTGAGCTCAGCCAGCCCTGGATGCCTCTCACACACAGCTGCCTGCAGCACAGCCCTGCCCTGGTGATGGACAGCCATCATCCTCACAGGCAGAGCTGGAAGAGGGCACCAGGGCAAGTCAAACACACCCCAGCAGCCAGGGGAGCCATCCCATCCTGTACTCCAGGAGCAGCACAGCAAGAGCACGCAGCACTCGGGTGCCTGGCCAGCCCTGCCATCACCCACTGTCCTGCTGTGACACCAGAGCTTTGCTTCCTTCAGGCTCAAAGCTCCCTGGGGCATGAGCCAAGCCCCTGCCGGGTGATGTGCAGGCATTACAGTCAGAGGGGAATTGTGCCAATGGGCACAGCTGTCTCACGTCACAGGAAGGCCACTCCAGCAGCAGGTCGGTGCTACGGCCACGGCAGGTCCCGCCTGCGACAGCTGGGATGCCGCAGGCAGGTACGGGCACCGTGGCCACTCTGATAAAGCTCTGCCACGCTGCCGCCACAGCAGCGTTCCTGGCAGCAGATGAGACACAGCAGCAGCTGCCAAAATCTGCTGCAACAAGGATGCACCCAGATTCCCACGCTGGCTCGCTTCCACCCGGACCGCAGAGCGTGCCTGGCTGCCAAAGCACTGGGAGAGGAAAGCAGGACACAAAATCAGGGGGAAGGAGGGAATGCTTGCTGAACAGACTTGCTTAGGAGCACAAAGTCTGTTACGCACAATTACTGCCCAAGTACAGGCATTGCACCGGTGTTACGCAGCTGCTGGGGGTTACATCACAGAAGAAAGAGGGATCAGGAAGGGAGGACCAAGGAGATGCCAAGGACTGCATCACCTGTAGTGACTCTGCAGTCACCTTCCAGCTGCCTCTAAAACCCCACTTAACAAAAAAAGGACAATTGAATGAGAAATCCCAGATCCTGAAGGATCAAAGAGTAGTTTCTAAACATTTACATTTCTTGAGAAAAGCTGGAATGAAAACCTGCCCTCCCTGTACATATTTGCTGTACCTTAACTTGCTCCACACACTACGGGCACCTGTACTTTGATCTGCAGTTCCTGTATGCTGCAATGTATGCCTAATTGAGGTTTTGAAATAAAGCAGCTGGAATAATGGTGCTGAAGTAATAATCTCCTCTTAAATATTTCAAATCCTTTCTAAGTAGCACTTTATTCCCTCTGAGCATTGTGTTTCACCTTACATGGAGAAGGCGGTGCTGATCTCTGCTCCCTGATATCCAGTGATAGGATAAATGGGAATGGTTCAAAACTGCCTCAGAGGAGGATCTGACTGGCCTTTCTTTCAGCCTGAGACCCTGGAACAGGCTTCCTAGAAAGGTAGTTAGTGCCCCAAGCCTGTCAGTGTTTAAGAGACATTTGGACAATGCCCTTAACTAACAAGCCTTAACTTTTGATCAGCCCTGAAGCAATCAGGCAGTTGAACTATATGTGAACATCGGTGATCCATTCCAAATGGAATATTCTATTCTATTGCCAAGAGCTTTGGGAACAATTCCTCCATATCGGGTGGGGACAGGAGCAGGCTCCCTAGCCCAGACAGAAGGAGCCCTCCTGCTCTTGGAGGGTCGTGAGGGCAGGATCGGAGTCTCTTCCACTAAGATGTTCTCCAAGATGCTGAGCAAGACCTGCAGGCCCAGGCTCGGTGGCTGAGTCCCCATGGGAATAACCTCCCTGCCCACTGGGAGTCCACAGCCAGCCAGTCACATGGAGCACAGGGCAGCTTTGGAGAGAGCAGATCTGCTGCAGCATGTCAGACAAGGCCAGGACACCTGGCAAACAGGCTCCTAAATGGCTCTAGGAGGGCAAGGGGACATCACAGCCTCTCCCACCAGCCAGATGCAAGGCACTTGTGCAATGTGTGGGTAACACATGAAATTCCCTAGATACAGAAGCAATAGCACGACTGGAATTTCTCCACTCCCTCGCACCCCACAGATGAAGCTGCTGTCTGTTTTCCCCCCCCCTTACATCCCTCATAAAGGTCATTCCTGCCAGGCACAGCCTCACTTCCTGGCTTTCACACTCCCCTCTGCCATTTTCCTGGACAAAGATGGCACCAAGGGGAGCTGTGAGACTCCAGAGGGTCCTGAGAGTTCACTTAGACGACTCAGGAAAGAGAGGTTATCGTGGTTACCACAGTCCTCGCATATTGTCAGAATAGGCAGCTAATTAGGTCACATTATAATTAGCCTGAGCTGTAGACTTCCTGGTTTCTCTGCCAAAAAAATACCCACCCCAAGACCTGCCTGCACCCACCACTCCAGTAGATACCTGCACCCCATCTCCAGTGGAATGTGGCCAAAAAGGAGAGATGCTGACAAGAGGAGGCTTGGACAAGAGAGGGGAAAAAGTGAGCTCAACTGTGGCAGCCAGAGCAAAGAGCATCTTTTCTGCTTTGGAAGGATGCTCCTGGCGTAGCCAGCAGCACACAACACTGGATGGAGCACCACATTACGGGGAGTCCCACTTTCAGACGAGTTCTTTGCTTCTGCCCTGGCAGTCACAGCCACCATCCATACCATGGGATGCCCTCACAGGCATTCAGGGCAGCCGCTATCACCAGGACATCTTTTCAGCTGGAGGACCATGACCCAGCCCACACCATGCACAGGACCACAGGCTCAAATTTAGTCTGAACTACAGATTTACAAGTCCCACTAAACTGATAAGAAACATTTTTTTGGATCGGCAGTTTCATAGTGGAAACCTGGCATCCTGTGGCAGTGAGAAGATACTAAAAGAAAAAAAAAAAAAAGCCTTGAGAGAGGATGTAAGAAAGACCCTGAGTTGTGGTGGCCAGGGCCAATAAGCCATACAGAGAATTAAAGCCTTAATCACATTAACTCAAGCTCTGACTGACAGGAATTAAGGGGAACATTTCCTCTCCACATGGAGCATGTGATGTCAGCCAATAGCTGAGAGAGGTCACTGGCAGCAGACGGACCAGAGACCAGATCCTCTGTCACTGCAAACCTCAGGTGCCTGTAGCAGTGAACACCAGGACGGGGTTTTCTGGCTGCCTGTCCAGGAAACAGGGGAGCATGCAGCCCACCTTCTTCCCCCTTTGGCATCAGCAGTTCTCACAGGGTATGCAATGCTTTCCAGCTACATTGACCAGCTGATTAATATTCAGCTGCAAAGCCTAGCTTTTCCTGCTTACAAGGCTGGTGTTTAACGAGCTCATTGTTGAAAAATTAGGCTGCAATTCAGCTCTTCCACTTTTTATTTCCCAAAATCACTGCCATTCCTTTCCTCTTCCCTACGGAGGCAGTGTCACTGTCCACTCCAGGCTCTCGCCCACAGCTTTTGGCCATTGCAGCTGCCTGCATTGTTTGTTCTCCAGTCCTCACAGCACCATGTCTCAGCCTTCCATAGAGTGGGATCCCCTTTAAGGACAGTCAAAAGGGACACAGGAGAGAGTGGAGCAGCAGCCTCGCCCAGACCACCTCGCTTCCCGCACCAGCTGCCAACACAACGCTGCCTGTGCAACAAAGAACTCCAAACTCCAGTAAGCTCACAAAAGCCCATTGCCTGGTCTCCTGTGGCAACAGCCCGGCTGGGACAGGCAACACCCCGCAGTGCTGGGAGCTGGCAGCATTAGAGCAGCTCTTGGTCTCCTCACAACAATCCAGGGTGCCCAAGGCAGCTTTCAGGTAAGAGAACAACGACCTAACAAGTTACAAACCTCACTTCGGTCACCTCCATAAGGTGAAGTACATCTTCACACCTTGCTCTGTGGTCCTGCCACCTCCTGCCTGGCAGCAGCTCCCTCCCAGTCTGGCAGCCTGTCGTAGGGCTGGGAGGACACTGGTCCCCAGGAGCCCACGGGTCTGTGGTGCTGGAGGGAAACCTGAGCACAGACAAAGGTACCCAGGCACAGCCTAATTGCAAGAGCCAGGACAGGGTCTGGAGAAGAGAAAAGGGCAGGATCACGGTCCCAGGGAGAGCCAAGTCCTTCTGCTTACAGAAGCAGCTCTCCCTGTTGCTAGCAGCAGCTTGACTTTAACACAAACCTTCCTGCTGGGAGAGGAACCCCATCCCAGCCCCCAAGGAAGGGGGAAGCAAGAGGAAGCTGTGCTCAAGCTTTGTTTGGGTGCACGGGAGGGAGCACCAAGCCTGGCAGACAAGACTGTGCGCGGAGCTAGGACAGTGCCAGACAGAACCAGCAGGACTGCTGGGGGTGTTTAGGGTCGCAGTTGTTGCGGGCAAATGTCCAGCGCCTCTGCCGAGCCCCGGGACACAGACCCACCTGGTGCCCCAGGGTGCGGGGCAGAAGAGTGCCTGTGCTCCCGTCCCACAGAGCCGCAGCTCCAGGGTACCAATCCCAGGCAGAGCAGAGGCCGTGAGCTAAACGCAGGGCAGAGCTCGGGGCAAACTCTACGAGCCCCCCCCGCCCCGCAAAGCACAGGGACAATCTGGGGATCAGATGGCGCTGGGAACGCGCCGCGGCTTCCTCCAGCCCGACCTCAAAGCCGCGGAGAAATGCGAGCACGCCGCCGAGAGCGGGCAGCCCCTCTCCAGATGTGCCCCCGGGGGCCGAGGCCGGGAGGGGCTGCGGGGGAAGGGAGTCCCCCCCCCTGCAGGCAGCGAGCCCCCCTCCCCGCTCCCGCCCCACTCACAAGCGGAACATGCGCTCCATGTCCTTGATCTGCCGGCGGCTGAACTCCTTGAACTCGGTGTAGGGGTTGAAGACGGCGGCCCGCCGGGGCTGCGCCGCGCCCTCGTTGATGTCCTGCCGCCGGCACAGCTTGGCGCTCAGCTCCGCGCCCGCACTGGCCGTCAAGCAGCTCCGCTCCTCCACCTCGCCGG
>VZRR01002745.1:0-174316 GCA_013398015.1 Oreocharis arfaki
AGAGATCTGCCCTTACTCGCACATCGAAAGGCAGCTCCAAAAACTGCCGTGAAAAGATTTCTCGATCCTAATCACCTACCAGCTACCTCTTCCATCCAGGAAAACCAGGCCTCTGAGAAATGAGGAGCATGCCACGTCTTCTGAAGTCCTCTCTTCCTCTGGAACTGGGCATTAACACCATTCACCTCTCCTGCAGCTTCAGTTCCTCACACAGGCAGGCAATTTTGAAAGCAGTCACAGCCTTCTCCCTCTCTCTGTGACAAGAAACAAAAAGCAGTCCAGACAGGAGATTTTATATGACTGGAAGGAGGGCCTGCCTATGTTTTCCCAAAATACAAATATAATTACTGTGCCTCAGGCAAAGAGAAAGAGGGACAGAGAAAGAATGTGTGCCTATAGGCACACAGCATGGCTTAACTAGGTCCTGTACAAGTCTTCTAGGTAATTTCTAGGCATTTTTCTGCTGCTGCATGCCCCAAATTACCTGAAAGTCAGGTTCTTATTTGTTTCAGGCACATGGTAGCATTTAAGGTTTGGTGTGGATTTTTTTTAATGACTAACCAGCTTGGTCTCTTTATTTCAGTACTTGTTCCAGTCTCCTAAAATAGAGCAACTTTCCCAGAAAAAAATGTTAGGAAGCAGTGAAGTGACTCTGTCCCAGGTAACATGGGCGTGCAAAGGAGTCTCTTCTGTTTGGCTTGTACTTTATGAAATCCTATTCACAATTTCCTCTCTATAAAGTGCAGCTTTTCCAAGGTGTGCCTGAGCAGTCTTGTAGGACTACACCTTATGCATGCAAGTGTGTCTGTGGAGTTTTTCTTTTCAATGTTGAATTATATTGGCTCAGCTGGTGAGAGCATGGTGCTAACAACACCACGGTTGTGGGTTTGATCCCAGGATGGGCCGTTCACTGCAGAGTTGGATCTGGTGAACCTTGTGGGTCCCTTTCAACACAGAATATTCTCTGATTCTGTGATACAGTAGAACACTTGTAATTTGTCAGTTTGAAAGACTCCTCTCATTAGGGTCTCTTTTTCCTATTTATCTCTGGATGTACAGGAGAATTATTCACACCACATTTTTTCCAAAGAAGCAAACTCAATCTCTCAAGAGAGCAATCCCTGAACCATTTACTGTGCTGTTGACTCCTGAATTATCCCTCCATTTCGGAAGACAGTAACTTTGAGTTTGGGGTTTTTTTTTTGCTTGTAGACATCCTAAAAGTTTTTCTTGGAAATGCAGCCTTCTGCAAAGTTCATTTTTGCCAACAAGCAAAAATGTGTCTCCTCCCCTGCCTTTTGTTCATCTCCCCTAAGCCAATAGACTTTCAGGGCCAACAGAGTGAAGGAGCAGGATATACCCCTGCATGGAAAAACATACTGTGAGTAAACAAGATGATGTTTTCAATATATGCAAGGGTTGTGATTACAGGTTAATCCAGGCTATCCCAATCTCTACTGGTAAAACAGCTATACCTTTCACTGAAATATGTTCCTGGTTAGTTTTAGAGTTCAAATTTTAAAGCGATGATGTTTGGGAACTTTTTTTGAATCCCACAATTAAAAAAATTCTATCCAAACCTGCTCAACACTCTTACCCTTTAACTGCAGTGAAAGCCCAATCTCTCGCTTTTACAAGTTTCTTAATACATGCAAATAAAATTCCCAGGGAAAATGGCCAGCTTTTATGAGAGCAATATTTAAGGGAAAGAGCTAACACACCCATAAGATTATATTCCATCAGGATGATTCTCTTTAAATGTAATCACTTATTTTAAAAGGTTCTTGGTCTCACAACCCACTGCACTTGCAAAAAGAAAACCCGGAGAGCTGTACCTTCTGTGAGGTGGCTGTCAAAGGGAAGGACTCTGATAAAATGCCTGTAAAAGACACCTGGGCAGATTATACCAAACAGGAGTGGCTCTCTGTCACCCATTTCACACCCCCAATTCTGCACCCCCAGGCCCAGCAGTGAGGGGCCACAGGCTGAGGCTGCTGCTACCCAGGCACAACATCATTTCACACTAGGAAAACAATCAGCGCCACAGCAGATTAGCATAAACCCCTTTTCTTTCCCAGAGTGGGGAATTTCTTGATTACCATAAGCTGTAACCTCATTAAAATATCACAAGGAAAATAATATTTCTGACACTCACAGTGCTTTTGGTTTTTTAATTCACTCATTCTCACTAGGAGCAGTTATTGAGAGCGTGGGAGGACACCTCCTCTTAACCAGAAGCAGCCTTCAAGGGCAAACAGCTCTGATCCAGGCTCCCGAGGAAGGGGGAAGAGACAATCCCCAAAGGAAGTAAATCTTCAAAGGCTAGCATCAAGACTATTTTGGCAAAAAGCAAAATGTGTGTCCCACTCAAGTTTAATGTCCCTTTTTTGCTCCATTTTCAGCTCCTAAAACAGATAAAATATAAAATGAGATTTTTTTTTTCTTTTTTACTGAGGTACTCCTTTTGGACTGCTTTACGAACATCCCCCAAAACCGGTATCAATGATGCTGCAGAATACGAACAGTGTATGAGCTAGGCTGTACAGAACACGGTTAAAATACTGGCAACGTTGTGAAAGGTGAAGTGGCAGCAGAGCAGTGGAAACACTCACATGCAGCTTCTGGCTTAGCAGTTTGCAGTTGTTATGATGTCTGTGGAGAATAGCACTCCAGCTGAGTCAAACCAATGAACTCCTGTTTACTTCAGACAGCTTGTTCCAAGCTTTCACAGAAAACAGGTGGTGGCTTAGGGAGAAATGTGATGGGTTTTAAGTAGGACTACAAATACAAGTCTCCCTCCATTTAAAGTAATGCCTGGCTGCTCTTTCTAAGCACTACATAAATTATTGGGCAGACTGAGCTAAGGAGGGGCTGGAATCCAGCCTTGAGGTAGTTCATTTCCTCCAGCAATTCTCTCCTGATCAGTAGAATATGTGGGACTAGATCAATATCAAACAGGAATTACACTTTTAGAAAATACCTTGTTTTCATTCTGCATTGGATTAAAGGCCAGAGTTCCGTGAGATACTCGGTAAAATGAGACAGATTGTGATCAAAGATGTTCAGGTCCCTGCTGCTCTGGAATTTGCTTCATCCCAGGCACAAGCACCCCACAGCAAGCTATAATGTCGGTCTCCATGGGGTTATCCATTTGGCAGTGCTGCACATTCCTTGCACATGCAGCAATTAAGTTTTGAGCAAAAAAGAGCATGACCCAGACAGGTTCTGTTTCTCCCACATGTTGACATTAGCTGAGAACCAAGAGAGTTCAAGTAACCCACTCCAAGCAACTGTAAGAGATAAAAAGAATTTTCATTTGAAACTGCAATGCCATGACTAAATAAGTAAATAGTATCTCATACATATCCTGTCTCACAGAGATATAAAGGGTACACAGCCAACAATTACACTGGAAAGTGCATGTGACATGAAAGATTATACAAAGTAAATGCAAAGATTATCTCTAAAGAATTTAATTTACTAAGGCAGAAACCTTACCCAAGCAATCTAAATTCTAGAGCAAGAGTCACCGAGGTATTTTTAAGGTATTAAAAGATGAGAATCCGTTCATGAGCATGGGATTAATAGAAGGACAGCATCTTCTCCATGGTGGTCTTTCTTTTATTTTTATTATTTGCATACACTTATATCAATAAATACCTTATTTAAGGTGGTAACATATCAGAGCACTCTTTCATCTTAGGTGAAGCAGTTATAAAACGTTGATCAGGTGCTTTTTGAACTGACTTAACTCTTCTGATCTGTGTCCATAAAGTGTCCCAGTTATCTAACTTCCTAACATAACAAGCTATTCTGGCATAAGTGACCTCTGTTGTTTCTCATCGATGCAAAATTATTATCACCATTTTTATCTTGTTCCGTCCACAGTGATTTCCACATACTATTTTCTACACTGTCCTATAGAAGATCCTACTCTTGGGCCTACCAGAAGGCTTAGTATTGATTGACAGCTTTACTAACGAACTCATGCTCTTCGACCAGAAGTCCATTCAGTCTGATGTGCCATCTTGGCAAATCTTCAGTACCCTGCAAGAAAATAAAACAACCATAAACCAAAATTACTCTGTTCTGGAAGATATATCTCGAATAACATTTATTCCTGTATATTTACAGATCATTAAAATAATGTTCTCTATTCTGCCTTAGCAAGGCTTTGAATTTTTAAGTAAAACACAGAAAGAAATAGCACAAACTTTTTAAAACAGCTTGCTAACTTAATGAATGCTTCTGATCAGCAGCTATGACATTTCACTTGGAATTAGTTAGCACAAAGTATCAAAGCCATGTCCCCTCTAGGATCCCTTGGGGCTTTTATTGTCCTAAGTTTACACAATCAAAGAACAAAACTGTGTGCCCCCAAGTCACCTAAAAACTATTTCAGGGACAACATGTGATTTTGCTCTTCATGCATGGTGCGTCGCTGCATTAATTGTGAATTAAAAATTAGTCATATTCAAATTCCAAATAGCCCACAGGCCTTGGCTGGCTTTTCTTTGGTCTCTTCCATTAAGCAATCACGAAAATTTTAGAAGCTCAGTTTTGCATAAGAAGTCAGCTCTTTAGTGATTAATGAACGGATAGTGAATCACCATGGCACGTATGTTGCCCCCCTGAAAAGAACATGCATTTACATCATCATGGGAGAGATCCCCAGTTAGTTCAGTGTAAGAGCAGAGAAGGCTTCAACTTTCAGTTTCCTCCAGCACACTGAACAAGGACTCATTTCCAGGAAAAACAGGAGTTGCTTACCTCTGGTTTAGACTGAACTTGCACCTTAGTCTCTGTTAGGTAGATGTAATTACTGCCACGTATTGAAAGGGACTTTTTGTGTCCTTTTGGAACTGCTGTAAACAAATGCTGCTTCAGGACAAAAGCATTAAGCCCAAAAGGACACATTTTATGGGCAGGGGTGCATGGACTGTGGGTCATGCCCTACACTGGGGCACCAAAAAGGACTACTGCCTGTTAACCCTTGTGGATAGCTCAGCTCCACACAGCTGCTTCTCCACACTCCAAGTGGGATAGGGAGAAAATTAGAGGGGTGAAAATGAGAAACCTTGTGGGCTGAGATAAAGAGAGTTCACTTAGTAAAGCAGAAGTTGCACACCTAAGAAAAGCAAATTAAGGACTTCATCCACTACTTCCCATCTGCAGGCAGGTGTTTAGCCATGTCCAGGAAAGCAGGGCTCCATCACACCTAAGCAGCTAGTGAAGACAAACATCATCACTCTGAATGCCTCCCTCCCCCTTTCTTCCCCCAGCTTTAATTGCTGAACACATGATATGGCATGGAATATCCTCCCATGGTCAGTTGGGGTCAGCTGTCCTCACTGTGACCCTTCCCACCTTCTTGTGCCTCCTCACTGGCAGGGCAGGGTGAGAAGCAGAAAAGGTCCTTGATTCTGTCCCTATGTTCTCAACCTTGTCCTCATCGCAAAACCCAAACAGCAACGAACAAGCTACTGTGAAGAAAAATATTTTTTTTCTATATCTTTTCAAGCTTACTACCTCAAATGGAATGTAGAGGCATAAAAACTTAGATTCAATGGTTTAATTTAATGTTCTGGATCTCAGGCACGTTGCCTGATTCTGCCGTGCCTTGCGTTTTCTCTCTACACCTGTGAGAGGGAAACTGATAAATTGAGATTATAAACGTGAACTATTTTCCATTGGATACACAGGCATGTCATAGGAAAGCATTGTGAGCAGATGGCTTTCTGAAGCCAAGCACTATGTAGGTGTGAGCTGCTCAGGCTGCCCTCCACAATTCCTCCATCTCAGAGCTCTCCATTCTCTGCCCCAGTACAAGACAGAGACTGACAGAAGGGCTCCACTGGGCTGCTCGTGCTACAACTCATCTACCATGTCAGCACCGAGGCTGATGTAGACAATCACTCCTTTGCAGGTTTTAATGAGAAAGATTGAAACCACCACCTCCTCCTTCCTACTCTTCTTTTATCCTTTGCTGGTGATATGAGGGAGAAATCAAATATTGTTCTTTGCATGCAGTCAGTCACTGATTAAACGCAGTCACCTCCCTCTATGTATGTCCACAGTCTCTTAAAACATTTGCAAAGTGTCACACAAAACAAATATTAGCCCTAGGCAACAGAGGAAAGGAAAATAAAGTTTAGCAAAATAAGTGCACTTATACTCATGGGTCTCAAGGAGTTTCTCTGAGCTTATTACGAGATCCAACGAAATCTAATGAAACTTCAAGAGGATTTTAGAAAACAATCATCATGCTGTTGCTCTGCAGATAGTCTCAAAAGTATGAAGCTAACAGAGAAGACACTTGAAAAGAAAATAAAACATCTCTTTTAAATTGAGTGTGCTAAATGTCACAAAGCCAATAGGAGTATCTTATTTCCACTAAATGCAGGAAGGATGTGAAACATATTTTTCCTGATAAACAACCCTGCTGCTCAAACAAGTGAGATAATTACAGGTACTCTTGTCTTGGGGATGGCACGTGCCGGGGGGAAAGAAAGACATCCAGAAGTCCCAGCTAATTCCCACCTTTCTTCTATATTCCTGGAGATTATAAATTAAAGGAACCTACTGGGAATGGGCTAAGATCTTCCTTACTTTCCCCCTCTCCTTAGGATATTGCCAAGTCCATATAGTGCTATAACCCCCTTTTTAATGCTCTCTAAATGTTAATGAGTTGTCCCTAATAATACTGACATGATAAAATCTAACACTTGGCTGATTGCTCCTCCCTGTGTGGATATTAAATCCTGAAGGCGAGAAAGTAACAAGCTTTTGTACATTGATGGTTACAGTGCAACAGGAAAACCTTTGCTTCCTCTTACACTTGTTTGTGTGGGAGCACGGGTACGTGTGCCTATATATTGTGTATGTGTGCCTATACATTGTGTATTTATGCCTATATATTGTGTATGTGTGCCTATATACTGTGCCTTTATGCCTATATATTGTGTATTTATGCCTATATATTGTGTATGTATGCCTACATATTGTATATTATTTATACCTATATATTGTGTATGTGTGCCTATACATTGTGTATTTATGCCTATATATTGTGTACATCTGCCTATATACTGTGCATGTGTGCCTGTATGTGGACACAGGCTGATCCCTGGGTGAGTGTTTAAGTGTGGGTCTCTTTTCATGGCTTACCTTTCCAGAAGGTTGTCTGGCAGCATCTGAGAGTTTATGAGTGTTTATCTGCAGTAAAACTTTCCTTCGAAGACTCCCGTGGCCCTGTCTGGGTTGCTGCCCATAGGAACGCTGCAAGGGAAAGGGAGAGCTTGTTTCCAGTGTCAATTTATCTGCAATAATACTGCTTTCAGTGTCCCACCAGAGGAACAAGTCTGGAACTTGTGGCTACTGTACAGGTTATTATGAAATAGGTCAGTGGCACTTTGACAAATGAACTGTGCTCATTCCTGCCTTGCACTAGAGCTGCAGGGAGCTTCAACTTCCTTGAGATGTGCAAGAAATAACGAGGTGGAATTATCTAAATATTATCAAGTGAAAACATACAACGTGACTGAAACCAATCTTCACCGTCAGGGTCTCCTTGCATGACATCTAGATTAGGGCAGTTCCCCACCCATTTAGACAATATTTTTTCTCCATGCAGAATCTAAGCATAAGTAGGTACCACTCCATCAGGATACAACAAGGATGACATTTCAGAAGCATCTTTGATTTGTTACAGTCTTTCCCCACCAGTGCTGCAGTGTAATTGTTTCAGGAGGTGATTTCCAAAGACGGAGGGACAGACATGGTTTAGGATGTTGTGCCACGTCCCTCTAACTCTGTCACGTGCAGTCTCGGTGTAATGACATGCCCTGACGCCTTGTAAAGATCACAATCAGGGAGTAGAGTAATTATGCCAAGACTAATTAAGAGAATTTATGAAATCAGAAGTTTGAAGTCATTGCAGAGATTAATTCAGATTAGAAGCGTTCTAATAAAAGCTAGACTGATAGAGATGATGGATAGCTAGATTTTTTTTCTCTCTCTTGCAGTTTCTTTTTATATTTCTTCACCCCCTTAGTTAAAGCCTAGCTCAAACCATTGAAAAAGATGTTTGTTCAACAGACTCTTAAAAATACTATTTTTAATTTCTTGGCAATTCAAATAATTCACCTTTTTGGGGGGAGGAAAGAGTTGTATGTGGGTGAGAAAAAAAAAGCATGGATATGTGTAGCCACTAAATTATCAATGCAGCTTTTCAGACATGGAAATACTGACGGTGAATTTTTGCATTTATCCACAAAACTAAAAACCTGAAAAACAAACAAAACAAAAATACTGCAATCACTGCACGAAAAAGGAAATTTTCCAGTTCCCTACGAAAGGCCATCTGGGGAGGCAACAATAATGTAATGTGAATATGTCATGCTTTCTTTCCTCTAAAGGAGACATATAAACCAGCATCATCATGGGTTTAGTCATAGCATTTTTCACTTGGAGATTTCAGAACATTGCCAGTATTTATTTTTCCACTGGGTTCACCCTCAAGCTCTTGCTGAATACGCATAAATAAATTCCTGCCATGTATATTCACCTTAAACAGCAACAGTTTAATTGCTCTGGTCATGAGAGACTATAAATTAACATTAACAAAGAAGTTATGCCTTCATTGCAAACATTCCTCAAACAAAAATACTACAAGCATTCCTGAGGCAAAATTTTGTGGTATAGGAAAGAACAAAGTAATTTCATGGACCTGTTTCATCTCCGATATGAAAAGCCAAATTTTAGACCATCCTGGGTGCACTTGGCAGTTACTCAAAAGCCAGAAACTTCTCTGCAGTCTATGTAAACACTCACATATCAGCTGAAGTGTGGGGTGTGGGATTGCCCAGTGCAGAGCCAAGAGCTGGACTCAATGATCCTTGTGTCCCTTCCAACTCAGACCATGATTCTGTGAAAAGGGCTGTGTGCCTCTTTGCTCACAGACAGGGCAGAGAAAAGGTGGTTACGGGATAATGACTCTTCCCCTCCAACTGTAGCGTGTGAGGGAGCAGGACCAACACTGAGGGTTTTGCACTATTTCAATTGGTTGCTGGTGTCAGGAAAACCAATTTGAAGCTGCTGAACAATGCATTTCCCTTCCTAGTCCTTGTTCTGCTTGCAGCCTCTCTCTGGCTTCCTTCAACAGTTGCTTTATCTAGAGAACAGAGAAACAAACACTTACCCAAAGCTGGAAGAGCAACACAAAGTATTCTCTCATCGTTTAAACAAGATGTGTGCGCTGCTGTTGTTTGTGGCTGTGACTCTCAGATGGAGCTGCCGGGGCTTCCAGCACAGTGAGCATCAAGAGCCATTCATCACACAATATCACACCTAACAGGCTGGGGCAGCCCTTGCCTGCAGCTTTCTGCCTCTCTCACCCACTCTTCTAGGCTGCATCTAAACATCTGCATGAGGAAATGAAGACAAAGGTTTTCAATGCTTTTCCCCCAAAAACTGGTAATTAGAATTTGGTTTTGGAGCATGCTGAGAAAAAAAAAGTTAAAACAAAGCCAGTCATCAATAAAAATTCTTCAACAAAAATGAGTGGCTGACTCTTCTATAAGCAGAGCCTCACAGATACATCCATGAATAATCCCGGAGTGCCACTGTGACAGTCGAGTCTGGCCAACAGCACAACACAGATCACATGATTTTCAGGAGTGAATTATTTCTGTTTGGACAAGCATGTCCTCTGTGGAAGAACGATAATTTTTAATGCCACGGTTTTCAAGAATGGAGAATCCATCATAATTCAGTAGAAATTCTTCCATGCCTAACATGGTTTAAAATGTGCTTTGCATTTTAGGAATTGTCTCTCAGGAATGCCATATGAAATGCTCAGGTTATAGGATGGCTTCAAGTTCAGAAAAAAAACCAAATATTCTTTTTTTGTAAAACAGAACATATTTCTTTCCTAGAATACTTTTTGTTTCTTATTTTGGGGGTTTCAGTGTTTCAAGAATAAAACTCTCAAACTGACACATCTGCCTGACCTTCAGTGTGTTTGAGGTGTATTATAGAGGATCTATGGGTCTTTGCTTTTCCTTTAGTCTTTGCAGCACTTGGAGCTGATATCAATACATGTATGCTGGCTAGCACGCCCCTGAAGGAACGTGGAGTGATGGGAGTGTTTACCTCACCAGACAGGCTTCCTGTAAAAGCCAGTTCTTCTTCTTGCAATAAGGCACCTACCCTTGTTTGACCCTGTGTTTGATGCCAAGAGAATATCTTGCTAAGGATGACACAAGCTCAGTGTAATTTTTCTTCACTAGAAGCTCCAAGGCAGTAAAAGGAGGAGACGGCTTCAGAGAAGGCAAGATCCAATTTAATTGTAAATATCTATAAGATTAGCGTGAGATAAATTGGTTTATGACCTATGATGAAAAAAGAGCCAAGATTTCCTTTTCTAGTGTAGCCTTTGATCCTACTGTCTGGCACAGACATACACTTGTGGGCTCCTTATGTATGTGATAAGCCAATGAAACAGCACAACAGCAGCCCTATCCAGCTATTCCATAAGTATATTTGTGTATCTTACACCACATACTCTGTACAAGTATACTAACTGCAGCCAATATCAGTAATTTTGTAGACTGAAAAACTGGAATCAACAACTACTGCACTTATTCATGTATTTCAGATTTTAAAAAAGACAATTTTTCTTCATGTTTTACTTTCCACACTAAGGGAAAAAATCCCACTTTTTTTTTCCATTGGAAGTTGCTTTCCTTCCAGTGTAATTCTTATGTCTTTCAAAGGTCCTTTAATGGGAAGTTTCAGCATGTCTCTTCAGCAACTATAAAAAAATCATCTTTTTTTCAAAGTGAAAAAATTATGAAAAGTTAAGTTTTTGCAAAAATTTAAAATAAATGAAATTTATCTTCTCTGTAGTGACACTATATAGCTTTTGCAAAACAATTGCACTAAAGAGGTTTACCTCCCACAATGCCCCCTAATTTTAAAAAAATTGACCCATGACAGGGATTCCAGCCCAAGGGTATTGACAACACATTATTTCCAACAGATAAGAGAACTAACTGATTGTTGCTGAGCTCTGGTTCAGCAAATGATCTTGTGAGAAAGTATCTTCTACTCAAAAGCAACTGACTGCTGAGATTTTTGCCTGGGGAGACTGGGAGGCTAATGTTATACAGTATCCAGAAAAATCCAATTAATTTAAGCAAAATGACAACTGAGACTTCTCTAAAACCTTGTGCTTTTGTCAGCACAAGGGCTGCAGAGAAGATGCAATCAGTGTCCTCTTCTTTACAGAAGAGAAAATATTGTTGTCTCCAATACATGGTACCAATAATTGTCTGGAAACCTTTCAGATAGGAGTTAGGAACATTTGCAAGCAGAATTCAGTGCAAATCAGACTGATGGTTTTTCTCTGCCACCTCCCACTGTCACTGACAGTTGTCAGTGACAATGAAATCATCCAGCAGATGCGGTATTGCTTTAAACCCTCAGAGCTAAAATGCTGCACCGTGTACCTACAACATTTTAACATCGCTGACATAATTTTTATAGCTCTTCATGGCACAGTGCACATCCACATGCCCACAAGTCAGACAGAAACCTCACAGGTGTATTTGCCTGCTGTCGTGCCTTATGTAAAGTCAGTGAAAATGTCAGCAAATGAGAGTGGCGGCTACAGGTGGCTACAAACAGCTGCAGATCAGTCCAAAACTTGTGCACTAGAAGGATTCACCAAAGGTCATGTTAAAGGCATCGTTCTGAGAGAAAATACTATATATTCTCAACAGTATTTCCAAGCAGACTTGATTAACATCTCGAGATGCTGACTGTGTTGAAACCCAGCGCTGCTCAAATCACGTCTCATTTTCTGAACCATCCTCTTGAACACTCCCATAGTCCTTAGGTATACTGTCAAAGCTCCTTGTACAAGGAGATATCACCAGAAGATCACCCTTAGAGAAAGCAATCCTCCAAAGGTTAAAATAGTCTCAGTAGAACTCAAGTTTTATTTGACTTCCTGAGGGACTGATTCTCTTATTGTTTTTTTTTGCTTTTTCTTCCCTAAATGAGTTACTTGCATCATATCTCTTGCTACTATGAAAGCTCCTTCCTTCCTTCCTTCCTTCCTTCCTTCCTTCCTTCCTTCCTTCCTTCCTTCCCTCCACCCCACCATCCCTGTCATAGCCACCTTTGGTATTGATTCAGTCTGGAGGATTTTATGATCATGTAGAACAAGGATATGACTTTCAAGGTATAAGAGTTTTATCACTATGCTCTGGGGGCCACCAGGCGCTGAAAGGCACAAATGCCTGAGGATGGGACCGTTTACATGGCCCAAAAGACAATTCATAATAAATGATAGCCTGTTTCTAAGGATGAACTCATTTAACTTGGCTGGCTATGAGTTTAAAATAATTATAAATAAAAAATAAACTGACATACTGTACAGCCAAAACAGAAATTGAGTAGGGAACAAAACAGCACCATATTGCCCGCAATTCCAACAGTTTCTGAATTGCCTCAAGATTACCCTTTTCTAACATCAAAAATATTTTTTTTTCTTTTGGAAGTAAAGTGAGTTCTCTTTGACTGAAGTTTCTCGCCTTCTCTCATTACTTTTTGCTACTTTTGCAACAGCAGGGAAATGCATTGCTACTAGATATCCATCAAAAAACTGGGCTGAAGAGCCTGTGCCAAGAGGCAGACAAGGCATTTCCCTGTCCTGGGAGTGCTGTGCTGCAGCCAGGTATGCAGACAGGAGGAGGAATCAGCACTGCTGACTGATCAGGTGAATGGGTAGAGCTGGGAAACACAGGCACAACTGCTGACAGCAAGGCAATGCGGCTAGAAGATCTCTGACTGGCAAAAAATATGGACCAGCCTATGGGCCTGTACAAGCCCTGGCTCCAGCTCTTTTTATGGGTTTTTTCCCATATCATGCTCTTTTTCATTGCAAAGGATCTACCTTCCTTTTTTATCTTCTAAATAGACTAAATCAAAACCTGAAAGAGAGGAATGATCTTAAAATAAGTGAACCCTCCTCTATTCCCTGAAAGCAAGATTTAGTAAAACCAACATATCTTATGAAAGCAAACCAAGCCAATACTAAAAATCTGTAAGGTTGTGTGAATAAATAATATTTATATTGATTTGGCCAAATTCTATATTAAGTGCCTCTAAATCATCAAAAGCCACTTCATAAATTTTCTGTTAAACTTCCCTCTTCCCCTCAGAAGAAGGACTCCTTCATTAATACCAAGTTCACAGTATTCCTGCTACATTCATTCCTCCTTTTCTTTCTGTAACTACCCTATAAAGGCTAACATCAGCAAGGTAAAATTGCGAAAGAGGACACCAATCCACAGCTATAAATTTAATTTAGGAGTGGTTAGTGTCCCAGGAATGATCTTTACTAGCACAGAGTTCTTATATTTTACCTAAGCTTCAATTAACTGCACTTTCTTCTTCTGGTGCACATGGAAAATGGATTCTGACATATTTACTGCATAAATAACTTCATCACTGAGGCTGGCTCCTCTCAGACCACACCTGTTAGTTTTAGTAGGAGTACCACAGCTGTAATTTATTGCTGGTAGAAATGAATGAGCCCACAGACTCAGTCCCTGGAGGAGTATTTGTTTCCCTACTGTTGCCTTTGGAGATGACAAAGGTTGGTATGGGATATTTCCTTAAGCCTTCCAATCCGACCCTGCAAAGTCATATTTGAAGTGGGAAATATTTTCCTGTTCTAGCTGGATAAGACACCACAGGTTAGACCAGCAGTTCAGAGATTCCAGGTCACCATGAAGAAGAACAAAACAATACAACAAAACTCATTAAAGCCTGAGTGCCTCCTTCTGAAATGTTCAGAGTTCAAAGACCCTACCAGGATATGGTGTCATGGTTTCAAAGTAGTAGGATTTCCAGTTTAGAGAGCCACTATTTGCCCACAACCAGTTGCTGCATGTATTTATTTTGTCCCTGCAGTGATGCAAACCCTTCTGTACTTGCCAGACTCTAATGTCAACTCCGGCTTCCATTAGCTATGGAAAGGTTGCTATCACTAATCCTACTAATAACAGCAACTTGCCAGGCCTCAGTTGCTTAATGGACTTGCAAAATGCACACAGATAGTGATTTCCTTCATTTGCTGTCAAAATTAAGGTCAAAAATAATCTCAGGAGACCCCAAACTTGACCTTTTCAAAATTTTATGCTTGTCAAATTTTACTGCGGAGGATGAATTGTCAATGCAAGCAGTGGGAGAGCAATAGCTCGATGTGCTCAATGCCTCGCACTGATTCAGATAAAGGGATGTTTGCATGTCAGCACAAATCAGAATCAGAAAAGAGGGTGATCTGTCAGTGGTGCTCACAACAGACATGCCATCTCCTGCCCAAAACTGACCTATTACCATTAGCACTTCCCTCAATGCATTCTTCACTTCCCATGTGCAAGAGCAACGAGGCACGCAGTGAAGTAATGCCATCCGTATTGCCTCCCACTCCTCCACAATTAGCTTTGCTTTTAAAGGACTGCTCCAGGCTCTATTCGTTGTGGGAAAGAATTGAAAATTGTGCAGGAAACCTATTTCCCCTCAGGGAAGGAGTGGGCCATAATTTCATTCCTTAACATTATAAATTATCGGAGATTTTCCTTTTATTTTTTTTTTAAATTTGAAAGGTTAGAAAATGCTGCGGAGATTAATAACACCACTGTTATTAATTATAACCCACCAAAATACGTATTTCTACAATAAGGAAGGAGTATTCTCAGTGGGAGATTATGCTGCTGCAGAAGAGAAATTACTTAGGAAATAGCCATGCCTGGGTCAACTGACAGAAAGCAATTAGAGCTTTTCCCCAGCAGGTAGGAAACAAGCAATAGTATAATTGACTCACTGCACTTTTTGAAATAAACCAGAAAAATAATGCACAGAAAACGTAACTCTGATTACTTGTGCCAAACTAGAGTCAGATCCTGGGAAACAAAATGATACCAAAGAAATACAGCAAGACTGAGGGAGGTACGAAGGCCCTGACATCAGCAGCAGATCAGACAGCCAGACTGACAGACCACTTCTAAATAACGATGCAAATGTACTTACCATAGCATGTGAAAATATTTCATTTTTGATCCCACCCTCAGGTGTTACATATTCTCTTTACTCTGGCCGTGTACACGCACGAGGAAAGTGACAAAGATATTTTATAAATGGTCAACATGCGTGATCCATGTCATACAAGCACACGTGCAGTAGAAATAGAATACAATTTCTGAAGAGTTACATTCTGGATCTAAAAAAAAGCTTGTAGATACCTATAGGGAGAGGCTGTAGGGTGGTGAGAATCTTCTTAGAGTTCACAGAGAGTCTGGAATCCATAATGCATATTTTCAGTATATATTCATAGAGCTAGCAAGATAGTGAATGCAAACTGGGGCGTTACACCACCAGTTTTTGTTGGCAGACTAGTGGCACCTGCCCTAGAAAGTCAGAGGGTAGGTACATGATTTAATCCAGAAAAGGTGGCCATCAAACAAGAATTATTTTCCTTACTACAACCATTTTACGCCTATGCTCAACCAGAAAGAAAAAATGAGGAAAAAAGTAAAGGAAGCAAACACAAGTATGACTCAGTTTGCAGCCACTGCAGTTTCATCTCAGTGTATCCTTCGTGGTTCGTGGCATTTAATTATGTTTCTAGGGCTTTGATGGTAATTTTTAAAATAATAATACAATTAAATTAAAGTGTATAGTTCTACTGACTGATCTATTCTTCTTCTGTACTTTATATTTCCTGCAAAGTTTTCGGGCCACGATAAAAATGCATTTTTTGTCACGAGTTGAAATAAGTGATGTTAAATATTGTCTGGAACAGGAGACCAGTGATTTTCAATTAACATTAAATAGGAAACTGTTTAATATCAATTGTTATTAAATGTGCAAATTAGCATCAAATTAAAGCTAATAGTGTAGGCAGAGTTTTCCATTAAGCAAGCCAATATTAAGTGTATTCAATCTTTTATGGTATCCACTATTCCGTTTCCTCAGCTGAAAGATGTTTCTTGATAAATAAGCATTTATCCAGTTTATGCCCCTTCAGCTACCAATTTCATCTAATCTCTATTACAAAAATTCAATGGACAAGACATTCTTGCAAATTTTGCTGTGCATTATTTCTATGGCTCCTGCCAACTAATTGTCCTGGTTTTGAACTTCTTTGAGCTTCATCTCACTTGTACCATTGACTATTTTTTGCTGTTCCACAGGATGAAATCCTTGTGTTTGATACTCCTCCAGTTTAGATGAGGGCCAACTGTTCATATTAATAAAACAGTACTGCATAGGGAAGAAAAAAATGCAGAAAAATACTTGATTTTTTAAAAATGCTCAGAACATACTCCTCATTATAGGAGCTGGTAGCTTCTAAGGTTCAGGAATCATTTTGAAAAATGAGCAGTGTGTGAATCAACAAATGGTCATGTCAGGATGTTTATTCTCTTTCTACTGGCTGAATAATAAATAGATGTTGAGTTGCGTGGTGGGAGGGCACATGCCATGAGTTTTACTCAAACAGAAATCCCAGGAGGAATATATGTGTTGGACCATATCTGAAACCTGCACTTTTGGAAAGAGATGAGAGAGTACCAGACAACTCTGTACTTCTGAGATTCTGAAGCTCCTCTGAAAACTTGTTTGGTGGGTATGTTAGGATACAGCTTGAAACCTGAATTATTCATGACCAAAGAAGCCGTGGATTTTTTTTTTAGTCATTAGATGAGCCTCAAGTCGTAGAGAGCGAACAAGACCTCTTGGAACTCTGACTCCCATCTCCTCTTGTCACAGAGATCATGATCTTAAACTCCTTTTACAACTTTATCAAACTAGCTTGAAAGTCAGCATGGCAGTTTCACAAGAGAAGCAGCTGTGTCTGGCTTCTGGAGTTAGGAATTCAAATATCTTCCCGGAAGGGGACCAGAGACATGAGTGGTGTATCAGCGAAATCAAAGTATAAATATACTTACATTTTAAAAGAAACTTCTCCTTTTTCTCACCAAAAGATGAGGTGTTCCATAGTCTAAAATGTATTTTTTAGCAAGTTTCTGAAAGCTTCAGCCTGAATGTTCTCATATAGATGAGTGGTTTACTTGCAATAGGAAGAAATTCTTGCCATCTAAGTGTATAAACATTTAGTCTTGCTGAATTGTCTCAGGAGAGAAAACAGAACAGCATTATAGAGGAATTTTGTGCAAAACAACTTGTCCCATGTTTCTGAAGCGGCAGCATGTTAGAAAGCTGCTGCGACAGTTTGATGGGTTTCCATGGAAACTGCCAGACTTGAATGCATGGGTGCACAAGCAAGCTTGCCAGGTGCCCCTTATTGGTTCAGAGGAAGGAAAAATTACATTTCCATGACAGCCATAGATTAGCTGAGCAAGTCTCTTTCCAAAGTGATGTACTTGCAAAAATAGATAAGCGCCAACCAGACTGAAATTTGTTTGTGCTTTATACAGCAAACTGTGTAATTTGATCTCCCCTTGAAAACGGCCAGATTGCAGTTTCTGCCCATTGAGAGTTTCACCCAAGAGGTTATGGTCTTCTGCTACGAGGTAATTTTATGGAAAAAAAATTTAATAACCCAGCAGGTAGGATGAAGAAACCAAAATTGAAATGGAAGAATTATTCCCTCAAAGAGAACCACACAAGCATTTTTGACACCAGTGAGATATGTAATGGAATAAACCACAAATAGGGCTTATTTGATAATCCTTTACATTCACTGCACTTGTCTGTTTCTAAAAATCTGAACATAACTAGGCCGTCAGCTACTGCAAATCACTATTGCCTTGATGAAATGAGTGCAATACTGAAAGCTTCTTTAAACTGGAGATACAACAGACTACTCTTCAATGGGCAGATGTAGATTAGGACCAGGGGTCAGGCTGAAGTGTACCTGGTGTCTGCTGTGTGCTTTCTCATTGTGAGTCTGTTGCCTTTCTCATTTACTCTCTGAGCACAGCTTTTGACTAAGCAATGCAAATACCAGCATGTCACTGTCACACTGAGCGAGAAAGGTGGTGAACAGTTCAGGAGATAGTGGCAAGGAGGCTTAGACCTCTGAAAAATTGTATAGGAATGTACTTTGGGAGCAAACAGGAAAGAAGCCTTTCAGATGCCACTTTAAATAGGTTAGTGGTATCTGAACAAAATCTCACAGAATTCAGCTCACCAATTTCAGCTGACAAGGAATTTGGTTCTATGTACTGTGCAACAATCAGGGAGGAGAAGCATGGGCTGTATAGAAGATGTGTAAGAGGAATTATAGAGATCCTGAAGCATCTGGCCTAAGTCCAAAGAACACAGTGCAAGGGTAAAAACTCAGATGTTTTGCTGTTTTGCCTAGATCCATGATTTTCTTGCACAGCGGGAAGTGAAAACCTTGCCAGTACAAAAGGTTCTTCTAGTACTCAGAGTTTCTGAGAAAACCAGCTTTTCAACAGACTGCCTTCAGGTATTGTGCTCTGGGAAACAGCTCTTGGGTGTCCAGGCACCTAGAGGATGTAATCACACCCCTGGAGCTTGATTCCCTGAAGGGAGTCTACACCCAGGGCGTTGACAAAAGGCAACGAAGACAACACTGTAACTTACTGAGCCCAAAGAAAGCTTACAACTACTTAGGCTTATTCCTACACTAGCCAGAACAGCCTAGTAAGTCACCAAGATGCCCATCAAGGCATCACTGAACAAAAGCTAAGGACTTTTTTGAATGGAGCCTCAGAGCTCTGCCATTGCTCAGAAGGGCTACTCTTACACAGCTGTTAGAAAACGAGATCAGATTTTGGATCACTATCAATTAAAGCCTCACCTATAACAACTCCAACAATTTGGAACAATTTTTTAAATGGATCATTAAGTGTATACTAAAAATGGCTTTGTACCCTCCTCAACTACAGTGAAGACTATTCTTCAGTCACTAAGATTATCCATTACACTCAAATTCAGATGTCTGAAGTACTGCCTGTATGGATTTACCTGTGGTTCAGATGTCTGAACTCCCAGCATAATCACTGGAGGTCTAGGGTTTGTCCATTTGTCCACACACTGCTGTTTCAGTTATCCTGTGGTATCTTTCCCAACTTTCATTTATGTGCAGAAGAGCACAGGGTTCCTTTGTGTCTTGTGTCATACTTGCCAGTGCAAAGATGATACTTCAGATACCTTAAAAGAGTATCTGCTGGTTAGATACTTATATTAAAAGAAAAAAAAAAGCTTAATAAAACATTGATTCTCTTCCGATTAGAATGGGTACTCATGCACCCAGCACACATGAAGATCTCTCTTTCATATTCCTAATGGATATGTCTACAATCTGGAGCTGAATATCATCCTCACTTCCAGCCTCTCTTTCTAAACCATGCATAGTTGCTTGTGGGTACACATCAAATGGTTTCTCCAGCATTAAGTTTCTGTATTTTATAAGTAATTGTTTTTTAAAAAAGATGTATTGCACACTGCAGTCTCCTAATTCTATATGCATGTGGCTTTATACTGATTCAGTGATACCTGCGTAAAAAGACCAGGAGCTCCACAGAGATTAGCAGCAATAGTCAACAGAAGCCTCTGCCCAAACATATTTTTTTAATCCTTACTTAGTGTTTAAAGCGTGATTTCTTTCCAAAACCCATGTGTCTTTCATAAAGAAGTAGGTAACTGCATCCACTTTAAATGCAGACCTAAGCTTTTCTGAAGGGTCCAGCTAGGAGTCCTTCAGAGGGGCAGCTGCTGAGACACACCACTCCTGTTGCCAATGGGCCACTTGTGTTCTAGGAGTAGAGGAGGCACGAATGAGTGTTATCACCACGCAGAGGGCAGCTGGCAGGGGCACAAAGCAGCCTGTGAGCCCCGAACATCATCCAGTGGGCTGAAACCAGGACCACGTAACAGCTTCAGGAAAGGCACGAGCGAGGGTTTGGTACACAAGTCCATTGGAGCACGTTGTACTTTTCCGTTCTTTCATTCTACTAAATCACAGCTTCAGGATAAAATGATGTGACAAAAAGAACCTTGTACAAATGTATTTAGCATAATGGCTGAATGAGCTGACTCTAGGAGAATCTTGCATGTTCGAGCAATTTTTTTTTTTTTCTGGCTTTTCTTGACACTAATTCTGTCTCTGGCTTCCTATAATACATAAATGATATGGAAATTAAAGCATGAGTGAAGATCAAACAAAAAGTCACAGTACTTGAACGCTGCTATTCTTACTTTCCGGGATGAAGTAATTTGTGTTACAATAATGCAAACTCAGTTACCCTAAACAAATGTCAGTGTTGGAAACTAAAGACACAATACTGAACAACAGGATGCTGGCTAAAGGATTTGCAAGACATTTTTCAGTTAATGAGACATAAATTTTCCATATTTTTGAAGACAAAGTTCAAATCAGGAAGACTCAAAGTACTATAGTTTTGAAAAGAAGCAAAAGATATGAGCTGTCAGCAGCACCCCATAACTTCCCTTTTGATTACATTCATGTAATGTTAACTGTAGTTCTTATCTGTCTACTGATAAGAAGCCTTTGCCAAGCAGAAGATTCACTAACTTACCTACTCTTAGCTGCAAATGTCATGCTGCAACCCCTTCCAACCTACCAGAAAGTATTGGTCACATAATGGAGTTTAGTATAGGAAGGGCTTGTTCTACACTGGGTATAAACACTCTCTCTGTGGAATGAGAGTATCATGAAAGTATATGAAAAGAAAAATTATGAAAACCAGTAGAGAAATACGAAACAATTCTGGAAAAGTACATTGAACTGGGCAGTAGGCTTCTGAGTTTCAAGATGTTTAATCTCACACAGCACGCATTCTTACAAATACACATATTATCCAAATACTGCAGTCAAATGAGAATGTCTCAATATATAGTGCCATTCTCTCAAGTTTTGTACAGGGTTACTGAAAAAAGAGCTTTAGAAAGGGTTTCCACAGGCCTGGAACACGCTTTGAATTTAGGTTCTACAGTTTTCACTCATACTGAAACAAGATACTGTCAAAAAATAACTTTGGCCATGTGATAGCAAATTAATGAGTCCCATGAATAATGCATCAACCAGAGTGATAACATTCTTGTCTTTAGTGTAACAACACAGGAATCTGGTGAAGAGCTAAAGCATGTCATGGACTACTTGCAAGCTCTACTTTACTTTTAAAAACGCTCCTCAGCTGTTTTGTGTGCATTTTGCAAAGCAAAAACTACTGGCTGAAATAGTTATCACTTCTGCAGATGTTGGGGGATTTTCCTTCTGGGAAGAAATGGACTCATAAGGCAGGAGCAGCTTGTATTTTCATGGAAGTTTCACTTGGAACTCAGATATGCTATTTTGTGAACCGGTAACCTGAATAAGGGACACAGATGTGCTCAACGTAAAACGTACATTCAGTTTGTCTGACCTAATTCTTCGGAGTCAGCCACAGCTGAGGTGCCTCAGGAACAGAACAACCACTGCACCAAGAGCCAGCTAAGGACTTGCAAATCCTCTGATTCATTAAAGAATTATACACATACTATTGGAGTTTAACCAGGCAACAAATAAATGCAAAAGTTTAAAACAAAGTCTATACTTACATATTGGCATGTACTACAAGCCTTCCAGAACTGGGGCACAAGCCAGTGAGAAAAGCTGCCCTCATCAGGGACTCGTGTACTCTGGTGCAGCTTTATAACATGTGCAGCACGAGTCAGGAGAATAGATTTCCCATTGTAGGGTTCACTTCTCAGCAACACTTCATAACCGTAGGCTGTTCAATTAAAGTTTGACTGCAACAGGATTCTTTTAGATTGGCTCACTGCATCCCTCAAATTCATACAAGCATTGGAGTGTTGGCTGCAAGAGCTCTCCGGATGCCTCTGGTCCTGTCCCCCACAGGAGGCAGGGCTGTTGCCAGCATTAGATCAGATCAGCTGTTGCTTTGCCTGGCTGAGTCCCAAGAACTTCCAAGGACAGAGAGTCCCTGACCACTCTGAATAACCTGTTCTGCTGCTGCACCAGCCTCACAGTGAAGAAGTTTTTCCGAATGTTCAACCTGAACCTGCCAAGCTTCAACATGTGATTTTTGTCCCTTTTTATACCACTTGCCACTGTTGAGAAGAGTTTGTCTCAGGCCCTTCTGCAGCTCCTGAGCAGGTAGCTGTATTCTGTGGTTAGTTAGACTAATCTCTTCACCAGCCTAGACCAGCCCAACTCCCCAGAGTATCCTTCTCAGTCTGTGCTCCAGGCATCTGAAAATCCTATTACTCTTCTACTCAATCCTCTCTTTTCTCTCCCTTTCTTCTCTGACTGCAAAATCTGCAAATATGAAACTACTTCACCATCACCAAACTATCACATCCCCATGGCCTGCTGTCCATGCTGCCTCTGCCACTGCCCACTGTGCAGTTGGTGTTGATTGCAATGAGTGCACTGCTAACTCACAGCATGGAACCCCCCTAACTCAGTACTCACGCCTGCTGTTATTGCTGCAGAGCTTTGCACTCCACTTCCTGTACTTCACAAAGTTCTTGTCGTCCCAACAGTCAAGTTTCTTTGGACTGGAACTTTGCTGTTCAGCACGTTAAGCATTCCCCCAGTTTAGCATCATCTGCGAATTCGCTCAGGGTATGTTCTGTCCCCAAAGTTGAGAAATTAATGCTAATAAAAGCTACAGGAATTAGTACTGATTAGATGTTATTCTGTGGTGCTCCCATAGCTCATGTGAGAAAAATGAAACATCCCAGTCAGGATTTCTAGTTCTCAAGAAACATCCAAGTAAGGAATGCCAGAGTCCGCAAAGCAGAAACATCTGCTGAAGAGTTCTTGCTTGTTGCAGCACATGTACTCAGGATGAGTGCAAAATGAAGAGAGAAAAAGACATGCTGAAAAAGAATTCATGGCAGCAGAACACATAAACTGGTTAATAAAATGTGGATGAGAACCAGCAGAGTGGACAGTATTTGCCATGTTCATTTTGCCTATAGCAATCCTCCCCAGTGCACAACACGGCTTTTGGTACCTCAGAAGCAGAAACTGAAAACACAAGCTTGTAGTCTCTATTGTTTTAGCCATAAGTTTCTTCATACATGTAAGGAATCAGTTTTTCCCCCACCAGGAGAATATTTCTGCAGGAGAGTGACAGCTTATGATGGAGAAAGTGTAGATTTCTAGGCACCAGGCTCAATCTGCATTCAGACAAAAAAGAAAGCAAACCAACTCTTGTGCTGTGCGCTGCCAGATGTTTTCTTAGAGCAGTTTTCCTGATTCGCTCTCCTTTTCTTCTCTAGAAAACGTGCCAAGCAGGCTATTTTCACTTAGCACAAGGGATTGCATTTCATTAGGATAGAGGTTATCTCCATTTTTCTTGACCCTATCTTTCACATGTTTTTCTTAAGGACAAGAAAGCTTGAGTGTGCAGTATCACATCATATCTTTGTTGCAGTTTGGTCATGGCAAGAGAAAGGAATAGAGGCCTACAAGAGGGCAGTTCCTTTTGATAGAACTGAGAACTCACATTTCTCCAGAAGCAAATTCATACATTTCTTTTTCTCATGAAAGAAGGAAGAAAAATTTAAAAGATGGGTCCTTCAACCTGAATGAGAACTTGGTGAGTGACCAGGATTTTTTTTTTGAGGGAACATGTTGATCCTAACAGAGCAAGCCTCTTCTATGCCGAGGTCCATCAGAAGATACACTTACATGGCTTTACCACCAAGAGGTTCCCATGCATCCTGTAACAACTCCTATGACTTGAAAATCAGTTTCCTTCACACTACACGTTAGCCTGTATCTCTGCAGGACCACAGAAGGAGGACTGTCTGTTCCTCTGGTGACACAACACTGGATGTCTGCCTGGGTCCATCAACATCCACTCTGCAACTGCATGCTCAGAGCAGTGGCATAGTCAGCCCTCCTTGCACTAATGAACAGTTAATACACAGAAGTGGAATAACTACAGCCCCTGAGGTTGTTTCTCCATTCAAATAATCTGATGGATGCAGAAAAACAGTTCAATCTCTGCTATTAATCAAACTGATTTAGGATCACACATACTAGTGTTATAAATCACCCGACAATAATTTGAAAGGATTTTTTTTTTTTTTTTACTTAGAACTGGTTTACTTACTTAATGGAGACAAACCTGAAATACCTTTTGCGAAACATCTCCACTCAAGATACATTAAAAGGCTCAGTGAGCACCTGGAAAAGGAAGAAGCATGAAGTGGTCACAGCAATTTAGCCTGTTATGTTAAAATTTGGCCTTCAATATAAAGCCTTGACTACCCTTGAGCCCTACACATCCTCCATCAGAAATAGAACTGTAAGAGCATTTTAACACAAAGAGAAAACCCAGCAAGAAGTATCTATCCTCAGGATGATGTTTGTCCTTGAAATCTGGAGTCAAGGAGAACCTGAGAAATTCTCTTTTGGCACCAGGAATGCACCAATATCAACTTTCCCCGCATATGGTATCTCCACTCATTTTTCGTCCTCTCATCCCATGGTGTGGTGCTAAGCTGTGCAATCCTTCCTTGTGGTGAAGAATATTTACTCAGGTGGGAATTAGACATGCCAGTGAGAACTCACTACCAAAAGTAGCTGTGTGTAAAGGGTTGGTTTAAATTTTAATCTCACTCTAGGCTCAGCTGGAAGAGAGGGCACCTTGAGGACTCTGACTGAAGTGCATGGAGAAGTCACCTACCTCCTCTAGGCCTGTGCCTCACTAGCTGCTGTCAGAGCAGGCTTTGGGTGTTTGATTTGGCTTTTGCCATCAATTTGTACAAATTATTCCTGAGCTAAGTCTATATAACACATTTACTCACAGGTCCATTTCCTTGCTTGTGTGTGCTCAGCGGAGATTGGTCTATAAAAGCTGCCATCAGCTATTGTCAAATCAGAAATGAGAAATGCTATTAGTGAGAATTGTGGTTCTTTTTTCAACTAGCTATGAATCAATGCTCTGTTGCTTGTTTATTGTGTTAGAGAGTATTGGCAAAATGATACCATTATGCCCAGGGAACGTTTTTTTCCTTTTTTTTTTTTTTCTAATGACACTGCATGCCCTGTCATTGTGCAACCTCACTTCCTCTGGATTAAGACAACCTGCACTGTGGGGCGCCTCACAGTTTAAGAACTGAAGTGATGACAGTGTCTCAAGACAATGGCAGAAGGGAGCAAGAAGCTGTGAATTGCCCAGAGCTATTTGCTGGGGGAGAGGAAACTGGAGCTGATGAAGAGCCCTAACAAAATCCCCTGGTGGCTGCTCATCCAGTGAAGGCTGGGTACATGTTTGCCAGAATAGTGCAGAAAAATCTCTGAAGCAAGATGGCTCCTGAGTGATTTCCTGCCCCTGAGTGATTTCCTTCTCCTGAGTGAATCTGCTATACCTTAGGAGAAAGAGGAGCTCCTGCAGCAGGTTCTGTTTAAGAAATAGAGCTTGACAACTATTGAAAAGAAACTTGCCTCCTATCTGCCATCTGGAAATGTAACAACTGAGAAAAAAGATAAAAGAGACATTTTTCCAGCTGTAAACTCAATTGCTGATCCAGAGAGTGGCAGAAGAAAGCCCCAGCATAATCACAGTGCTTTTGTATCCCTGGGTATTCTGATGATTAAATGATACTTATTACTTGCTTCCTTTGGCAAAATAAAAGGTGTCACAACCAAAGAGACAAATAAGCTGAAATTTTGCTGTTACAAAAGCAGATTGCTTTCTGCAGATCTCTCTTTTCATCATGTCTCTCCTCCCCACCTTGCTTGCATAACCCATAAAATACTATCTTTCATCTTAAATATGCCAACAGTTGTCATTGCACCTGGCAGGGACCCGGAGACCTGCACAAGAAAGTAACAAATCAGGAATGCCTCTCCAAATCTCTTCAGTTAAGAACTGTCTAAGTTATATGAAAAGGTAAAAGTACGAAGGCACTGTCCTGAGCTGGTGCTTTCCTGATGCAATGAGTGTCTGGATGACACCAAAGGTGTAAAGAAATCCAGTTCTGCTGCTGAACACTGACCTATAAAACTTTCCAGCTACCAGGGGTTTGCATCTTGCACAGCAGAAGTGAGACGCTCCCTTTCCTTCTCTAACCCTGCAATGGGAGTCTTTAGACGCAGCAAATCATATTTATTTTAGGAATAGAGCAGTCTCTTGTAGTGCCTGTTTACCAGGCGGATCCAGGCAGACGATGCAGAGGAGCAGGCCAACTGGAGCCATGTTAATAATAGCTGTGAAGAAAAGAACATTATCATGTCTAATACAGTTATGGACAGATGGCCTGCTTGTAGCACAGCAATCCTTCAATCCAGTTTCAGTCAGTAAAATAAATCCTCTGCCTCAAAATAAAACATACCAAATAATGACTCAAGGACCTCCTGCCTCCTTTCCAGGGGCAAGTCCCATTACAGAAATTAGTTTTCACTTTTTTGGCTTTTTAAATCAGCAGCTTTTCGTACATTGAAACAGACAACTTAGCATCCTATTTTTCTATTCCCACACTGCATTCCTGTTGAATGTGACTCCCTCTGCTCGATTTTAGCTGCCTGCCCTCCCTCAGTTGCAAGGTGTCTGAGAGAGCCCCTGCAGAATGCAGCGGTTTGCAGCAAAGCCCTTATAGGAACGATTCCCCTGCTCCCTCCCACCACCATTCCCCCAGTGTCTGTGAAATCTCAGCAGTTAGGACTTGTCAGGCTGCACAAAAGCTTTTGCATAGCTCAGCTTGAAAGAAGCCAGACAAGGTGAAAAAAAGGGAAATTTTTACCAGGTACTACCTTTTTTGACAAGTTGATGGGTTTATATGGGAGAGATAAGAACACAATGGTTTTTTTCTGAAAAAAAGGAAGCAATAATTAAAGAGAATGTATGGGGGGAGGTAATCACATGGTAGCTGAGAGGCAGTGAATCACTGCTGGCATGTGTCATGACAGCATCTTTGGACTGCGCTAAAACGCCTTGCATTAAAATGCCCTGTGTACCCCCGAGTTGCTTGGTGATGGGCTGGGCACATCGGCCATTCTGAGACAGGGCTGATGGCAGATTGAATGTTTCTGGACTGCTTTTAAATCTCATTGGCTTCCTAGCAAGTGCATTCACACTCTACAGTTTCAAATATGACCTTGGAAGGGCAAAGTGTAAGGCACACTGTGGCAGAGTGCCCTCCCAAACTGTCACAACTCCAAGTTCCTCCATGCATTCAAATCCAACAAACCAGACTCTGAATTCCCTGCCTTCCCTGCTCCATCTCTACAAGGATTAATAATAGCAGAAGCTTCTGTGCTGTCTTCTCTTTTATCACTCACACAGACTCGTATTTAGATTGTTGCTAATAGCTGTGTCTGCTCCTTCCCTAGCAGCTTAGAAATTTTTGCAGCATCCAAAACTCATATTGTCCTTTCCTGTGCCTACTGCTAAATTCCTTTATTACTGCTCTTTTTGGCTGATACTGCACTGTAATTCAGTGATCTCCTGTTAAATGTGTGCTCACACCTGTATGGACTATAACATCTCTCAGGTAAACTCTCAGCCATGTAGTTCAGGTACCAGCAGCAGCCTCGCTATTATAAAGAGAGACACACAGTAAATTAATCTATGCAATGGTGTAGCTGAAGAACTGCATAATTCTTTGGCCAGTCTATAAGGTATTATGATTAAAGTTGTCTCAGATATCCATATGATATTTTCAAAGTACAAAAAGAATATAACCATAATTTACTGGGGAGCACCACCCACACATATTCCCTCCTTCCCATGTACCTTGTTTTGGAATAAAACAAAAACTCAGTATTATGTTAGAGTTGAAAAGCTAAAAACATTAAATCAAAGACAGAAGATACTCATCCCCTGGCAAGCCATTTCTGTCTATAAAGAAAAATAAAGATTTCACATACTGAAAAATATATGAGACTGGACTCTGCACTAAAGTGGCTCATTTTCCTCTTTGCACCATTTCCTGCCGTGTTTTGGATTCACGGCTGAATTCACGCTGCTGTGAGGATTATAATTTCAATCTCTCCATTTTGTGACTTCCACTTCTTCAAATCCTCATCCGTGAAGCTGCACACAAGTTCACCTCAGAAAGCTCCTCTGCTTAAAAGCGCGGCCCTTGCCCGCTGCCACTCACAGCAGCCGCCCAGCAGAGTGACGGCAGCGGGGATGAAAAGCAGTGGCCAGACAATGGGGATCAGCCCAGCCTGTCAAGCTGCCATGTTTAGCCAGGTTGTTGTTAACAGGGCTCTGAAAGGGCTGGCAGGAGCTGTGACTAGAAGTCTGTTCTGTCGCCTGATAAAGCAAGAGGACGTGCTGCACGTCCTTGTAATCTGTGATGCTGGATTTCTCATCTTTCGTGATTCAATCAATTTTTTGTTGTAGAGAATAGGGGGTGGAGAACAGGAGGGAAGAGGCTGGATAAAAAGCTCTTTCATTCTTCCCTTCTTTGGACAGTCTGGTTTGGTTGATTTTGTCTTGACTGCAGGAAAGGATAAAATAGCCTGCTTTGGGACTTGTGTAAACGTTATTAGCAGAAAAGGTTTTGTTTGCTCTTCCCTTCATGATTGAAAGCTACAAGCTATTAAAGTCAGCTGTCAATTTTAGAAATGCTCGTGACTGTGCATTCTAGATACAGCTGTACCTAACAGTTGTCACTGTTCAAAAAGCCAGGCACCAACAACAGCCTGGCCAAAGAAGTGTGCAAGGCTAACACTAAGCAGCAGATAAAATACTGCTGATGTAACAGCACCCACACCACCCTTTTTCTTCCCTCTTCTCTTCTTTGTTCCACCTGAACCCAGGCTCATTTCTGTTCCCTCCTCGGTAGCACTGAGTATCCCTTCCTTCCTAAGACATTCCCAGTTCCTCTCCCTGTGGAGAACTCTGAGCCTCACTTTTAATTGTCACTGTGTGTTCTTTCCCAGCGAGTGGGACCCAGACCTGCTTTATGCACAGCATGTTTGCTTGGCTATGGATGCTGCAACCTCTCTTTCTGCCCCTGTGTAAAAATTACAAGAACAGAGCATTAGATACAGAATTAGAATTATTCCAGAATAATTCTACAGATCAAATATTTCTGGAGCATCACTTTGATCCCAAAACATTTGCTGTTTAACTAAAGCAAGTTTTGCTGGAGTCAGTTTGTGCAGATGTAAGCCTGTCCTCTGTCCTGGAACAGTCATTGCACAAATGCTTTTCTTAGTAGCTGTTTTTCAGTCACCCCACACTACCATGAAATAGGAAAAAAAAAAAGAAAATTCACCAGATGAGGGAACTGTGGTCAGACCATTCCTAGGGGAAGTTGGATTAATGAACAGGCCTTGCTCCAGCTTCTTTTTTCTTTGCTGCCCTTCAGAGAAAACTTCCAAATCAGAAAGTGTTTTCTGGATGGCTTTCACTGCCTCACTGCCAGGCTAGGGACTGATTCTACCACCTCATTAGCTAATTCATTCCCAAATTAAATATGGACTGCATTCAACAGGCACATATACAGGAAGGGGTAAAGTAGATGAGTGTAATGGAAGTGTAATTGGTTTTAATGTGATGTAATGTCACTAAATGCTCTGCATTAATGAGTGTCCCAGGGCAATCTGTCTGGTCTCCAATCTAACTGCTCATAGAAAACGTAGCTTAGGGAGAAATATATACAGAGAAAGCTTTTTTGTTATTCCCCTGGTACAAATGTCAGAATCAAATTACATTGGGATGGAAAAACGACAGTGAAAGCAAAATGCCTAGGATGATAATGTGGGGCTTTTTTTGCGTAGTCCATAAGGTAGATTTGCCCTCGCTTGCCTGAAGTTTTATCGGCCCAATACAACAGCTTGCAGCCCTGTTTTTCCCACAACACTGTCTCAATCTTCACTTGATTTTCCAGTAAAGATGACAAGGGGTAGTACTGTGACAGGTGCAAAAACGTAGTCTAAGTTGCCACATTACCTGATGGCAAGCACAGCAGGAAATTCCTGAGGGTGGCCAAGCAGAAGAGCTCGGCCACAAGTATTGCCAGACTAGGGAGGACCAGGAGGGATAAAAGCAGCCATGAAGTTGTCTCAGCTAAAATTCGCCCTGAGCAGTGACCCTGCAAAGCCACCATGTGGCAGGGACCCTTTGGAAAATCAAAATAAAGGTCTGGTGCCTCCACAACAGGCATAGTCTGGCAGCAAAACATCTTCTGTAGACCCACTAGTAAATGATCTTTTTCTAGTCTTTTCCTTCTGTGGAAGAGAAGACGTGCTGGGACAGCAGGTCAGCCCTTGGGCTTCTAGCTGGATGCCTGGGAAATCACAGCAGACTGTCTTGGTGTCACTGTGTTTGCAGAAGGAGGCCATCTCAAACAGCAGAGATAGCTAAAAGCTGGAAATGTGTTTTCACAGCTACGGCAGTAAGAGGGGATAAATTCATGGAGCTCATTCTGTCTTGAAAATTGCATGACAATGTAAAGAATGGGAGTAATGAAAAAAATATCAGTAATGATGTATTCAAGACAGAAATAAGTGGAGACCAAATCATTTCATTCTAAGCTAATGATGTGTCTTTTGATTGAGTTCACTTGCATCACAGGCCCACCGCATATTTTTAGCCATAACTGAAGAGAAAATCTTCAAGTTATTACCAGTCCCCTGAATTGCCTGGATTTTTTCATTTTCCTGGAAAGCTTATGTTCTCTTCAGCAATGTATGGACACAGTAGTACAATTTTATTGTCTGCTCATGGGGGCACAGGACATACCAGCCCATCAGCAATGGCTGGTTTGCATCCAGAGTACACACCAGCACCTTATAAACAGGTTCAAATTGCAACTACACTACAGGAAAATAAAAAGAGATAAGCACATTCCCTTGGTCGAAAGACAACCTTCCCATTTATGTTTCAGAGTATGAAAAATAATTATCTGTGCAGGGGTGTTCACCTGTTACTGAAATTTCCCAGCTTCAAATAAAGAATTTTGTAACTGTTGAAAATGAGGTCATGATGGTTCAATTCCTCTGATTGTCAGGTTTCCAGTGGAAATCTAGCCAAAAGCAGAAAGACACGGAGCCTCAGATAAAACCGAAAACTCTCATTAAATCAAGTTCAAAATGTCTTCCACTAATAGTAATTCCGATTATAAAGGGGTCCCCTCTTTGCTCTTGTCCCCTACAGATGCTCTTTTTCTGTTAGCTCCCTGGAAAGAACCCAGCAGTGCCGTTTGCTGACAAAAAAAAAGTCAGAATAAATAGCTCATCTATGTCAATTTTTGAACCTGAAAATGTTACAATTTCTGCCAGAGAGGCAATTCTAATAGTTTCACAGACTCACTTATGGACAGAGGCTTAGTTCATGCCATACTGCAAGTGCAGAGCTGAAAAGCCACCAAGAACTCACACAGCAAATCCCTGCAGGAAAATACTTGCAGTTAATTTCCAGTAATGAAAGCACCCACGTAGAACAGCATGTAGGAGCTGTCCAGGAACAACAGACTTATAAAAGAAAAAAAATGTGTGAGATGAAGTTGCTCATTTAAAAAATATTAGTGAATATAGGTTAAATATGACAGCTTAAAAGCACTAATATAGGACTGATACATGACATTTCAGGATTTACTTAATTCTGTGACAGGGTTCCAGAGTAGAGGAGGGCAGAAGACATGAAAGGACAGCACCACCCCTCACTTTCATGGTCTGCAGCAGCAGGACACACTGCCAGGCTCCCTGGGAATGCCTCAGTGCTGGTGCCTGCAGGTTCTCTGCTCTCTTTGCTCTCCTTGAGCTCTACTTCACTGTACTCACTGACACCAGATTGCTCTGGCAGGGAAACAGAAGGAAATGCTGTTTAATAAATGTTGCAGTATGAGACTCCATGTCTTACAGTTAAACACTTAAAACATTACAAAAAACACGAGGGCAAACAACCAGGTGGAGTCCAGCAAGCTCTTTGTGCTGCCTCTACATGGCCAGAAAGTTTTGTGGTCTCATCTCTTTCTCTTTTTTTGGTTATTGTTCCACAACACCTTTGGTTTATCTGCTATTTTTTGGCTTGTTTTGCCTGGTGGGGCTGGTACTGTGAGGCAGTTTTAGAGGCCAAGCATCATCCCAGCCTTGAGTTGTCAGTGCAGACAGTGACCAGTGTCATCAGGGGAAAGAATAAATTCAGGGCAAGGAAGGCAATCTCTCAACTGCTAATTAATGTGTACTGCCAACTTAACAGCTACGTCTTGGAGATATCTTAAATTACAGGCAGCAGCTTTGCATTTATCAGTTCTGAAGGTTTTGGGGTATTTTTCCTATTAATACCCCAAAACACTTTGAACCTGTTTAGATTTTTAACTATGAAAACAAACTGAATAGAAACAGTTCCATAACTTAAGCACACACTGAGTTTTTATTAGAGAATCCACAAAATGCACATATAAGCCATGTAAAAATATATTTTGATATAGGCTATATATTGAAATCTATATATGTATATTTAAGAAGTATGACCAACATGAATATTGTGTAGAAGTCACCTCCAATACATTCTCCACCAGATAGAAAATGAACTCTGCAGGGCATCATTAGCACAAACAGTGGGCAAATGAATAAAGAAGGCTGAAAACATCAACTGTGTTTCTCTTCACCATCCCACCTCATTTCTTTCCAGCCCACTCTTGGGGAGAAATGGAGATGAAAGCCATTCCAAATGCTGCTTGTAAACATGATGCCTCTTGGAGAGAGTCCTGCCCCTCAGATGCTGCAGTTGGGTGAAGAACGTTCAGGATTAGGTCAAACCCAGGCATTTCTCAGAGGGCCAAGAGAGAAGTTATCTATCTGAAGCAGGGCTCGGGGCTCTTCCAGACCAGCTTTTTTGAAAAGCAGCTAGTGATAAATCTTCATTCACTATGTTTTCTTTCAGTTGTATAGAAAAAAAAACGAGATGTCTTTCTAAATATTTCGAACATTCAAGCAATTAAAAAATGAGTATGGAAGGTTCTAATTAAAAGAATTCACACATAGAAAGCTAATGAGTGGAGATTTGGAGCCAGCTCTTCTGCTGAGGTGAAGATCAGAAAGCAAGTAGCTTGAAGAGGCATAATGTGCTCTGACAGAGAGCATAGACCCTGAGCAGAGGTCTCACCAGAGAGGTGAGCTGAGGTCCCTAAGCTCTTGGCAAGATATGAGCATGGCATGTTCACACCTTGCTGGGTGTCTACAGCGATGAGTGATGCTGTACCTGATGAATGAACCTGCAATCCGTTCTCCTGCCCTTTGAAATCTCTTGGTGCAGAGCTGTTACCTGTTTTGAGCAGTAGTCTGCCTGATTTTGTGAGTGCTGCTTTGCAAGCCTACCTGGCAGACTGTGAAAACAAACCTCTCAGACAAAGATGTTTTCCCTGGCAAGAGGCCAAGGTGTGCACNTGCCTCTTGGAGAGAGTCCTGCCCCTCAGATGCTGCAGTTGGGTGAAGAACGTTCAGGATTAGGTCAAACCCAGGCATTTCTCAGAGGGCCAAGAGAGAAGTTATCTATCTGAAGCAGGGCTCGGGGCTCTTCCAGACCAGCTTTTTTGAAAAGCAGCTAGTGATAAATCTTCATTCACTATGTTTTCTTTCAGTTGTATAGAAAAAAAAACGAGATGTCTTTCTAAATATTTCGAACATTCAAGCAATTAAAAAACAAGTATGGAAGGTTCTAATTAAAAGAATTCACACATAGAAAGCTAACGAGTGGAGAAAAGCCTTTAGTTCCATCCCATGACTGTTAAATATGTGTTTTGGAGCCAGCTCTTCTGCTGAGGTGAAGATCAGAAAGCAAGTAGCTTGAAGAGGCATAATGTGCTTTGACAGAGAGCACAGACCCTGAGCAGAGGTCTCACCAGAGAGGTGAGCTGAGGTCCCTAAGCTCTTGGCAAGATATGAGCATGGCATGTTCACACCTTGCTGGGTGTCTACAGCGATGAGTGATGCTGTACCTGATGAATGAACCTGCAATCCGTTCTCCTGCCCTTTGAAATCTCTTGGTGCAGAGCTGTTACCTGTTTTGAGCAGTAGTCTGCCTGATTTTGTGAGTGCTGCTTTGCAAGCCTACCTGGCAGACTGTGAAAACAAACCTCTCAGACAAAGATGCTTTCCCTGGCAAGAGGCCAAGGCGTGCACTGTGAGCACTAGATACATGTACGTAAAAAACTTATCCTGTCATCTCTCCAACTCGCCAGGCTAAACCTCCTCCAAACTACAAACAAAGCTTAAAAGTTTAGTTTTCTTGTGGCTCATCTTCTTTGTGCACTTCACTGTGAATCTGCCACAGTGTTTATCCATAATTTCTCATTTCATCCTTTCCTCATATAGTTCAAGCTGACTTTCCAGTGTAGATAGTGGTTATCCCTTTTGTCACTGGGGTGGAATGACAGAAAACCACCAATCACATCCATAAATTGCCCAGCTCTGTTCCCATAGCATGGCTGAGGTTCAGGGTTGAAGATTTTTTTGTGAATAGAAAGTTGTGAGTTCTAGAAATGCCAGTTTAATACTTCCTAAATTATATGCTGGTTGGAAATACAAAAATTCAGATTTGTATAAACATAATTTTTTCTTTTTCCATGGATATGTATAAAGTGTCTCTGCATGTCTAAAGGCAGCTTTATCTCCTGCTGTACCCATTTCTGCTGGGAATATTTGTGTACTCTCTTTTAACTTTTTTTTTTTTTTAATCTTCAATATCACTGAAAATCTGGGCTGTCTGGTGCTGTCAAGAGATCCACGGGATTTGTTGATTCCACAGGTCAGAGACCACGTCAGTTTTGCCCCACAGAGAAGAAGAGCCCAACCCACAGGCAATAGTATTTTCAGAGACACAACAAGGGTTTGGGCTACCTGGACATAGTTTTGTGTGCTTCAGGACAGCTGGGGGATTGGTCCCCTAGTTCAGCACACGTTTTAGCTCCAATGGCTGCAGGTTTGATCCCTAGAGGCAGCAGCTCTCACGTCTTGACCTACAGTATCTGTTACAAAAGAGAATATAAGATTGCTTTTTTATTTGCCTAGGTGGCTAAAACCATACCCAAAAAACTTAAAAGAAAGTTCAGCCTTTCTTTTCAAAGATGACATGGTTTGGCCGTAAGGCAAGCCAACACCATCTCAGGAATCCCAGAATCAGGGAACGGTTTGGGGTGGAAGTGACCTCAAAAATTATCAGAGAACATCCAGTCCCACTCCACTTGCCATGGGCAGGGACGCCTTCCACTAGACCAGGTTTCTCAGAGCCAGCCTGTCCTTAAACACCTCCAGGCATGGCCATCCACAACCTCTCTGGGCAAACTGTTTCAGTGCCTCAGCATCCTCTGAGTAAAGAATTTCTTCCTAACATCTAATCTAAATCTCTTTTTGTTTAAAATCATTCCCACTTGACCTATCACTACCTGCCTGTGTAAAAAGTCACCCTCTCTCTTTTTTATAAACCTACTTTAAGTATTAAAAGCATGAGGCAGATTCAACACTTCAGCCCTTCTGCTCTAACTCATGGATGTGGCATTCCCAGATTAAATGGCTGGACTTGATGACATAAAAGGTCTTTTCTAACCTCAATGATTCTCTGGTTCACTGTGCTTAATTCTGTTTTTCTGAAGCTCTCTGACACTGGCTGACCCTCTGGATCAATAGCACGGCCTGCCAGCTGCAGCCCCAGGCCTGCTCTCTTTGGTGTTCTCACCTCCCAGCTGGCACTGGCACGGAGAGCTAAATATGTGGTTTTGTCCTGGCAGAGGCTCCCACGCGCCAGGCATTTGGCTGAGAGCTCCTGCCAGTGCAGCTGCTGGTACGGGAGCAGGGGGAAGAGCATCGGGCTGTCAAACAGAGAGAGAGCAAGTGAGGAGCTGGGCTGTGCAGAAGAGGGACCTCTGAGTGCTGTGATAGTTTTGTTCAAGTTTATGTAGCTTCTTTCAACTGAAGAATTTAAAACGGATTTTTTGTCCAGATGAGCTTTTCATGGAGACAAGTAGTTACGGTACCAGTTTAAGGACTCTCAGGAGATGCTGATCGCCTAGCGGGATGAAGCCCTAAATCTGCCAGCAGGAAAAGAGAGATAAGGAGTGGTCCTGCAGAGCTATTCCCAAACCACCCCCATTCTCACTCCACAGCCCCTTCCTGTGCTCGCTTGTTTCCAGGAATTACTGGCCTGCTGTTGAGAAATGCAGCTTCGCCCTGGTTCCCAGCACGGCCATGAAAGACGCGGGGGCATCCACGTCCAACCACACATTCACCGGGGGACAGGAGCTTCCCTGTGCACCTGCTGTGCGCCACAAAGGGCCCAGAGCTCGGCAGGGGGCTTGGCCTCCCTCTCTCCCTCAGCTGAGGCAAAGGAAACAAAAGCAGGGACTTCATCTCCCCTCTCCTCAATCCCAACGTCAGGGCCAAGGTGGAGGCAGGGAGCTTCCCACTGTCTCCCCTCTCCTCAATCCCAATGTCAGGGCCACGGAGGAGGCAGTGAGCTCCCCACTGTCTCCCCTCTCCTCAATACCAATGTCAGGGCCACGGAGGAGGCAGTGAGCTCCCCGCTGTCTCCTCTCTCCTCAATACCAATGTCAGGGCCACGGAGGCGGCAGTGAGCTCCCCGCTGTCACCTCTCTCCCACTCTCCGGTCCCTCTCAGCTGTGCTGTGTGGGCAGTCCTTCCATCTGGCAGGGCAGTTTTGCACCGGCACTTCAGATCAAATCTCTCACTGCCACAATACGTGGCTGTAGCCCACTTGCCTTTTACATATTTGGGTCTCTGTATTCAGAGCTGTTACAACACTTTATTTTATAAATTCCTAAACACTTTTGAAGTGCTGGCCTCCAGTTTAGCAGCTTGCAACCTTATTGGAAGGGCAAACTACCAAGCAAAACTCCAGTCAGACTCATACACTTCATTTCCCTAAGCTCCCTCAGCATATAGCAAGGAAAGAGGCCCTTTCTGACATCCTTCAGATCTGCTAAATTAGCCCTCTAGTCTGAATCACCTCCTGAATGGACTTGTCATGCTCCATTGACTACAGAGGGAGCTTAAGGACAGCCTCTGAGATTAACCTCCGACCCCACACACAGGGGTGGTGGATGCTTAGCACTGACAAACTGCATGAAGGCCTCTGAATCAAAGGTGTTAACTGAGAGTGTATTACTAAGCTACAGCATAAATCACAATAATGGCTGTTACGTGGTTGCTGTAATTGCTGCTAATAACAACGGCAAGTAGAGTATATTTCTGGATTTAAGGTTTGACTGTTTTTCATCTCCCTTGATGAAGTCTCTAGAGACCTGCAGCATAAATGTTGCGAAGAAGAAGGTGGCTGCGTTTTCCATAGCCTTTTTCTTACTCTGTTGTACCAGTTTATTGTGACCCTCATGTGAAAGGCTGAGGGACACCCCGCACTGAAAGAAAATTGACTGGTCTTTTTTCTTTGCATGTGAGCAGATAGAGCAGTAGCTTATTTAGGGAGCTTTCCTGATAAGACAGCAAGTAGTAGTTGTGATAACCCAGGCCCAGTTCCAATTCAGCTACTTACAAACCAGTCCTTATCTGAGGGAGTGTATGTTTTGTCTCTGAGACACTCAGTTATACAGGAGGTGTGATGCACCCCTGGCAGCAGAGGAGTACAGCAGCAAAGAGGACAAACACGGCACTTCACTCCCAGCTAAGTATAAATGGAGACCTGGTCTTGCTACCCCTTTTGGCACTGGGAAGTGTCCTGTTGAGTCAGTAGGACGATGTGCACAGCACTCATGTAAATTGTTACAGGACTGAGATATTACATATTTTAGGATCTTTGCACGTTATATCATGAGTCTCAAAACATTTTTCCATGCTGAAAATGGGCCAGTTCACATTTGGAATGTATTCAAAATCAGGCCCTGAATTCAACATGACTCTTTTTTTAGTATATCTTGTCAGATATACTAAATATATGTGTGTGCGTATATATATATATATATATATATGACCTATATATTTTTATATGTCAGATATACTTGGCTTACCTTGCAGCCAGTTCCAGCAACCACCCAGGCAAACTGGTATTTGGGGCAGGGTTCTTCAGTGCCCCAGTCTGCGTGCTTTCTTGTGTCTTTTTCTAATACACATACCCTTTTTCTGTGTGTGTGTGTTGATCTTTACATCAGGGATTCTATTCCCACTTTTCAAAATCACTTCTCCCCAAAATTTCTTCCCGTATCTTCTAGCCCCACAGAAGTTTAAAGACGGTTTACAAGTGACTCCATGCAGTTGCAGGCATCATGGACACGTTTCTTCCCAGGTCATCACTTAAACCCTCAATTCTGGGTCAGCAGTGTAAGGCCTAAGCCCAGGCAGAAAGTGCAAAGAAAGAGAGCAAGCAAGCAAGGAAGAAATGAAAAGAAAGGAAGGGGAAAAACAACTATAAGGATAATATTGCCTTGTGTTACATATCTTTGGCTACTACCTCCACCATAAATGCTTTGAGGAGAAATTGGAAGTTGGTTCAGTCTTCCAGCTGGAGATTCCTATTGCACCGAGCACATCCCCAGGCACCCACTTCACCAGACTGAGCCCCACTGTGCACCCTGGAGCAACACCCGCTGCACTTGACCAAGGCTGAATATCTAGATCCCATGAGAATCTCTAGCGAATTGTAACAAATAATAAAAAATTAAAAATCAATGTAACAAAATAAATGTAATAGAAAAGCTTTCAGCCAGAAAACCCCCACATAATTATATACACGCAGAACTCTTTTATTAGGAACAGTAGGGTTTTTAAAATTGTGCATTGGGGCAGAAAAACCTGTACCTCAAAATGCAATATTATGCAAGCCAATTATCATTATGGAAAGATCTTTGCTTTTCCCCCACTGCCAACATAAAACGCTTTTCTCTTACTCTGCCTCCAGAACTTCCAGTAACAAATACAGAAAAAAACTCCTAAATATCTGTTAATTAATTGAAAACAGGGTTTTTCAAAGACAAGTTTTTGGGGGGGTTTTTTGGTGCTTTGGTCTTGCAAGGCTTTACCTACTGAACAAAACAAACAAACAAAAAAAGTTACTGACCTTTTGAGATCCAAGATTTCATCTTTTGCTCCTGTGGTGGAAATGGTAAAAAGCAGCAAAGGAAAAGTGTAACTAGAAAGCAGAGACTGAATAAATACTAACAAAAAACATTCTTTGCCAATGGAGACAATAATTTCAAAGGTGACTGTGTAGCAACAAAGCCTTCTGTAACTCAGGGTACCCAGTAAGGATGCAGATCGTTTTTCTGTAAAAGATACTCTCTGTGTGTATGCATATTTATATTTAATGTCAAATTTCATTTGACCATAAATGTAATAATCTTTCTTCAGAAATGCTCCCAGTGAAGATAAGAGACTTGTGTGCTCACTTCAAGATTACAGGGGTTTTTTTTCTTCCATTTGGGTTTCACTGGAGACAGTAATCACCAGCTAAGAAAAACAGAGAAGATCTCATGTAGGTGACTTCCCATCTCACCATGAAAGATAGTAATGGACCAAATTCTGGATTACTACTTTGTGAGAAGGTTTAATCCTGAAATGAAGAGCTCATTTTGCAAATTTTCTGTTCTCAGTGAAAATCAGGTATTGCTGTATCATCTACAAGGCAAGTGAGGAAGTGAGTGTGTCTCTGTCTGTGCAAGGGTGACTATCAAGCATTTGAATGTTAATTACCAGTCCATCCTGTGCAAGGCCAGAGCGATGATGAAGTGCAAACAGGCTTTAACTTCAGCTGTAGTAGTGCACCAGATAAATTCTGGGGTCTCAAAGTTCTCAAAGTGGCTTTGTGCTGCTAGTAGATATTGCCTGCAGACATCTCACTCCTCTCACCTGTTGCCTTTCCCTGGTCTTAAATTTAATGGTTAAGGGAAAAAGGGTTTTTACCTTGGTATTTAAAGATCCTTAGGTGCAGCACATCGTGCAGGTGGAATGCACCGAAAGGCACACCCTTGATAGATGGCGTATACAGTTCACAGGCCTTGTAAATTAGCACATCTATCAAAGATTCCCCAATGAGAGACTTGAATGAACCCTCCATCCCGAGGAATTCCCCCCTGGATGGGCCTGTCTTAGTTTACAGGATGTGTTCTAGGGAAGACATTGGTTTCTAGGGCTTTCTGGTCTCCAGCTGCGAGGCTTCCAGGATGTTTGGTTTCCTGGCTTAACAGAATATGAGAACTATGCTAAGTTATCGGACTTTAGCAATTACAAGTATGCATGCTAAAGGCACTGGGGATACAAAAAAGCTATATAAAAGGGTATATAAAAGGTATATAAAAGAAAAGGCAAAAAATCACCATGGCATCACACCTCTGGCAGTTGTCCTTCCATCCACAGACCCACCTAATGAACCACCATTCCAAAAAGTTTGGTGCAACAAAGTGGTAGCAGAACTTGGGTGTCTTCTGCATGAAGTCCTCTCCATTCATGTACTCCACAAATAACAAACAAAAAAGAGGCCATGTAATAACAGAGATGGCCTTCTAAAACCCATTCCAGCCAAAAAGAATGTGTGTAAAAGCTCTGTGCCTGTTTATAGCTCAGTCAGCTTCTGAGGACAGAGGTGGGAAGGACATGAGAAATCCAGGACTGTGCCTCCTGCCTGAAGGAGCTTAGGGAAGCTAACCACGACTTGACACACCCCTCAAGCAGCTCAAGTTTCATTGACAGGATCAGATATCTCACATGGAAGTACAAGAGCATCTCGAAACTCCCTCACTACTCAGTAACCTAAAAATGTAACTAACTGCTAAGCAGCATATTAAAAAGGAATTATAATTTTTATTTTGCAATTAAACAATGGCAAATACTTGGTCTCCTTTCCAAGGATAAGATTTAGGTTTCTGAGTCCATCAGTGGTTTGAAGAATGTACTGTCAGTTTTCATGCCTTATAATACTTAATTTTCTTCCACACAATTTCAGAAGCCTATATCAATCATCTAATCTTGCAACAAATGTGAAGCACCTCTCTCTTTTGGCAGTGACTGATGGAATGGTTTTCATAGAGTAATTGATTAATTATTCTAAGATTTTAACTAACAGTGGACACAGGAACAAAACCGGAAAAATTATTTGGAAAACAAGTTAAATTAAGGAAAAAAAGGACAATGAAGGAACTAAAAGAAAGGAGAAGAAATTAACATACAATGAGCATTACCTGAATTTCTGCATAATTCCATTTAGTTCACTAATGTAATGTAGCTTCTTCATTCTACTCCTGAATCTTAATCATCTCTCACCAAACACACACACACATCAAAGTCACTGCTAAAGTAAAACAGCTGAGCATGACAGGGCTGGGAATAAGGACTTACCACTGCTTACCTGATAGTGTAATTTTTTAAAAAAACAAATTCTCCATCTGTAATCCATCATTGTGTCAATATCACACAGGTCGAAATAACTGTATACCGAAACAAGCTGCTTAAAAAAACTGAAAAGTTCCAGGAAATTGGGACAGACAGGCTTTGGTGTGCACAAACCAAAGAAATGTTTTCTGCTAGAATCACTTTCTGGCAGACTTCTTTCTACAGAGCAAAACTTCTTCTGAATTTACAAACCTGTTTGTGTGACAACCAACATGTACAGCTGACAAAAATTAGTACTATAAAGAGATACCATCAAGTACTTAGAATTAATTTAAGAGACTCCAGAAACGGTTTCCACAACCAAACGAGGACATCACGTGTCTGTGTATTAGTTTATTTAATTCTTTATCACCACTAAGAGCAAGTAAATTATGCTGATACAATTGGTAAACATATACATTCGCTAGAGCCCCCCACAATCCCACAGAGCTAAGAGAAACATTAAGGGATGTTACAGGATTAATGCTTTCGTTCTACAATATGGATATATGGCTTTCATACAAGTTTTAAAAAATTGAAAAGGTAACACACTGCTAGCTTACAAAATCAATATACAAACTGGAAAAAAAAAGGAAAAGGAACAGGAAAAGAAAGTAACCCATGAGAAGATATATAGCACTGGTTTAATAGATATATACAGAATTAGAAATCCATTGAACATGATATTCAGGCTTTAATTTGTTATTTTGACTTGCATTTCTCCTTTCGGTTTAACACTCAAACTACAAGTACTCAGATGGTTTCTCTCTTACTTTTATTTTTCCATCTTATTTTACCCATTTTCCTCAGTTTTTATCGGCAGAGCAAAAGAGTTTTGCTGCCTGTGTTTCTATGTTCACACCTAACTGAAACAGTTTGTCCACTCCGAAGCTTTGAACAAAACCCTTCCACCGTACTTGGTGTGACAGAAGAGAACATCACTGTGATAATAAGTCCTTTTGGCCATTTCATTGGCAAGTGTTTTGCATTTCCCTTGGACACAGCTATCCTTAAACTGAAGCACTGGCAAGTGGGAAGAAATCTAGCTCTTCATCCTACTTGTGTATCCTCACTTAAATAACAACACAGGACAAAAAGCTCTTTCATTTCAACCACAGCCTGAAAAATGTGGCAGCACTGGTTGTGATTCACACTGAGAGTTATGCATGCACCTTTCTGGAGTTTTGCTTGCCCATACGTGTATGTATGTATATACATATCCATGCAGTGTGCATGTGTGTGCATTTAGAGAGCTGCTGTCTGATGCTGACATCTGCACTGGGTGGATCCTAGCTCCAAGCTGCAGCCTGTCTCTGCTTCAGGCCACCTCAGCAACCACAGCACACTCTGGACTATCACAGCCATTTCCTTTAGCAGTAGAAGTCTAGGTGAGCTACATAATTATAATACAGGGAGTGCAATGACTGACCTAATGAGAAAAGTTTAATAATGTCTTGTTGCCAGGTAGATTAGAGTGAAAGAGTTCAAGCAGCGAAATTAATTGAATGAAGCTGACTGTGGGTAAGACAGCCCTGCAGAAGCTACCTGTTCTCCTAGCTTTCCTCCACTGAATTCAGGGTTAAAGGTTTTGTACAGTCTTTAACTTTCAGTGACCTTCTGAGACAGGAGTACTTGTGAGCTTCTGTTTTATCTCATCAATAAATCCACTCATTGGACATGTTTTCAGTTTTGTTGCAGGTTTTGTTTGCTATCACGGATTTCTTAAGAAAGGATTAAAATCTGTAGGTACAGGTTTTTTCATACACAACTCGCTCAAAGCCAAGTGATTTAAAGGCTAGGAGATACTTACAGAGTTCTTTAGCCATCCGGGACTCCAAGACACTCCATATTTAAATGGCAAACTGTAGATAGGGCTAAAGGATTGTACAACCCCACCAATGAGATAATAATAGTTGAATATAGTTGAATTCTCATGTTTTCCCAGATTTTTGCTCCATTCAGAGCAATGAGGCCACAAGACAGACAGCCATTTGTGAAGAGTAGCAGAAAGGGGCCATTAGGAAATTTATGAGATTTCAGCATTGTTTAGTTTTGGTCCAAAAGTGAAGTTTGATGTTGCTATGAAGGAGACTACCTACATCTTCTCCAAATGCAAACAGCCATGGGTGGAAGAGGCTCTCTCCATGCTCTGCACCTGCTCAGGCAAGTCTTCACTACCCCTGAAACTCTATGCACCATGATAATTTGAGGATAAAAGAGGACAGCAATAAAGGATACAGCTTCTTGCCACTATTTATCTAGTTAGGGTGTTTTTCTGTTTTCTGTGTTTTTCTGTTTGAAGGCAGACATTCCTGCATCAATGACTCTAACTTTTGAGATGATCATTTGATCATTTCTAATCCCTGGGAAGCCATGACCCAGGTTGAGTTATGAGGAAAGTTTTACCAGCAATCCACCCTCCCAGCAAATCCAGGGTCTCTCTTCGCTCGTTATCATACTTCCTTGTTCATTGTCATAGAGTGATTAACAAGTTGCTGCTGTGTCTTTTAGTTTCAGAAGGACACAACTGGAGCAACTTGATGGTTGGGGCTTCCTGGGGCTGTTTTGCAACAGTCCAGGAAGAAATGGAGAATATAGTCTCAAGGATGAGGAAAGATCAGCAACATCCTCAGAAGTTTAACTGAGAGGTAGAGTGCCTTAGCAGAATTGACAGAAAACCTATAAATTCCACCAAAATTATGGAAAAGTGTGGGAAGGCAGGCAACAGTTATGATCTGTCTCTGCAAAGGAGAGAGCTCAGTCACAACTTAAGAGAACTGCTGTCCTTGAGAATTAAAATGGATTGAATACAAGATACCTACCCCCACTGACATACTGCTTCCCCTTCTTGTTAGGATTTGGGAGACATGAAAGCCTGCTGTGTCATATCAAAATGGTGTACACCTCACTGATGTATTGCTTTAGAAAAGGGGTGAGCTTACATCGTTAATGTTGCTGCAGTTCCTAGACTGAGGGAAAATCAGGTTGCTGTCCCACCCTCAACACTGACATTAGCCTATATACTATTGTCTCCTTTTGGCTTTGCCTACAGTTGGACACTTTCTTTTGAGGCTGGAGTGGGACTTTACTTCTCTGCAACACTTTATATTTGATTAGTTTTCATTAAGGCACAAATCAGAGAAAGCATAAAAACAAATGTGCCAACCAGTACTTCTGCCTTCCGCACGCAAGGAGCATGCAAAAGAGGTTCGTATAAAATGCTCCTGACTTCCTATCTGTCTCTTCTTGACCAAGTCTCCAAAGCTGCCTGTTGATACATATTATAATTGTTATTCTTTCATTTCTTCCAACTTTTGTCCTCTGAAAAACAGTTCAGCCCAGAATGTCATTATGGAATTAGAAGACGAAAATCAGTAAATTACAATTTAGTATCTACCTGCATGTACAACAAACGTTTTCCCTTCCTGGAGCCCTGCCCGGAAGTTCTGCTGCACTTAGCAGACTGTCAAATAGGCCAGGCTGACAAGCAATGATTCTCATTCACCATGGGCATTTCTGCCAGAAGACATGTCTAAGTCAGAAAATGTCCCAATCCTCAAACACTGTTTTGAACCAAGATATAGCCAGGCCTAACTGAAAGAAACATTGCCTCAGCTTACTTAGAGAAAGGGAAGGGAAAAATACCCAAATATAGCCAAGTATATTTAGGTTTAAACTGACTGGAATCCAGAGTCTGGATGCAGATTCATCTTGAGCTGATGTTCAGCAACTCATCCATCTCTTTTCTAAGAGATTTAAGTGCTCAGAAAAAGGCTGCCATTTGGGGCTTGTTATCACCTCCCCATACTCTATTACAGCTGTAGCAAAGAAAGATGTAAACCACTCCTCGATAGGGACATTCATGAAACAAATTTCTGTCAGTTAAACTAGGTAAGCAACACGTCTATGCTAAGTCATTTTTTGTCATAATAGGATAGCACCAAGAGGGTAAACACTTATTTCATCTGAAGCAGCTGCTCCCACAGCACTGTCAGACAAGTTCGCTCTCCCAAAGCAGGGAGGGTAGAAGATTAGAAAGCAAATAAGGAAAAGTTTCAGAATGACTGAAGTAGAAACCAATCAAGATGGGTGGGAAGAGGTTTTGTTCAGAATCTTGCCATTTGCTTTCTTGATAATGTCACCAGTGAAACAAGGGCTCCTGTTAGGCACCAGGTACCTCCTTTTAGAGCTGACCTGACTGACCTATTCAATCTTCCTGTGTGTTCTGACATGAATTCCTTTATCATCTCCTGCATAGCTAGAGTTTCCACTGAATGTTTCCTTCTGGCTGATTGGAAATTTTCTTCATTTTAAGTTTATAAACTATTACTCCAATTGCTGTCATTGATAAGATGCCAATATAGATCTGAACATAAGCGGCTGAGTAGTACATAAGAAATGTTCTCCTATTTCACACCCTTTGCTGCATTTTCTTCTGCTCCTAACATGGTATTTTTTGTTTTGTTTCCTTGCTTTCTGTAAACTCTCTCCACGAAGGCCCTATGCCACCACAGGAGTTTGACTGGCTTCCTTCAGAAACTACTAGGAATGTTCCTTTAACAAGCCAGATGGGCAGTTAAATGAAAGGACCATAAGGTATCAGAGGAAACACAGGGGAATTTATTTTCTTTATACTCACAGAGATGGAAATAAGAAGTCACATCTAAGGTTTGCTAAAAGATAGTCAAAGTGTTGGTCTCAGCATCATTCCCATTTCCTGCAGGCTCCCTATGAAACATGGACTAGATTAACCAGTGTGAGACAGTGGTGCAACAGTGTTTGCACTCAAAGCTGAACCACTTTAAGTGAACTGATGCAGCATTTAGACAGACAAACCTTTGGTGAGTGAAGAAGTTTCTTTCCCCCTTTGCTTTCAATCAGACCTACCAAACCATTAGTTTGAGTCTGAGGCACAAGCACAGGTAGACCTGATTAGACCACGAACAAACCAAATAGCACCCAGAACCACCTAGATACGAGCATTTATGATTTCAGATTTGGTCAATGCGCATCCACCATGTGTGGGGGACATTTTTAACCATACCACGGACTCAGGTATGTCTAACAGCATAGTCAAAATAACAAGGACATCAACATAGACTGCAAAACACACCCAAGGAGTCTGGGAAATTATTGTGAGGCTAGTCTACCATAAGCTATGTGCAGCCTTGGCTAGCAGGCTTCAGGAGTGTTTGGGAACAGAAGGACTTGCCTCACTGTGAGTCCAGATCAGCTGTACCCTCCACGTGAGAAAAAAGAGGGCAAGCTCTGCAACTGTTACAGGGGTTTTTTTGCATAGAAAAGGGAGTGATGTTAGCACAAAAAAAAAAAGAGACTCTGCTTGTCTACAAGCTAATCCCAAGAGAGAAATGTGATTTTTCTCAGATGAACGCAACCTGCTGCAGCTTCACTGAAGTCAGTGGGTACCATGCAGGAGAGTACAAGGGAGACTATTCCTCTTGACCAGCAGGCAAGCCTGCAGCCTACACAAATGGCAAAGCTTATTTCTTGCTGTTGAATTTTAAGATCTAGAATTCAGAACTAATGATTTTGAACTTAATTTGGGCACTGAAATCCCTTGTTTCCTCTAAAAATTTTGGTCTGCTTGTTGTAAGCCTGTTAAACAACCCTTTACCTTGAGACAGACCAGCCATTTGTCAGATATTTTTTCTACTTTGTGACTTCTCTCAGGACTCAGAATTACTTAAATTAGGTAAAAATGAGCATACTGAAAAGCAGCTGGTTATAATTTTTCTTTTCTTTTTCCCTGCAGACTATATTAAAAAAAACACCACTATTTTTATGTTGACTGAGCTTTTTCCAAGGTCTTTTTGCTTATATAAAAATGCAAGTAAGCAAAAGGTACTGATTTTATATTTGCCTTCTGATTTAATAAAAGATAAACCAAAAATAATTTCATTTGTATGAGTTTCAGGTCCCACAAATTGTCCCTTTTTTGGTCAAAAATATGAACTACCTCTGGTGGTTTCCAAACAGATTTCTCCTTTTATTTCCCACCAGACAAACTACTTTTTAACCAGCTATAATTAAAAGCAACAGGAATATTGCCACTGATACAAAAGGGAGTTGGGTCAGGGAGAATCACAACAATTTCAACTAGATCTTTTATGAAAAGGATGTTCTCCCTTCTGTCAAAATGAACAAATAAAATACAGCATTTTTCAGCTTTTATGGGTAAAATGGAGGACACTACCATCCACCAACCGTGATATGCTGAAAAGTGGAAAGTTTTGTCATCATTCCACTTTGAAAAATCATTGCTAGAAAATCACGAAAAATCAGGACTCTTTTACGTCCAATTGCTGAAAGATTTTAGCTTTACTGCCAACATTCAAAATATGGTTAAGGAAAGGAGTGTTACTGGTTTTCACCTGTAGATGGTGACATTTTGGAATGAACATTAACCACACACCCAAGAAAAATCCATACTTGTAAATACTCAACAAAATGCCCCCGTCCTTTCCTTAAACAAACGATTTCATACAGTTACGCAGATGTAATCAGAAATTAAGAAACAGGCCTCAATTTTTCAGATATAAGGTCCCAATCTTAAATATAAATGCATCCAGCCAGAGTGCTATGTTCACACTGGCTTCAGCAGAGCTCCACAAGTTCTGCTTGCGTGGACTAATTACCAGATTGAGACCTATGGCAAGACTTGAGAAAAAAAACTTTTAAAGACCTCTACGTTGTTCAATATACAATAGGCATAATTTTCTAAATGAGTTTGGAGTCCTTTATTACAGGCCTCTAAAAATTGTTGTTAGGGTTATACATTAAAAATACTAAAGTAATAAAAAAAAAGGATTTTTTTCTGTGTTTGCTTTTTTCCTTCTATGGTACCATTAAGCTATAAATAATTTTAGGATAAAATGCCTAGGTATAAATGAAACTGTTAACTGATCATGTTTGCTGATGTCCCTTTTTTCATATTGCCCAAGTTAACTCCATTAATCCAGCATCTTCTCTTGTTTCTTGCCTTCCTTTTTCTTCTTCTTGGATTCTGTCAAGACATAAGAAAAACAATAAAAAATTAGTGTCTAGCAGGCACTGCAACAAATTTCATTTAACACCCGTGCAAGTTCCCCTTTTTTTTTTCCTCTCCACACACATAAGAATTGTTTCCTCATTTTGAGCAAAGAAAGGGAAAAGAGAAGGAAAAGAAGAAAAATAACAGGAAAGGCCAAGGCAGTAGAGAAGATGGAAAGGGTGTTGCATGTTCCATTCAAAACCCTCCCTATCTGAGGGGCTGACCCTGTTTGGCATGCAAAGCATTGTCTCAGGAACTTGCTTGGAAAATAAGAAAACAGCAGGGCATCTCCTGGAGAAACCGGGTCATGGCTCAGTGGAGAGCTGGAAGAAAGCGTTGCACACACTACCCACACATATACCCTTGCCCTGCTTCCTTTCTGTCTCATTGTTAGTCTTCGGCTTTCTCTGAATGTGCCAGCAGCTCTAGAGCACGGGGAGAAAGCTCTCTTGTTTCTTCAGCTCCTCCACTGCCAACCCTTCCCCCTTCCCCTGGGACAGACACCTATGTGCACTCGGGAGGCAATGGGAGCCTGGCCCGGGCTCATGGGAGCACGGCCTGCCCAGCCAGCTGGGACTGATGGCATGAGCAAAGGACTAAGGAGCACCGGCTTCTCTAATTAATTTGGGGTCAATAAGGGAGTGATGTGAAGGTACAAGGGAAAATGTATGTATTGTACTACCACTTGCAGTAGCTTTCACTGTATTGTAGGGCAGTGTGGTATCCTACAGGTAAAGGAAATTCACAGAGGGACCCACAAAATTAATACAAATTAAGAGGATCAGGTACTCTTGGGTCACACGTCACCTTGTAACGGGGAAAATAACAGCACTCACTGGGAGCATGAGTAAATCCTTACTGATATCAGCACAAAACAGCACAACAGGTACCACAGAGACATGGAAACAGAGCTTCTGTGAAGCATCTGTCCTGCAACCAAAACAGCAAGCAAGCAGATCCAGGTTTGCCTTAACCCAGATTTCATTAACCAAACCAAGCAAAGCTATCACAGAATCATAGAATATGCTGAGTTGGAAGGGACCCAGAAGGATCACTGAGTCCACCTCCTGGCCCTGCACAGGACCACCCAAAAAAAATCACACCATGTTGCCTGAGAGTGCTGTCCAAGCTCTTCTTGAACTCTGTCAATCTTGCTACCTCTGGTTAAATAGCAACTATCACCTTGAATGAGAAGAAAAGCACTTGGCCCTTAAGGTGGTACTGTTCTTTGTGAATATGATTCTTTTCCCTCTGACTCATTCACATGACACAGTCAGTCTAGGAATCACCACTTCTGTGAACAGCTTGTTCTTCTTAAAACCAAGGCAACTACACCAACATCTTTCAGGTATGGATAGGGCCAGAAACCTCCAGCAGAAGGCAAACTTAGACTGTCACATTTCTCTGATGGTTGTTTTTCCTCTTTCCTAGTGTTTCAAACCAACATTTTTTTCTTCACCTATTACAACAAGACAAAAATTGTTTCCAACAATCCTTTAGTCAAAGCAAAATAAAATACTTGTTTAGTCATATAATCTGCTCTAAAATCTCTTTCCCTTAAAAACTTCGCTTAACTTTCAAAGGGATAATAATTTAAAAGAAGAAGAAATTTGTTTTCATTTGAAAATTAATTTCTCCCCCCTGCCTTTGCATGTGTCTGTGTGTGCACTTGCACGAGTGTCTGAATGTCTGTAGTCTGGAGCTATTCAAAAATTCTGACACTATTTCATAACCTGTCATTCAAAAAAGTAATCTTTCATTTAATATTTCATTTAGTATCTAATTTGCTTTCAGCTAAAGCTCCCCCCCCCACCCCTGTAAATTTCCTGTATCCCCCCTCAACCTCTTTTACCCATATCTTCCACTTCCTCTACATTTTGCCTCCCTATAAGACTGACCCTCTTGGATTCTGTATTGATTGCACTCTCCCTCATACTTTTTATTCCCCACACAACACTACTTTCTCTGCAAGAAACAGCGGCATTTTATCAATCAGACCGGCACTGGAATCTGTGAAATTTATTTAGACCCAGCACAAGCACAAGGGCACTACGCCGACTTCAACCAAATTTACTACGAGCAAAGGAGACACAAAAATGCAGGCAGACTGCTAACAGGACTCTGCTGAAGAGTTTGTGCAGCTCATGGTAGGCATGAGATCACCACCAGGAGAAGACTTTGGTCTGGAGTCATGCAAATGCACCAGGTCCCCCATCCTCACCTGACTTGAGGTACCAGACAAGCCATTGTTTATCCATTTGCACTGAATCCCTGTGGGTCCACATCTCTTCCTTTCTCAATTCTTCCCTGCTGTCTACCTTGAGGCAACTTGCACATCATCCAAACTGCCAAACCCACCGACATACAAAGACAAGTGACTCTGCTTTGGGCCCCAGCAGAGCAAAACTGTCATGTGCCAGATGTAATTCCTCCCTCATTAAAAGTACTCACACCACCACGGCTTCATCTTCCCGACAGGTAATCTGTATTGATGCACAGCATATTTGCTCCATGAAACGACACGCACACACAGAATTTTGGGAATATTAAAACAAAAAAACAAACAAACGAAAAACAACTGCTCAAATATTTCCCAGCCCTTAGGCTCTTTTAAAATTCCTACCACAGACACCAAGACCCATGTGCTGACCCAGGAAAATGCTCATGTTCATATGCTCATGCACAAGTCTGTTCACAGCTACACTCCACCTGTTTGGATTATGCTCAGAGTGCAGACTATGGTATGTCCATGGCTAACAACGTATAAAGTTGCTTTAAGATACACTTTACTAATGTTTTTTCATTTCTCAGACCTACTCTGCATTTGTGTTGTTCGGGCTTTTATTGTCCTCACCTCTGTTCACCCTGTGCCGCTATTTCCACTTTTATGACATGCTGTTGGGGCAGCTCACATAGCCACACTGGGAACCACATCAACCTGCCAGTGCTACCCTCCCCAGAGTAATCAGGGATGACTGAAAGGGTCATCATGCTCCAAAGGCTGACCAGTTGAGAGTATAATGCCAGTTACCTGCCAGCTCAACAGTCCCACGCTCCAGAATCAGCTGTAGCCATTTGCCAGTTAAGTGAGGGAAAGATCCCCTAGATACACCGAGTCCAACAGTCCCATTCAGTTTCCTGTTCCATACATGGAAATTATCAAAATCCAACTCAGGTTAGCACAGATTGGACGCTAAGACCTTCAGTTCAGCCATTTCCTACCAAGCATCTTAATATGGTCCCATCAGAAATTTGTGACCCACTAAGCAGTCCCACTGAGATGGCCTTTATGATGGGGAAGCCACTAAGCTGATTCCACATCTCACTGGTGCTGCAAAGCAGCGTGACCCCAGCAACGCTCACCACTGAGCCAGAAGGAAGCAGGAAAAGCTGCCCAGTGAACAAGGACCACCCTGAGCAGAACACAGCCATTTGCAGGTGCTTTGGGCCTACAGCAGCCTCCTTCACCTCACCCACCCCACTGAGCAAGATATTTCTACAGGCAGAGCCATGGATCTGTGCACCAGCTGTCCTTTGCCTTCAGGGAATGTGCTTGCTGCAGACAAGTGCTACCACAAATACAGGGAAACACTGCAGTAAAACCACTTATGATGAATGAAACTCATGTTCACACCAGCCTACACAGAATTTTCATCTGAATCTACCAAATGCCCTATTTGCTTTCAATCTAGGTGGCCCAGTAGTGCAAGACACAAGTTGGAGGTATCTTTATGAGCTATCTACAGTAGAAATCAGGGTCCGGAGAGACAAGAGCAAAACAAAAAGCAAGATGATAATCCTGGATTTCAGAAGAGCAGACTTGGTCAGTTCAGGGACCTGCTCAGCCAGGCTAAGTATCCTGGACCAGGGTGCACACAGACAGCAAATTCCAAATGCCTGGAGGGTGCAACAACCAAGCATTGCACAGCCACTCTGCTCCCCCCCGGAACCAATGCACTTCCAGCAAGATAAAAAACAAATAGCCCTGCAGGAGCAAAGTGTGTCAACGCACAGACACTGGATTATCTAATCATTCATCACCAGAATAACCTATGAATTGTTGCAAGCCTTAGGATTACTCACAAGATTAAAAACTGTGTGGTCGTGGGTAAGCACTGGACCCACTGCTGTGGGCCCATGATGACCAGTAACAAAAATTCCAGTCAGGGTCTTACTGAGTAAACAAGTTAATTTGATTAGCAGAACTTTCTCTATGCAATTTGGAATTGCAGCAGTCCTCTTTAAACAGCCATCTTTATTCCAGAACCTCATTCTTACCATGCAAGCAGCAAATGAAAGTAATTTAGTTGAAAAGGAGCCACACACCATTTGAAGCCACTCTTAATGTATAAGGCACAAAAGGGAGGTAATTACATTTTAATGGAAGCCAAGCTTTGTAAACCAAGATTTGCAGGTATTTATTTTCATTTGTTGAAAAGGAGGTAACAATTCACTCATGGCACTGCTGAACTCCCATGCATAAAAGTCAAGCAGTGTCCCCAAAAACACTATGAATTGTTCAAAATAGCAAAAACTGTGCTGATTGAAGGTTAGAGTAAAAAAAATTTACATCAGATGTTTAGGATACAATTTTCCCAAGACCTAGCACTCAGTCCTACTAAGCTCAGAGGAAGGCATGTTTTAGAAAGGCCTCTCTACCTCTCGTTAGAGCAAATTTTCCAAAGCACCAGGTTCCTATGGTGGTAAAGAGCAACGGTGCCATGGGGTGCAGGGAGCTTCTGAATTTGGGGGATGAAATGCCCAATCCCTGTAGAATGGAGAAGACTTTACTTTGGTAAAATCAAGGATTTTATACCTTGCAAAAAAAATCTCACCTTAAAGAGATTTACACTCCTCTCTAGGAACAGAAACTGTGATATCACATGAGTGATTTCCATGAGTGTAAAAACAATTCCCTAGATTTCCAAAAACCTTTTAAATGTGGTATTTCTTTTTCTTGTAGAGAAAGAGAACTTTTCATGGCTATCTAAATCCTTTTCTTCCTATTTCCTGTACTATATACAGCATTTATATATTCCAAATGGTTTAAGAAGGAAAAACTTCATCATGATAGCAACTTTGTTCCATAAGGAATTCTTCTGTAAAGCCTTTTGAGAAACACAGTTCTACTGGATGGGGAAAAAAAGCAATAATCCACCATCTGAACAGCAGCAGAAGGCACCTCTCCAATCAATCAATGACCTTGCTGTGACTTTTACTTCATTAATAGATTACAATTGATTATATCCCTTATGTTTTAGCCTGTGCTCCTTAACAGCCTTCTCTAGTTATCTGTGTACCTCAATTTCTTCACACTTGTGCTCAATCCTCCCCATCGGGTTTTGTTCTGATTCTCGCTTTGTTAAAGTTTCATTTTGGATAGACTTTGATTTGTTCCCAGTTGAACACGAGACGGGCTTGATTTAGACCTAAAGGGTGCAGCTGCCCCATATAAATCAGAAAGTCACGTTGCAAAGTGTGTTATGAATGGGGAATAGCCAGATTTATGTTTGTAACAAACACTAACATATTTGACAAAGGAATGTCACCACTCACAGACAGTGTGTCAATAATTTTTCTTTCTCATTGGAATTGTAAGAAGAAATAAATGTAGGGGGAAAATAATCCAATTTGTTCTAAAATGAGCCACAAAAGTCTGAAAGGATCTTAGACAGTCAGAAGCCATTTCTTGAATCTGACACACAGATGTAAGACCTTTAAAACCTTTCCTTTAACATCCTTACTTAAACTAGTCAGGAATTACAGAGAGCTTTTATTTAAGAGATAATTTGCTGAAACCAAGGATTTTCATCGGAAAGGTTTCCCTTTGATGATTTTCTTCCTTCAAATATTTGGGAGAAAAGGTTTCAAAACTGCCTATGCAAAGGCACTCAAAAGACCACAAAGACACATGCAATTTCTGATTTTGCGAGATGGCTTAATAGCCTGAAGGCAAAGAACATGAAAGTTTCATCTCATTTTCTTTAATTCTACATTAGCTCTCAAGATGTTAGATCTTAAGAGTAAGTATTGAGAAGATTGCAATAGATAAACTCTTCAAACCAAGGCTGTTTTGCAACTGGAGTCTGCTAAAGGGGTCTGGCTAACACTTCCAGAAGTAGTTCACTTTGCTCTGTGGTTGGCTTCTTCTCATCCACCTTGGGTACATTTGCACTGCTCTTCATCATGTTCTGGGCTCAGCACAAGAGGGACACGGTCCCAGCTGGCTCTTCACCCCCTCTCTGTCTATGCTGTACACAAGATCCCTCTTAATGCCAGCAAGACAGGTGCAGGCACAGACTGATACATTCAAGTCTTACTCTCTGCATTCACATGTCTGCAGGAGACTGCTGAAAACAGAAAGCATTAATAATCCATTGGGACTTTATACTTATTCAGCAGAAATATCACACATGTCAAACTAAGATCTGTAAGTATATAAATAAATAAATAAATAAATAAATAAATACTATATATAAAATATTATTTAGCAGAAAGTTATTTGTGGTATAATGTGAATAGAGAACCTATTTTATTCAGTCAGCTCTTGAAAAACAGGCACATGCCCTTCTCAGCTGTGCTTTCTGCATCTGCCCCAGATGAGCTCTACCCTCAGGGCACAGGACACAGGGTTGGCTTTGATCAACTCTGCAGAGTTGTCTGCAAAAGTTTTGCAGTAAGCACAGATAGAAGGAAAGATAGAGAGATGGCAATGTGGAAAATGAGATGGAGAGATAAAGAAGGGGGGAAAAAAAGCTTGAAAGGAAATGAAGTGAAGAAATAAAGGCCAGATCGGAAGGAACAGAGCTTTCTCTCTGTGTCACTGCTGGGAACAGTAACGAGAGTAAACATTTGCTGATGGCATACCTTTTATCACAGCAAATCCCACAGCTTAAGGCATTTTCATGGCTCAAGGGCACTAACCAATGCCAAGGAGGCTGGGCTGCTCTTACAAGCCAGGAAAGTGAGACAATGGGCATCTAACAGAATTGACATACACAAGGCTATTTAAGCTTTCACCCACAAAGCTCTGCATTAAACCCTAAAAGAAACCCCTGTAGGTACAAAAGGGTTAAATGAGAATTTGTCAAATCCAGTTCTTCATCTTTTGGGGCAGCATGGAAAAAAAAAAAAAGTCTGAAATACAAACCAGGGGGTCAGAAAAACATAGAGGTTTAGGTTTCCATGAAACATCCCAACATTTTTCTTTTCAAAAACACCCATAAAAGCTGCAGAACAACAAAAAAATTGAAAAATATCTAGTTAAAAAAAACCATTTCTTTTCTCCTTCTCCTACATGCATTTCCTTCTCCTTAGAATTAGGGTTGTGTCAATCAGATTGATATTATGCTATGATCTGACAAGGCATTCAAATTATTTATCCAAACAGGAAAATTTTTCAAAGGTACGAAAGCAGTCCCAAGGGAAACTACAGCGCAAAGCCTCCAAGAAACCTAAGGAAATGGAGCCAGAAAAAACACCATTAAAAGACATCCAAACTTTATTAGTTATGGGCTGCACTGGCAGCTTATAAGCAGCTTGAGGCTGGTCTACACTGTAAGCACCATTGTGTTTTGTTTTTCTTACACAGGTTATTCTCATTCCCACTGAAATTGAGAAACATCATATTTCCTCCTGTTATGGCAGCAAGGAGCCAAATGACAGAGATCTGTCTCAGAGCCCGAAGTTTCCAGTGAGTTTCACTTCATCTTGAAACACGAGCCTTGTCCTCAGACCAGCATGCGGCACTGGGAAACACAACCAAGCATTTAGTACCCAATCTCACCCCTCTGGACCACTGCTTCTTCTCTTGGTTTCCACATTTCCCAGCGCCATAAGGCATAAATTATTCATGGTAAAACTGCTTCTCACAATGTTTATGCAGTGCTTAGTACAATGGCACCCTTTTTCAGCTGGGGCCTCTGGGCACTCATGCAATACAAATAATCATGATGATAGCAACAATAATAACAGCCAGCTATGCTGTTCCCACTGGGCATACACTTCCACTGTCCTGTCCCACAGAGCTCAGATCACTGTATTTCACTACAGGTTCCTGGTCAGTGCCGGGGGCCATTCTTCAATAAACCTGTCTCACCCTTTAGATCAAGAGAAAAACCTCCCAGTTTGGCCTTTCAGGTTTTTCTTTAACTATCACAGCTGTTTCCTAATATGAGAAAATCCCTCATTTTTAGAACTAATTAGTTTGAGCAGATTCTATTATTCTGCCTCCTGTAATACTAATTATTACGCTAGCTGCATGCCTGCACGACTAATGAGTTACATTAGAGATGGGGAATTCAAAAACCCACAGAGGGAGATACAGCATGACTGTGAAGCCAAAACAGGAGACACCAGCATCTTTCAAACAAAAGAAAATCACAGCCCTAACAAGTCATTTCCTCTCACTCTGTGTCCCCTCCAGCTGCTCTTTGTGCTGTTGCACTAAGATGAGGGAGGGCACCCCAGAAAAAGCAACTTGTCCAACACGCAAAATGAAGTGGTCCAATTTCATCAGTGCAGCACCCAGTTTGTCTGAGCAACAAATAGCTCAGGAGAGCAAGTCACTCATACCCCACTGTCATCTCCTTGCAACAACCAGCAGTCAAGTCATCCCGCCAAAGCTGGTCAGTCTGTTCTGGCAGCGCACTGCAAGTAAGATGTTTTCCCTACAGGCAGGACTCTGCCACTGGAGTGCTCAAAAACCACAGACTGTTTTCTTTTCCTGCCACCAAAGTAAAGACAGGGACACACCTGCTCATTAACACAAGTTCATCTCTATGTTTTGACATCAAGCTCCCTAAGAAGGCCCAAGGTAAAATGGTGTTTAACACTTATGGGAGTCCACTGAGATTACTGACACCAAAACCAAAGACCTTAATTAAAGACTGCAGTTCAGACACCCACCTTGAAGTCACTTGTCACATTCTGATAATTTTATTTGCAGACCATGATAAAAGGGACCAGCAGCTACTAGCTACATGCCTGGACCTGCCACTGGTACTTAGTCAATCCGGGAAATCATTTAGCCTTTCTGACTTTCACTTACTACTTTCCTTTTAATTAGACTTCCCGAGCTCCAAGGAGTGATAGCAGGATTAGCTAATTGCTGCCTGTAAAGATATTCAGATAAAAGAAACCAGGTAGGGCAGATTATTTATATTTCACTCAACTCTGAAGTAAAAGTCTTCAAATTATATGAAATGATTAAAAATACAGAGCGCAGTCTCTCTTCCACTGCAGTAGCACTCACACCATGCCAAACACAGGGACCTGTACCGACACCTTGCTATGCTCTCAAATGCTAAACCTGATCTTAATTGTACAGAAGAGATTACAGCCATTAACAACGCAGTTTGGTCTTGCCTTCATGTGGGAGATCTTTCCAAACACTGCCTGTTGGAGGATGTGATCTTTGGTCAGCACCCCAATTACTAAAGACAACAGTGGTGTGAGCAGTGCTAATGTTTGCCAACCTCAGCACACAGTTTTCCTGCGTGACAAGGACTGAGCTGAGCCATGAAAAAGTAACTCACAGACGTGATATACTGTAAATTGATGAAGAGTTGGGAAGGGAGATTTATTAAAAAGATCTAAATACAGCCAGGTGAAAAAGTTATCAGAAAGGAGCATAACTCAAAAAAATGAAGGGTACATTGCAGAAAGGGCAGGCAAACTGCTTATTCTATTTAATTTTATCTTAATCAGAAGAATAAATATCTGAAAGTGCAATAGTTATGGGGAGAGAGAAAGAATGAGACAGACAGAAAGAGCGTAAAAAGAAATAAAGCCCATCAGGCAACCCGCCTCAATGAAAATAAATTCCTCCTCTCTTAGCAGTTAAAGCAAAATGTTTCCCGAATCCTGACAATACCCCATTCTTCTGCTTTCTGGCTGGCTGGAACCTGAACAAGCATCAATCAAGTTTGGGTGGGTGTGAAGCAGGCCAGATGGAGGACGTCGGAAGCGTTTTGTGCTCCTCAGCGCAAGCTGGCCATTAGAGCAGCCACTCAACAGAAGTGCCCGAGTCTGTCACATCTGTCAGGACAGTTCAGGGAGACCTTCAACACTTCCAGCCTCACAGACACTGATTAGAATATGCAACTGTGTGTGCTAGAGGAGAGGTGGCTGCCTCCACCGGGGATTTTGTGATAAAAATTATCCTTTCATCCTTTCCAGACTTTGGGACAGCCTTTCTCATGACCTCATTTGTGTACTAAATACACAACAAATGGTGGTGCCTGGGACATTGCTGTCACATTGCTGGCAATCTCTCTGTCTAAACGCACAATATTCAAGAAGGAAAGATGTGTTTCATCCTGTGTTACCTACACTTTAGCCCAGCAGCCCAGGACTAAGCTACTGTCTTCCAGTCTGAGAACACATGGGCAAAGCTATGGAGAAAAGAGCTTGTCAGGAAGCCAGACAAAATTAAAATTCCTGCTTCATCATCTGCTCTCACCCTTAAATATAGTTGTAATCCGTAAGACAGCTGCTCAGAAGTAAAAAGTACTGACACAGAGCAGTTGCTAAGAAGAAAATATTTATTTTTTTAGTTTCCAAAATAATGAAGAGTGCTTAAAAAAAGATTTTAAGGCTTTTCCATGAATGCTTGCCAACTATAAAACAAATCCATAAGAACACTTAGGTCTCCAGTTTATGAAGAAGGCATTGATTCCCAAAGTTCATGAGTATCTCCTGCTTTAATTTAGCCAAGAGATCAAGTTTTGCCAGAGATCATAAAAATTCCTGGAAAACAAAACTATACTTTTATCAACAAATCTGTAAAATTATAAACCCTGTGATTTTCTTGCAAGTATAATTTTCCTTTCTGTTAAGAACAGATCCAACTCCTATGAACAGCAGTCATTTTTGAAATTGTTAAGTGAGAGGAGAGAGACTCTTCCTATCAGCAAAGCTGCCATATGCTGATGAGCTGGAAAGGTGGATAAGCAACAGTGGAGCAGCATCTACACTTAAGATCAATCAATTTGCATTTTTCTCAAAAAACAGAGAAGGTGAGGAGGAACTTCAGACACCGTATCACATGAAGGAAATGTGTCAGGTGAAATTTGATGCCCAACACTTCATTGGTCAGGCCTAGACAAGATAACCTGTCTCACCCAATTTCTGGGGTTCTTAAATAATCACATTAATTAATTTTCTTTTATATTAGGGAGAATTTCGAAGGTCTCATATACTCCCCATGCAATCAGTAATCAAAATTAAAACTATATTTAGCTAATTTAGTAGGTCTAATGAGCAATAAAGGTAGTATTACGATGATATTTTCTTCTTTCAACATAGATCTGTAGAGGACTTACAATATTGCTTAAAATCCAGTCTTTCCATAACAAAAACTCTTGTTCAATAGTAGAAGGAATTTAGGTAATTCCAGTAGTAAGTGTTCTTATTGTGGGTAAATTCTTAGACAAATACTTAAGTCAGAACTTTTGGCTTTGAAAGATGGCAAGGGACAAAAAAGCAAAAGAAGATATATAAAACTGCCATTGTTTGGAGAAACTAAATAGGGGCTTTTACTGACCTCATTTACAATACAAAATCAAAAGGAAAACTGATGTAATGGAGAGGTTACAAACACAACCTAAGAGAATAAAAATTTCACCTCACTGGAAAGGGGGTTTGCCAGGAAAATCACAGAAACAACACTTTTTTCTGAATATACTGGTATTCTTCAGTGCAATATTCTCAGTCAGTTCACAGCTGCTTTTGGTACTCTCAGCCTGCTGCTGTCAGAGACGCGTTCGTTGGTGCAGCTCTTGAAGCACACAGCAGTCAGAAAGGTAACCCTTCCCAGGAAAACACATTCCTGGAACTGCTAAGCCCCTGACTGACTGCTCTGCTGCCAGAGCACCCAAAGGCCAGAAAGCCCCTGCCCTGCTACTCCAGGCAATCCTGGGAGGAACAGAGCCCTTGATCAGCATTCACAGATCTAGCTGAATTTCAATATAGACCTTTTGCAACACTGTGCCTCAGATAATAACCTGCTGCTTCTAAATAATGCATCATGGGCTTTTTCTGGTATAGTCTTGAGGCACTGATGCAAAGTTAGGGGTGAAAAAGGAGCCTAACACATAACTGCAGACCATTTGAAGGGCTCAGGCCATAATCCAGTTCTTACTTCTCATCTCCAAAGGAGGAAATTCATTAAGACTCTAGCTACAGATTGAAAGTAGTTTAATTCTTTTCCTTTATCTAGTTGTGGGTTTGGACTTACCTCCAACCTCTAATTTCCTCCACCTCAGGAAGAAAACAAATACTCTCCTTCCAGCCAACATGCCAGCAAGCCCGGTTTTTAACTCAGAAATAAAGTTCAGTGGGGCAAAACTTTTCACACAGCACTAATCTGCTTGACCTAATTTCTTCCTCTAGTTCCTCCTACTGGTGCCAACACACTGTCCAGCGTAGCTCCCATGTACTTACACCCACGGATCTGCAATATGGACTCAGCTGAGAGCCCAGGCACGCTGTGTGTGTGACTCCCATGCCTGCTGCTCCTACTAATGCCAAGAGCAGATGAGTGAGCAGGTGGCGTGCAGGAAGATGCCGTGAGATTTCTAACGCAGATCAGGAGGGCAGAACTGCCCGCAGTTGTTATGATTAAAACCCCACATTTGTACCTACTTCTCTTTTTGCATTCCTTCAAACCAAATGAAGTCAGGTCTCCTAATTAAGTCAAACCCCTTAACTGTTTGCTGCAGTCAGTCCCAATCCACGTTTCAGTCTCACCTGTAACTCACTCCTAGAATCTAGAATCGGTTGAAGTTGACTCCAATCCAGCAATTTCTCAAGCTCTGCCTTTAAAACTGTAACTTGAAAATGAGCCTGTACCACCCAAGAGCACTGCTCTCACAAAACAATGCTGCATCAATGCTCTGCTTTGTCTCCTTGTTCTGACAGCCATTGACAGAATATGGATTTATGACTCAGTGGAAGCAGGACAAGGCAGAGGCTCCAGGGGCAGAGGCCTTCTGGCAGCACAATAGGAAGCCTCATTCAGTAAATTCCCAAATGCTACTTAGGCACGGAAACTTCATGAAAAAAAAAAAAAAAAAAAAAACCAACCCACACCAAAAAACCCAAAAAAACAACCCAAACCCTGAACACACGAAAAAAAGTCCTGCACCACAAAATGCTACACAATAAAATCACACATCTCAAAGTCCTTCCCATCCAATCTCTTCAATTCCTAAATGATGATTATTGTTGCCAGCTCAACCAACTCAGCTGGTCTCTGAAAATCTAGCTGTAACTTTGCTGCTCCACAGCCTGTCACTGCCTACCCAGGTTCTAGACTCGTCTGATACCTCCATGGACGGTGTGCAAGGAAAATCAGTCACAGGCACACTGCCCACAAAGCAGAGGGATGCATACACAAACACAAAGTGCCTGCAACTGCTCTGGTTGCACAAGCACAGCAGGCCACCTGCAGGTACTCCTCTGGTCAATGGTGCACCACAACCCACAATTTGAAAACTGCTTGTCCCAGGTGCACCTGTCACACCTAATCACATTTATTTGTATTATTATCCAAGTATTCAGAGCCTGGAATGTGTCAAACCCTGCTGGTTTTAAGTAAACAAATGTCAGGGTAGCATAGCTTTTATAATCTACTTAAAACACATTACTTTTGTATCTCAAACAAGATCTTACAGTTTTAGCTCCCACTATAAATCATCCTACACTCATAACACCTGCAACTCCAACAAAAGAGTACATTAAAAGGCTTTAATGATTAGAAAGAAAATAAGTTTTTCTAAGGGCCACCTGGAAACACAAACGCAGGGCGTATGTCTTTTTGTGTGCTAGGGATTATACTGTCAGTCACACCTAAATAAGATGTATGCATTCTGTACATTCCTTCCTGCTATGTTTGAATAAAGAATAAACAACCCCAAGGGTGAATAATATTTTCGTATTTCAGTGTACAGTGAGAAGAATATCCTTTCAGTGCTACTTGTCCAGAAGGAAAGCAGTCCTTTTTTCAACTAGTCATTACTGAATATCAAAAAAACCTATATAAAAGATGACTTTATCAAGGGATATTTTTTCATGCTATTGTTATTATTATTCTATTCCCATCAACAACTGAGTTATGAAAAGAGTCTTTACTCTGGAAGCTTAGCTGTGTAAGCAAGCCGGTAACAGTCCAGGTGGTCTAGAGTTAAAACTGGAGCTCTAATCTTCACCCTACTTTCCAAGTGTGAGACAGCCTTGACTATCCAGCTCAGGAATATTCCCTGCCTGAGCACTGACAGACAGGAGAAGTTCAGAGCTGAGAAAAGGCCATGAAAGTGCAATATCCTGTACAACTGAGCTCTCACTGAAGAGGACAGGACATCACAAACCCAGCAATTTAAATGAACTATCATGCGGCTTTCAGCAAGTGGAATTTACCTTGAGGTTTGGGTTTGGTAAGCTTCCCACAGGGCTTTGAGATTGTGACAGTCTTCTGGCAGTCAGCGTTATGAAGGGCTCTCTTCAGGTTCCCAGTTCGAGTCTTCAAGGCCGTGTTCAAGTCACATTCTCCCCAGGCCTGGAACTGGTATTTGCACTCCGCTGCAGCAAGGAAATAAAAGGCAAAATTTAAAACATAATGACTGAGTGTGAAAACAGAAATGTTGTGAGTCTAATAGGATGTCACAGGCAGTTGGTGCTTACAGACAAAAAGATGTGCAACTGAAGAAATGAATCCCAAGAAAACTTTAAAGATTATTGGCAGTGGGAACTGCAGCCTCCCCCCTCCCCAGTGCTTTAAAATTGAATCCTCTTGCTTTTGCATGGAAATTGCATTTTTGTCATATAAAGAAAAATGCATTCAGCTATGAATATAAACAACAACAACAAAACAAGAAAGAAGCAGTGGGAAATGTCATTTACATTCTATATGGCTGTTTCTCCATTCGTGTGATGCCAGAGGTTACTAAATAAGGCATGAATGGTTTCTAGAATGTATGTGCAACCATATACTTCTCAAATCTGAAACTGCAGCACTGATTGTGTTGTAAGGTCACAATAATTTCAAAATCATGCAAGCTGTTTACTAGAAAAAAAGCCAAGTTTGCAAAAACAATAACATTTGAGTTTTGGACAGACATCTTGTCCAGGACAGATCTGACATATCTTCTGGGACTGTTACATATGAACCTTGTGAACTGAATGATAAAAATGAGATACACTGGTCTTCACCCACTCCTTGCACTGCACACACAGGCAGCCAGCCCCCTGTGCTCCCCATCACACACTGTAAAGCCTGTGATAGCCACCGCAGAGGTTCACAGCTGGGAACTTGCACTGCTGCCCTACACAGGGCTGAACACCACCGAGAGCAGATTTCAGCATGCTGGAAGGCTGAGTTTATAACAAGTAGGTTATAAGGACCCTCTGCAGAGGAGCTCTGAGGAAACTGCCTTCTGACGCCTTGCATGTTCTAGTTCTGATGAACCTGAAATACAGGACTAACCCCTTCACCAGGACATTTGCAGAACTAAGCAGAAAATACAGGCTTCCCGCTCCATATTTAAAATAAAAACCGAAGTAAACCCCTTAAGAGAGTGATGCTGACCTCCAAATTGCTTCTTCCAGTTGCAGGGAATCTTACACTTCTGAGTCTTGGTGGTTTGCTTGCACTCAGCTCCAGTGCGAGTGCCCTCACGTGTCCCCAGGCCACAGTCACCACTGGTGGGCACACAGACACTCCACTGCCATTCCCCACAGTCAGACTTCTTCGCCTTTTTCTCTGGATGGAGACAAGGAACCAAGCAAGAGAAGTGGTCAGTACCCAGAGCCTATGGAGAAGTTCTCTAAATTTAACCAAAGTCACAGCACCTGGAAGGGTAAATAAGGAAGACAATTGGCTTACAAGCAAAAGGTCTGACATGCTCTTCTCAATTCTGCAGAGCCAAGTCAGCCCCTTTGAGTCCAAAGCAGGATGATCACTCAAACTCAGTCTCACTGACATGTTTACTAGTCCTCTTGGATATTCTCAAGGGGATTCTCATCCTCAAAAATCTGAAACCCCCCTGAAGTATGTCTGACCGAAACATGCAGGAGGGCTCTCACTCAGAAAGGACACTCCTTTGCCTCCAGTAGCTGGTGGCATGCAAATATCCTCAGTTCCAGCTGAAGCACTACACACCAAACAGTGAGAAATGTATGTGCTGATGATGTGTATCAGGATCTGAGCACCTTTGGGGAACAGCTGGGGGATGCAAACTTTTGATTTGCCATACCATATCACATTTTATATCAGAATATGAACAAAACTTCAAAGGTAAAGGAGCTACATGGAGAAGTGTATTCAAAGTGCTGATAATTCAGGTGGGTTTGTTGCTCAGGGACAAAAGTAAGGATCATGATTTTATTTAGATCCTTAAACCCAAGTCTTATGAGAAAAGACAACAATGTTATCAAAACTCAAGGATTCACAAAAATAATCATTTAGGCCCCTAAAATATCACAAGTAGCTTTAAATATACTTATATAAAATTATTTTTCTTCTAGGTCTTGCATGTTTATGCTACCCTTTTCTCATATTTCCACAGAGCCAAAAGAGTTAAAAAGTTCCTTTTTTTTTACTGGGAACACTAATTCTGATAGACTCACAGTTCATATTATCTGGTGTATAAGTAGCCTGAAAATAATAAGACCTTAAGAAAAACACCAAAAAACGCGTTCTTAAAAAAAAATGTCAAAACTGAGTTTGACAGATATGAATTTTCCACCTCAGGCCAGTTTCTCCCATAATGAGGTCTGAGTTCATCACCGACAGAAAGCAAGCACTGCTGGATGTCTGGCTGCCCGTGCAACAGCGAGTTAGTACAATTCTTCGTCAGAGGATTTCCACATCACACAGCACCAGTGTAGCACTGTCATTTATAACACTGAATGAGTGACATAGCTGCTCTTTCACCACTCCTGTTGGCTTCTCCCTAAGTCAAGCACGAAACTATTCATGGAGCACATTTTAAGCTGCTTTGCTATATGTGATAAACCAAGGACTCCAGTCTCCAGGGCTGTCAAGCTGCCACTTGACACGGAAACCACTTTCTGTTCCCCTATTTAACACGGAACACGTCACAGCCACAAATCCTACCCTAATGTCAAAAGGTTAAGAAATGACCTGAATTTCATAACAAAACCAGAAGCATTTGACATTCTCCCACACCTGCTGCCTATCTTGGGGATTAATTAGACTGGACCTTACCTGGTTTCTCTTTCTTGCCAGCCTCAGTGGTACTCACGGCTGCCAGAATGAAAACAAGTGCCAGGAGGGCAGCTGTGAACATTCGACGTTGCTGGTGTTGCTGTTGCATTCTGCAGACCAACGACAGAGAGGAAAAACAATGGTTAGTGAGACTGTAAAAAGTGGGACTACAACTAAAGCGTTTTTGGGAATCTCTGCTTCAGGACCACAAGACACAAGCAGGTCAAACATAATTAGCTATTGCCAGAACGGGCAATTATCTTCATTCCAGAGAGAATATGGAGATTTTTATTTTCCAACCTGCATACCAAATCCCTGATCTACATCACTGATGTTATTGGATGAGTTTGGTCATGGGAAGCTCTGCAACTATTGCTTGTCTTCTACAAACCTGCTAGAGAATCGAGGATCTTGACAGGTCTGGAACTCCCCTCTTCTTTTCTGACCTCTGGCTTCGTAAAAATAAGCAAAATATACAATTTGTTCTTCAGTTTACCAATTCATATGAAGTAGGGAATACTCTACTGTCTACTTGAACTTGCAAGGTTCAAGTTCTTATTAGGCTTAATTGACATCTGAATGTCAATGTTAATTTTTCTTTCACAAAACTTACATAGGTGAGATGTGATGCATTATCTTAATTGTCATTGGCATGTTGCTACGTACTTCTTCCTTCCCCTCCAATTAGTGTCTCTTCATAATATAAATTAAGCTAATTGTTTGAAATGCAAAGTAGGCACAGAGATAGGCCTTGCACACACTGCTAGAGGTTATCCACAGCATGCTAATAAACCCAAAATCTGGATTTGGGAAGCAAATATGCAAATACAAAAAAGGAAATTAAATACATTTGCCTGGGGGTGAAGCATCAGTCACTAACCAGACACCAAAAGTCATTCTGAGCTTTCCCTTTCCCATTCCTATAATTTGCACTGTCTCATTTTGGCACTGTTTATCAGAACACAGGGCCTTCATTACATATGTTAAAAATAAACAACATTCCCCTTTCCTCTAGTAGGCAGCCAGGTACCAAGACAGTGGGCTAGAGATTGCCTGGATGAAAGGAAGGTGTCTCCAATTTGGTTTTTTGTTTGTTTTTTTTTTCTTTAAACCAGGACCCATGATATTCATATTACATCAGCCTTCAGAGGAGGTGTCGACAGTGCCACCAAGATGGCCTTTAAAACTCAGCTAGACTGATACTCACAGAGAGTTTAATGGCAGCCTGATCTCGTTTGCTGAGCACAGCAACCTTAGAAAAGAAATATTTCTCCACACGAACAAAGAACAAAATGTATTTGAAATTTAATTTGGCACTCCTCAGTATTCTCTGCTGGCAGCCTCTTGAAATGCAACATAATTATAACCGACATGGAAAACACAAGAGGAATCCCAAACACAGAAACTTTTAACTATCTGGCTTTAATATCATTCTAGAAGTCAGATGAGACAACTTAATAGGTGTGTTGAAATAAAGTTCATTTGAAGACTGCAAGAAACCCGGCATTCAAATGTCTGAAAGAGCTGTCATTAGCACCAGTTTCATTTACTTCAAAAGAAAGTATCATTTCCCTTCAAGAAGAAAGGGCCACCATTGTTTCCAGTGGACTCAAACAGAGCCCTGAGTAGAGTATATGAGTTGCCAGAGAGCTTGGGTTTGTTTTTCCCTTTCTTCTGTTGGATGTTTCCACTCAGAGCCTCTCATATTTCACAGAAAATTAATTAAATAAATAAAATAGATAGATAAATTAATAAATACATTAAATAAGCAATTAAAAACTAAATATGAAACCTGCCTTTTAGCTCAGCTTACTTCAAACTGCTTTTCCATAATCAGATGAGCACCTCTTCTATGAGGAAAGGCTGAGAGAATTGTGTTTGTTCAGCCTGGAAAAGGGAAGGCTTTGGGGGTGACCTAATTGCAGCCTTTCAGTACCTGAAGGGAGCTCCCGAGAAAGATGAAGAGAGACTTTTTACAGGAGCATGTAGTGAACAAAGAGGAATGAATGAGAGTAGGGTTAGATTAGATAACAGGAAAAAATTCTTCACTGTGACAGTGGTGAGGCACTGGAACAGGTTACCCAAGGAAGTTGTGGAAGCCTCATCTCTGGAAGTGTTCAAGGCCAGGTTGGATGGAGCGCTGAGTGACCTGCTCTAGAAGAAGGTGTCCCTGGGAAGGTGTCCCCCATGGCAGGGTGTTGGAATTAAATGATCCTTCAGGTCCCTTCCAATATAGACCGTTTTATGATTCAAACACAGTTGCCATATTATTAAAAAAGTCAAACTCCACACTCAGTCCCTTGTCTCTTTCCTTTGGAGGAACTTCCCCACCAGTAACACTGCACATCACCTAATATCCCATTTTCTCTATAATTTGTCTTCTCACTTCATCTCTTCCAGTCAACTCACCAGAATCCTCAGGAGAAGGAGAGAGTTAAGTGTTCATGGAAACACATATAGGAGGAGATACAAACATTTTCATAATCTTAAATCACTGTCTGCAGGGTGTCAGAGGCTGAAGCAAAGGCAGCACTAGTGGTTTTACTCCATAGCATGCCACCAAATACAAGACGGCCACAGGTTTGGGGCTGCCTCCTACATCCTGGCTGCCCACCCCAGGGACCTGGGATGCGGTCACACATACCCCAGAGGCTGCTGGCAGTCACTGGGAGTCATGGATAACTGTTACTAGGGAAGCTGCCTCATATTAAGTTAAAAAGTACTCGAATTTAAACTTGACTGACATTCTTTTTAGCAAAACAGATGGGAAAAATAGTCAGGCTTTGGAGCCTGAAACATTCCAGAAGCCTTATAAACAAAACCCCACGGAGCCTTAATATAGCATGTTTTCCTAAGACTCAAGACTTCCCTACAGCCAAAACACTTGCCAAATGTCTAGTGCAAACACTAAGCCTGCAGAGAGATAGATACTTTGTCTCTCTGCAGAGACCCAGGCTGCTTCCTGAAGTGCCTTTCCTATACCTATGGTGAAAAGCTATGTTGTACAAATGGAGACCGTGCCTCACACCACACCAACACCTCAAATTCGATGCAACCAGTACGACCACAGAAAACCATTTAACTGTTTCGCACATGAGAAACAGCAAAGTTTCTGGGTGCTCTCACAAAATTACAAACAGCCCATATGTGGTACTCATGAAATAGTAGAAATTTTTTTCAAAAGGCCAGAAAATTTCATCTACCAGCAAGTATTTGACTCCAATCTTCAGTTTTTCTTGCAAATATTTCAGTTGGCAGTTAAAAGACAGACTAAGATAAAAACTTGCCAGACCAGACTTGTTTCTGCAAACAATATATTCTACTGAAAAATAACTTTGTCTTTTTTTGTCTACTTTTTCAAAATTCAAAGGTGACAGCTTTTCCTTTTTATCAGATTCTTTGATAACATTTCCTGTTCAACCTTTGATTTAAAGAGCTGCCAAAACTGCTAATGGCAATGAAATAAAAAGTGTTACACTACATACAAAATGGACTTCTGGATATTTTGATTTTTGTAATGAGCCTTCTGGCTACACCAAGGGTAACAAGCAAATCACGTGCCATGAAAGGAAAGCATCTCTAAAATCCTGTATGACATCCCCTAAACAGAGTGAGGTGGCAGCATTTAAACAAATGGCAGTGGTGTTTACAAGTGTGGAAAGACAAAGATAAAAGTGAAAGAAAGAAAAGAGATATTTGGGGTTGGGGCTACTACAGCAAACTTCAGAAAAGAGAAAAGGTAAAGAGAGAGAAAGAGAGCTTAGAACATTTTAAAAAGGAAGTTGGAACAACATGAGGAAAAGAGAATGAGTAAACACAAAACAGGAAAGAGAGAAGAGAGAAGTAGTTAATGATAGTTAAATACTAAAAGAGAGAGAGTTAAAAAACATGAAGTGTATAATGAAGTGAAATTGAAGACCAGCTGAGATACACCATAGCAAGTAGCTTCTTGCAGCAAAAATAAGGCATAGGAATTACATCAGTCTTACAGCTGATTTCACAGTCAATCTCTGCTTGGGAGTAAAAATGAAAGGAAAATTTTAAAATGACAGGCAATCAGAGAATTAATGACTTCATCAACCATCCATCCAAGGTTTCAATTACATGTTGAGCCCCAGAAAGAGAATAAGGCAGAAACCACTCCATGGCTGCAGTTCAAGGGACCTTCTGAGCAGAGCTTGAGCCTCCCACTCTAAACCCCACACTACCCCCACCCTGATTTTACAATGCCACTCAAGTGGGCAGCCCAAGGCAGCACAGGCATTTCCATGCTGTGCTTCTTAGACTGCTGGATCTCCATTAGTGCAAGCCAAGCTTGCCAGAGTGACTCTATCTGCACTCACACAATTAACTCACACTCAGGTACTCCTGAACCTGAAAAAGTCTTTCTCAAATACAAGCATTCAAAAAAAAGCAGATAAATTTCAGATGAAGCTGTATTGGTGAGCAAGTGTTTATTTTTCCTGGCCTGACTGAAGCTGGCATATGCAGCACATCCCAGGATCACATATGCCTTTTACAGGTGGCTTTTTTTTGCTGTTAATAACTTTTATACACAAACCCTTCCCTTCATCTGTTCTTTGCAAAGCAACTGGCAAGGTCCCAGACTATAGAAGCAAGTATTTTATTATTAGTCCACACGAGTGCAAACTACCACTCTGAACAACCAGGTTTTCTCACGTGATTTAACCTGCTCATATCCTCCAACTCTTCCAGTAAAATGTGCCAAACACCAGCTGTGTTGATGATACTGTTAAGCTGCATGTAAAGCAATACTGAAGGTGTTGCCATTGCCTATGATGGGCCATGGGCTCTGTAGCAAGTTTGCCAGGGCTCTGGACAGAGGTTTGTCAAGGTTTGCCCTTTCTGAGCACTCCTTGGCCTGTCCAAAGCTTTGTCACATTTGCTTTAGCTGCAACAGCATTTTTTCTAATCGACCAACCAGCCGTGGCTGATCTGATTTACTTTTCTTTGTCATTATGTGGAGCCACACACGTTTTACAACTCTGTTATGATAATGCACTATAAAGAAATGCAGGGGTGGTATGCTAGCAAAAGCCTGGGGAAGCGGAGGCACAGGATGCAGCGTAGAGAAGTAAGGATATGGAAGATGTGAGATGAGGCACTGGCTTGACAATGGAGACACAAACACTTGCTATAAACAACTGTGCCAAGGTCAGATAAAGAAACACAGATACAGACCTGGGCAAAACTGGAAATGGGGTAAGAAAGAGAAAGCAGAAATAGTTTCCAATATACCTAAAAGTTGTCCTCTCTAGGAAGTTTGGATATAACATGACTGCAGACCGAAGGAAAGAGAGAGAAAGGCATCAAAGCATGCTAGCAAACATAAAAAAACCAACCCCAGGCTGATCCTAGAGCAAGGAAAAAGAAACCAGCAACATGAACATCCTCCTGGCTGAAGACCCCGGGTGATGACGGGTCACCATAACCATCCCCATCATCCACCCAATGAAATCACCAACCTGAGGGCTAAGAAGATGTGGGGAAGAGTCAGCATAACATCAGGAAAAGCAGGTGAATCTAAGTCTACATATAACAATTTTAACTGTGGTGGTGGTGCTGGCATTTTTGTTAACATTATTATAACACCTGCGTAGATACACTATTTTTCTGCAGTAATTACACCCGCACTAATAACAATCCTTGGATTAGAATATTAAGATTTAAATTACATTAACAATAATCTTTGGCTTAATATAACTATCTAAAAAAAAGGTATGGGTCCTCTTTTGCAGTAAACAATATTTTGAGCATAGCTATGACTCCCAGCTTCACACACTATTATTTTCATCCCATGACCACGAAAAAAATGCATCCCAGGTGCAGACTTAAGAAGTTCCTACAACCCATTATTTTTCTCCAAAACACTGCTCATTTTAAGTCCATTTTAAACTCCCTGTCCACATTAGAACTAACTTTTGTATTAATCCTTCTTTTTTCCTGCTTGAATGAATAATTTCTCACCAAGTCCCACAACAAATACTTTAATAAATTACAGTTTGATTAGTGCCAGATTAGTCACAGCTACAAAATCAGTTTTTAAATGAGCTAGTTTGGAACATCAGTCTCCTTTTGGTAAATACATGCTGTGTTTAATGAAACTTAATATTTAACTCCACTTCCTAAATTATTCTCTTTTTTCAAAATCTGTTCTACTTTGCAGTCCATTGAGGGCAAATGAATATGTCTGCAGCTACCTGGATCTGCTTCTTTCCCCCTTCTTAAATGTAAATATCTTATTTGCTAAACTCCAGTTGTACAACAGCAGGAAATAAAATTTGATCTATGGTTTAATGGTCTTAATGAAACTGAAATGTCAAATGCCATTTTTACAGTACTCAGAGATGGAAACACAAGTTTCCTCTGTAAAAGAGAAATTAAGAGTGATTGGCTCGTGGGAGTTTTACCTCAGAAACACTTGAAGAATCTTTTGCTTCTCCAAGTCTTTATCTCATTCACCACCTGGTGCATGCCCCTGTGTCCTACTGGATCTCCCATACAGAAAACTGAGGCAAATGCTCACATGCTTCTGGAGCCAGACCTCTATGAACCATCACCTTCCAGCTGTAACGTGTCCCCTCTTCCTTCACACACATACACATTTCCTTCGTTGTCTTTATTTGCACTACTAGGGAAATAAAAATCTAGATTTGCTTTTTGTTTCCCTTGCAAGATTTAAACCAGCTTAGTATTTGGTGAGTCTCAGCAATCTTCCACTACTGGACTTTCAAGACACTACTTTATAGGATGATCGCTACCATTTTTTTAAATTTCTACAAGCTTGTAATAGCACTTCAGTGGGTTGATTCCCAGTTAGATATGGAATTCCTCTCTACAGCTTTTTTCCCACTCTTTTACTAGAGGAAACAAACTTCTAATTTTTTTTCTACTTTAATAGAAAGAAATTTGAATCAGTCCTTTATTAAAAATCTTGCATCAGTCCAACACACATCACCAGTTTACTTATTCCACAAAAGTCAACTTTTAAAATTTAAAACTTTAATCAGATCTATGTTCATGCTCCTATGCCACATAAAGCAAATCAACTTAACACTTGATACAAGTGGGTATTTTTAAGAATAAGCTTTAAGATGAGATGCAAGGCCATACTGAATTAAATTCTAAAATACTTCAACTTTTTATACTCCTGTGGTAGGTACTGAAGAAATCCCATCCACAAATAAATAGCCCCTATCACTATTAGTACCATTTACCTTCTAATTTAAGTTGTGAAAAACTCTTCTGTAATGAAAGATCTCCTTCTCTTCTACCCATGCATAATTACACAAGGACTTCAAACTAAAGTTATCCACATCCAACTCTGGGACAACATAAAGCTAGTAGATGTTTTTCCATACTCCTCCAAGATAAGATTCATATGACTCAAAACTATCTTATGTATCATAGACTCATAGAATATGCTAACTTGGAAAGAACCTGTCAGGATCATCAAGTCCAACTCCTGGCCTTGCACAGGACACCCCAACAATCCCACTCTGTGTCCGAGAGCATTGTCCAAACACATCTTAAGCTCTGTCAGGCTTGGTGCTGACACTACTTCCCTGGGGAGCCTGTTCCAGTGCCCAAACACTCTCTGGGTGAAAAACTTCTACCTGATTATCCAACCTAAACCTCTCCCAGCCACTTTCAGGCTGTTTCCTCAAGTCCTGTCCCTGCTCCTGAGAGTGAAGAGAAGCAGTACCTGCTCCTCCGCTTCCCCTCAGTCTCAGTTTGTTCCCAGGCTGAACAAACCAAGTATACCAAGAGCTTATTTCTATTTATTTATTTATTTATTTAGTGCACATCATTCACTTCCAGCTATATTTCCTTTGCTGTGGTTTCTCAATGTTCTGAACCTTTTCTGGACCGTCAAGTTCTGTCAACCAGTCATGACTACCATTACAGAGTGTGTGAGGGCTAACCCAATAAATTTCATTTGCAAGTACTACACCACTTTCCAGCTTCTCTAATTAATTTCCCAGGCCACCTGCACCTGATATTTCTTACTGTTCTCACCCAAATGTCTTTCAGGTTCCAACTTCTCCTTAACTGCTTTCCATCCTGATTACCATGGTTTACAATTTAATTTAGTTCTCTGTCTTGTCTACCCTGCCACTGTAGTGTCCTTCCTTTATCCAATGCAAAGTCTTTATTCACCTTACTTTTCCTTTTCTGAGTATGAAAAGTAGACATAGACATCACATGCATTACTCTGTATACTTTCTCAAGGGTAAAGATCACCAAACTCTTCTCAGAGCACAAAACCTTGAGCCAACTTGCTGGCCTCCATCACTTCATTGCACCTTCATGGACCAGGGAAATGCTGTGTTCATTTCAAACCATTACTATAGCCTTAGTGGTCTAAGCCTAAGACTGAGCCAAGATCTAAAAACTGGCTGTTCAGCCAAATGGTCTCTCTCTGGCTGAAAAACCATGTCTTAATCTCATTTATAACAATAGCGATCTTTCAGAACGATTTTGTTAAAGAAAATCTACTAGGGTAATGATGAAACACCATTTCTTCTTTGAAACAAGTTTTGTTCTTTGGACAAATTAAGTAATTAAATTATATTTTACACTTGAGAGGGTAGGGTGAGTGGGTTGGTCAGTATATCAAAAACTCCCCCATATTAATTCAGAGACCTACAGCCACTGCAAGTCTGCCCAAAGCAAAACCTGTGTGCTCATTTTCCGTACTTCTGTGACTCTCCTGTGAAGGCTTGGTTTCCTGGCCCATAGTAGCAAAATTTTGGCAGCTCCATCAGTAACACCAAACAGTGGATGCCAGTACTCAGAGCCTGTGTGCTAACAAGACAGCTCAAAGCCATGCAGGAAACTGAAAATAGGCTACCTGTATTTCAGCCCAGGAGCAGAGCCAGCATCCCAACAGCAGCCTTCAGGTGCCCATTTCAATACACCCAACCTAGTGCAGCTGACTGGTTGTCCTGGCTGGCAAAACAGTAAGAGAATCAGGGAGTTTCACCTACCAGGCACTTCTCAGCTTTTCTTTTTCCTTCCTCTACTTTGCTCCCATTTGGTGGTATAGAGAGGGGCCACCACACATGGAAGCAGCTCCAGCAATGCTCTCCCTCCATGCAGGAGGGGAAAAGCTGGCAAGCAGCAGCCGGGAGGGAAGAGGCAATTGCTTCAAGGTGAGCCAGTGCTGGAAGGAGCTGGGTAAGCAGCAATTTATTCTGCAGTATAGTGGCAAATTTGAAAAACATAAAATTGAGTGTAACTATCTGTTTGTAGCTACAGATCAGCCAGGGGAAAGTGAGAAAGCTCTAGAAGGCTGAAATTATATTTGGCAAACTTTCTGTATTTTTTAAACTAGCATTTATGCTCAGCTACAGCCCAAGGTACCATAATAACAAACCAGAATTAAACAGTTAGCTAAAAAGGAAACAAATCATAGCATGACCCTTTTGATAAGCACACTTTATTCCAAAAATTGCAGTGTGCAGCTCAGGGACAATATTTTTCAACATGTAACCAATTCTATGTTCTTTTTTCAACATGGACATCATTAAGGGCCAAAAAAATGAGCAATGAGGTCAGTGTGCTACGCCAGTGCCGTAAAAAGAAGTAGGGAACCAACAGTTACACGACTGAAGAAAATTATTAACACGCCAACAAAAAAAAAAAGTAAAAAACAATGACCTATTAACACCCATCTAGCTTTGTTCAGGTAAATAAGCTAAAGTAATTAGTTCAGTTGTGGATAACAGTTCCCCTAGCCTTTGATATTTGCTTAGCTGATTGCATATTTGTCTCACACATCAGGCTAACGCAAACACACATGCTGTGGATATTTTACATTTCTAGTTGCCCAGACATAAATTAATAGTTCAAGTTGATAACAGATACCCCTAGGTATATGAATTCTGCCTTTAAATGCTGAGCATAATTTAGACTGGTGTAAGACTCAAGAAAATGGATGGTACAAACAAATACAGACAGAATATTTCTTTCATTTTTCCAAAATGTTTTGCCAAAATTAAAGTGTTTCATAGGAGAACATCAATTTCCACACAATGGCAAGTCTTTGAAAGCATTTTCCTGAATTAAAATAAATTTATGTGTGTTTTTATAAGCTCACTACTATACAACTGAATTCCCTTCCATTAAAAACATCATTTTACACAAGCTATACAGAGCATCCTACTGCTTCTTGTAGGCAAAATCTACAGATACTTCTGCAACATGTCATCCAACTACAAATCTGAACCTCTGTTTGGACTTCTCCTTAGCCAGCTCTCTCTCTCAGGGAGCACCAAGAACTGTGTAATTCCTTTATTGCAAGTTTTAAGCTAAACTTTGCCAAACCAAGTCACCATAAGCCTTTATCTGATCACAGAAGAATGACTCAGTTATAAAAGGTGTCATTTTTGGGGGTCAAACTTTAGCATTCATGCAGTACGGTTGTGAACAAGACATAATGGTAGCAAATAGTTTCTTCCTCAGAGAAAAAGTGTAGCAAGTGGAAACACAGTGCTAAAGAGACACAACACACAGTACTGATGGTTAAAAAGCCAAAGAATTAAAAATCTAGTGGAGATGGCCAAAACTTTCAAGGGGATTAAAAATTTTATGCTTCTCTCTTTCCAGAATTCCAACAGGAGATTTTTAAAAAGTGATTTTATTTTTCAGAAAGCCTAGGGAACACAGCTAATATTTCTAAACAGTAATATTTGAGGAGAGGGAAAAAAATTAACAACCTAGCAACAAAAAAACCCCATTCAGTATCATAAACTGATGTTAAGAAACCAGCCATGCCTATAAAGGGACGAAAACACATGCTGTGCTTTCAAAAAAAGTATTACATTTATTTAATGTAAAAGGGGTGGTTGCTACTTTTTCCGTTGGTCCCCAGTGAGTGTACAGAGATAATTTTCTTAGCCCTGGCCTTCAAAAATTGCCTCAGAAATGAGATTTTTGAAATGAACATGGCTGTTGAAATCAGTTTTCTCTCATTCCCCAAGCTCTTATTTTGTTCTCATCCATGACACACACATTTTCTTCCTCTCTTTTGCTCTTTGTGGGTCTGAGCCAGTCTGGGCTCTGAACTGATAACTAATATTGACTTCTGCAACTGCCTCTTCTACTAACCTTCTACTCCCACTGCTCCAGCTGAGAGGCTGAAGAAACAAAACAGAAACCCAAACAAAACCAACTCATATTTCAGTTCATTCTACTATATGTCCAGATCTTAACTGAAAAAGACATTTTAAGCCACTTGTTACTGCAATCTTCTCCCCTCCCTGCTCTTCCCACAACAATCACAGCTGCTGTCTTAGTATCAATGATATCACAGCTGGTTTCCCAGACTTTCGATTCTCCAGGACTAAAGATAAGATGAAACACTCCTGGATCTGATCCCCAGGAAGACCACAGGAGACTGACCTCCTTCCCCTCCAAAGGTTTTCGCTTCAGTGACAGCAGGGCCAAACTTGTGACTAAACTCTCCCGTGCATCCTCTGCATCACTGTTTCTCTCCTTGTGTTGTGGTCACGAGTACCACAATGACTGGTAAATCCTCTCTCTCTGTTCTCTTTCAACTCTGCTCCTCCAAGGTGCAAAAGATGTAATTACTTGATGATAGCAGAGGGAAAACAGGCTTAGTACAGGTATTCCTTCTGCCTCTTTTCCCACCCTACTAGCCAGTGACTCTGCTTCACCTAATGATCTTTTGGTTGCCTGAGACTGTTAAAACACAAAGAACTTGTTCATGTCATCTTTTCAAAGCCTCTAACCAGATCCCAACTACTCCACTACCGTGAACTATAAGACCAGAAAACGACAAATAAATAATACTCCAGAGAGCCTTCAGGTATAAGGGATAGTGCTGACACCTAGTTGGCTCCCTAACGTGTTTTCATCTTCCAGAGATTAATTTGGGTACCTTCTGAAAAATGTTAGAGTAAGAAGCAGCATATTCCCATCCCATCATTGTCCCTGTCTATCCAAGAGAAAGTTTTCTTTACTCATATAAATTCATTCACTGAAACAGGGCACGTTTCTGAAGCCACATTTTCCTGTCCACTGCAGTTGTAACAATGTCCTATGGGTGTCACAGGAGGGAAAAAGAAAAGGAGCAATGAAGGAGTACAACTATTTTTGTAACTGGGTCCAGAGCCAAAGATTATTACTACTACTGTGAGGACAAAAGATATACTTTGATGCCACCACAGTCCCAGTGGTCACACCACTACTGTGAATGAATCATGGTTTGAGAGCTGTTTAAGCTGTGACATGATTTGCATAATGAACAGCTGCACTGTACAAGCCAAACAGATGCCTCCACTGTATTTTCATTTTCATTTTCTCCCTCTGCCCCAATGAAGACATTTTCAGCTCAATGGCAGTAGGCAAATCACAGCATCTGCCACTATCCTCACTCCTGCATCTATGAAACAGGGATAATAGCACTTGCCTCCTTTAAAAGAACACTGAGAAACCCATAATAAAAATGATTATGTGAAGAGGGGATAATTTTATTATCCAGCATCAGCTGCAGCTTGCTCTACTTTCCTGCATCTCATGCCTCCATGGTTCCAGGTTTTGAGCAGGGTAGCCAGACTCTGCCAAGCAGAGGAGAGCAGCAGGAACACTGTGGCTCCCAGTGGCTCTCAGCACGTTGCTAAAGGAAAGCTGCCAGACTCAGCAGAACCCCCTTATCTTTGATAACTACCTTTCATCAAAAGTAAACAAATTTTGGCAAATATTTGAGTTTTGATTTGCCTGAGATGACTGTCAGGTTGGAGAATTTTTACTGGTTTTTGTTTTGTTTTTTTTTTACTTCAAATCAGGCTCTGGGAAATACTCCACACTCGTAAAGAAAACAGCCCATTTTATTTCTTATATTCATTATGACTCTGTCCCCTTTGTTGTCTGTCCCTTTAGATGACATTCCAAAATATGCAGTACAATAAGAAAACTAAGCTGAAAGCACAGGGCCTCTCACCAATGCCCTTATCAACCCTCCCAAGGGACTCCATTTATACTTTTTTTTCAGAGAAATTGTCTCTTTGCTTCAAGTGACAAATATCAGGGCATTGGAACAGCTATGCAAAAACGAATTTGGAAAAAATTAAATAAACTGAAACAAAGGCTATGTGAAATGCAATCTGTGTTTCAGCCTTGTTGTGGCACAGGGCTAGAATGTGTTTTTAAATCCTTCTCTTCCAAAAACAGTGAGCAGAGGGCACTGAGAGTTGTGAGAGTTGTGTAGCATGTTGTCTCATGTTTGCCAGTCAGCAAACAGCGTCTCCAAGGCTCATACGCCCTCCAGGGTGACACCAGTCAGCAAATAAAGACAAAAGCCCAGACCTCATGTTCTGCAATTGATTCACAGAAACATAGAATGATTTAGGTTAGAAAATACCTTTAAGATCATCAAGTTCAACCACCAACCTAGACTGCCAAGACCACCACTAATCCACGTCTCTCAGTGTCACATCTTCACGTTACAGGGACACTGACCCAACCACCTTCCCGGGCAGCCTGTTCCAGTGCTTGACAGCCCCTTCAGTGAAGAAATATTTCACAATATTCAATCTAAACCTGCTCCTGGTGCAACTTGAGGCCATTTCTGCTCATCCTATCACCTCTTACTCGGGAAAAGAGACTGACCCTGACCTCGTTACATCCTCCTGTCAGGTACTTCCCAGCCCTTCCCCCTTAGCTAGAATTTAGGAACTGCCTCACTTATTCCAGTGCAATTTAGCAACTTAAGTTGGACCCTGCCTTGAAGTCATGAAAGAACATTCACCATAGCATTTAATAGTAGCAAAAATGAGTTGGGATGCGCTGTCATTCCCTTTTCAGGCATTGGAGACCGGCCAATGCTCACCATGACCCTATCAGTGCTAAAAAGGAACAACTTTTCGACAGCTGCAGTGAAGCAGCTTTAGGCTGTTCACTGATGGTGTCAGCACCACAAGGTAGTGCCTCCATCTGTGGGAGATTGTTCTGGAAACAAGCAAGCCAGTGGAAGAAAGGAAAGTACAATCAACATCACTTGGCAGAACAGAAACTGACGTTTATAGACATAAATGAACTTGCTTGTAACTATCCGAAAAATACTTGTGACAGAGAGAAATTTTTTCAGAGAAAACAGTCTTTCACCTTAACAAGAAAAACATCCTAGACAGAAAATCCCACTTTCAAATATGCCCAGGAAGACAGAGTTGTCCGTGTCCCGTCTCTTACCTTATTGGAATAAGTTTCATTTTTTTATCCAAGGTAAAAAATGTCAAACGATATTGCAGCTATATCATTTCAAGTGGTAGAACATGAAGTTGTACAGCATGCAATACACCTGAGGTGAGACTTCAGTGCAGCCTCTTTGTCTTTCAGACCATTGAGCTTTTTTGTTATTTTCCATAAAAACCCTTCCATTTTGGAAGTCAATAAAGGGCTGCTTACTTGCAGGAAAATATTGGTAGCTACAGAGTAAGGCTGCAGGCTGCTGCATTGCTATTGAAAGGACACAGGTCAAAATACATTCAAATCTTTAAAAGTCTGTTTTCATCTACCCAAGCAGGGCAGAAATGTGTCTTGATGGCTGATTAGTCTTCTCTGTCATTATCCTTATCTGGTGGAAAGTTGTGGAAAAAATTAAGAAACTCCATTCAAATGCAAAATTCTTGTCATCTGGTATCCCTGCTGTAAACTGAGGGTCACCATTTCACTCTGTCCTTTCAATTACCCTTCCAAGTATCATCTTCTCCAGTCACAGATGATGCTCCCTTTCTCTTTGTTCCTTTATCTCTGTACACACATTTTTCAAGAGAATATCCTTATCGGTCATTCTGCACCTTACGGTTGCTTCAGGTTGCAAAGTTTTCTTGAGACTACTAAAACAACTCATTTTAAACTAAACTAAACTGAACTAAACTAAATCAAAATAAAATAAAATTCCTCTGTCTAAACTGGAAGGTAGCATTCACCAAACTACTGGAAGGTAAGAGTTCCTAAGGGAAGCTGTGTCCTTTCAAAACCAGACACATATTCTATTCCATCTATATCACTGAAACTAAGAATAATTTCTAGCACTGGGAGAACATAAAACAACACCACAAGGGGAAAAAAAATGGAGGAGTTATTTATACTATTAAGTACTTAACATTATTTGATGGCAAGATCATACACAGCAATAATCGGAAAACTGAAATTTCATTTAGTAACAGTAATGCAAAATTTGCAATGCAAAGCTGAAACTCCCCTTAAAATGTGGGCAGGCAAATACACATTTCACACTGGTCCCATTGTCTTCATTTTGCATCTGCCACAGATCTCTGTATTCGATGTGCAAGTAGGAGCCAGAAAATCTCAGGGAGACAACTGGAGACTTTGGCAGCTAACAGGGGGAGAACCAAACCCACTGTTATCCTGAGAGTCCAAAGAGGAGAACTAGACACCCAAAGGAGAAACAAAATAAGTATTAAACATTGACATTTAAGACCACTACCTTTGGTGGAGAGAGTTAATAGCAAGCTGAGAATAACAAAATGACCCAAGAGCTACTGTTCAGTTTACTCAAAATTCACATAAATAAAAATGCAACAGGTCACACGTCAAAAGCTTTCTAGACAGTTGTCTTTCCAAACCACTATGGCTAAAGAGATATTTTAGTTCATTTCTATTTCTATTTTTTTTTAATAGTGTCCAGATTCTGCAGAGACTTGTGTGATATAGGTCATACTAATGATATACTGTATCATCACAGTATTACAGAATCAGCCAGGAGATGCCAGAAAGGTAAGATTGCATTTAGGAAGGAAGAAGTTGGCATTTTTAAGCTCCAAAGGGAGGCTACAGCCTGAAGGATGTTGAAATACCGCTGAAAGGCAGGTTTTAACCAAACTGAGTTGTTATTAACATATAAATAAGGTAATTTTTAAAAGCTGCATCTATGCCACATATCCAAACACAGTAATAACTAAAAGTAAAAAAGAAAAAAAAAAATGCAGGCTGAGAAAAGCTCAGGTTTCTTGCTGACCTACTGATCGATTGTTTTCAGATCATATCCTTTTCCACGTCTTTCCAAACCAGACTGGTTTGCAGCTTTGGACCTTGTATCACAGCAATCAGGCTCTGGATGAAGCTCTTTGAGAACCACCCCTCTGGGACTTTGAACAATCAGTCACACAAACTTAGTGCTAATTCACCAGCAGAAAGTAAAAGAAAGAGAAAAATCATTTATGGTTATGCTTAATTTAAAAACAAAATTTTAACGCTTGGAAGATCTGTCTTCTGTAATTGAGAGCTGATGTTTTGATTACTGCTTCCTACTCCTGTAAACATCCTTAGCTACAGCTCAAAGATTTTTCAGGCTGGCATCTCAATCACCCATATAGAGGACTTGTTTTATACTACAAATATTTCTAATAGCCTCTAAGGCATTTTCCTGGAAGGTGAAATTATTACGCCCTAGTGAATACTGAAGTATTTTACACATATTTAGCTTCCACAGGAGATATGAGAAACTACCATTCTGAAGTGCCTTGTAGGACAATATTTATGGCATTCAGATATGCCAGTTTGGGGCTGAAAAGAAAAATCTTTTCCAACACAATGGAGAGATGACGTGAATCAAGACTCCCTCACTAAATATCATATTCAAAATACTACTAGATAAAGGCAAGGCAGTATGAAACAGAGCAGCCTCTCTTCCTCCTTGTATGAACAGCAGTTATTCCACAAACTTTTAAACTTAACCTGCAGTCACGTGTAGCTACGCTGTGTAACTGCATTTCTCAGTGAATAAAATATTTGCCAAGTGTTATTCAACAGAATTTTTTTGAGAATGTGCCTCCCAGCAGAGCTGCAAAACAGTCCTGCTTGTCATGTATGAAAGAAACTGCTTGTAAGAACTTCAACAATCACAGAGGCAGGATTTTTAGAAAAAAGTTCCAATTTTTCTGCTCTCTGCATGATGCCTGCAGGGATACTTAAGAGATTCAAGTGGCAGAACTCCATAGCCAAATCCATGTTTTTCAGACCATGTTCCTAAAGTCTAAACCCAGGTGGTCTCTTTAGAGCCTGCTGCTGGAGTGGAGCTCTAGGGATTGCACTGTTTACACCATTTGGGATGTACATTTTTTTTCCCTTCCTCATGCAGACTGCCTCTTCTCTCAGTCTTCTGCACTGCTAATACGTGCAGAAATTCAGTGCTGTATTTCCCCATATGAAGAACTTGGCAAGGAAAGGCCATGTGCTCTTGGCAGAAGTTTATCCTGGGATTATGCCAATAAACAATCATTTTCTGGTTGCCACAAGCATCCCATTATTTCGGTTTAGCCATTCAGCCCACTCCAGTTCAGCTCTGTTAGTGCTTCCTTAATAAACCCTTATTATCGGGGGCTTAGGCCTCAGTCATTTGAATGCACGCTCAGCCGGGACTTGGTATTCAGAGACCCAGCCCGAGTGTCCTTAAAAAAAATATATAATTAAAACCCTTACTTGGCCACAGAGCAGAGACAATGAAATTTCGTTGGCTGCGAGCTATATTTGCACTCTTAAAGACTTAAGAAAAGCTGGATATTGAGACTTGTTTTATAAACAACACTTGGAGGCTTTAGTTCTCACTGAAGAGAAATGCCATGGCAGCCTTTTTGCCTTCATCCTTCTTTGCATCTATAGCCTGTTGTTTACTGCACAAATAAATATCATTTCCTCATCCATTTTTAACACCTGTTCTTGGGTCTAGATTTGGTGGGCACAGACAGGACCCAAAACCCAAAAGCACCTTGAAGCTCTCACTGGGGTAGGTACAGACCAGGGACAGCACCTGAGACAGCTCCTCCTCCTGGGACACGACTTGGCTGCTCCACTGGCTTGGTACCTAGCAAGAAGGTAGCTCAAGACACTGATCTGTAGAGCATGGGCTTTACAGCTCTGATCCAGGAACCTCAGTTCTGCTAGAAAACAGCAGGCAGTCTGTGTCATTCAGGGCACCACACACACACACTGAATTTGTGAGAGGACTGGCTCCAGACTTTGAATTTTAAGTCACCTTCCTTTCTTGCACAGATCAATTAAGAAAAACAGTTTGCCTGGAGATTAGTTATAAATCCCAGACTGTGGAGTTTGTCACTGAAAAACCCTACCTCCATCACGTAATCCATTGTCATAAACCACTTAGAACTTAATTTGTTCTTGATTTTCTATTCTTTACAATAAGGGTGTATAAACCATCAATCACAGCATTTTGCTAGTCCCAGGCTGGATGTCTCTATGTGGTCCCTGTCCAGGAAGGGAGCAGCAGTGTGAACCCCTCAGACAAAGCAAGGATGGCATCTGTCTGCTCTTCTCCAGCAAGGTCTCTCTGCACAAGTTGGCTTCTCAATATTTAAATGCAAAAAGGTGTATCACCCGTGGTTCCAATCAGTGAGGCTTTACACTGTGCTGCTGCCCTTCCAATACAACCCCCCCTCAACATCACACCATCCTTACCGCCCTGCAGGTAAGCGCCAGCGAAACAAATCCTCATCCCCCCACCCTGTCCTCTCCTTTGCTCTCTGCAATCATAATCAAATATGCAAACCACAGAAAATGCATTCTCCGCCCTGCATCCTAATAAGCATGGCTAGTGCCCTACAACAAACTGGCTTGCAAGATGAAGAATTCACTAATGACTTGTTTTGGAATTAGGAACAGGATAAAAATACAAAGTGGGATAAAAACACATGCACATATTGGGCATCTAAAGTGCAATCCTTCTCCATTTGGTGCTTTGAGTCACTCCACAGGTTACTCCAGAGAATAGTCTAACCTGGGAGGATGGGAAAAGCACACGAGGTTTCTCAAAGAGATGCTTTACTCGAGACAGAATCCCTTGTGAACACTTTTTGTTTCTGTTCCCATAAACTTAACTGAAAGTCTTCACTGCTATTGCTGACTGAGGAATTTGGAGACTAGCATGGCAAAAGCAGCTTTCCAGGGACTGTACTGCTTCTGTGAGCTGCCACAGTGGCAATAAAGACGAGTCAGTGTGTGACTGAAAGACCAATTTCATGGGCTCCCCTCTGGGCCAAGGGACCCTTGTCAGAGCAAAGAGCTCCTGAAGGCTCTTGATTCCTCAGTTACAGCAGAATTACACACAAGAATCCTGAGACAACAGGAGTGCCATCCACCTCAAATGAAATCAGTGCCATATAAACCTCGGAAATTGAAGCTGTCTAGAAATGCACCAGACCTTGTAAGCTTTCCACTGCTCCTCATACTCTTCATGAGGGATTAGAGAGCTGAATATATGCGTAACTCTAAATGGTATTTCCCATTGAACCTTTGTTTCTAATTTCTTCCCAGAGGTTTAATAAGCAGAAAAACGTCGTGGTATGCATTTTTTTTTTCAATTTCTGTAAAAAAGGAATTCAGTTTCAATGAGTCTCCCAAGAACACAGTCTATTTTAACTACTGAGTTTGTCATTTCTCATTTTTATGAATTTGCAAGAAATACTGATGGGGGGAAAAGGCCTTAATAAAACTGCAATTTAATAGGTAGGTACTGAGGAAGGGAGGGGGAAGGAAAGAAGAAAAGGTGGGGGACGTTAACTCTTGATAGTTCTGGTGTGAAGTTATGACAAGTCTTCACTGGTCTCTTTCTACACAGCTCAAACCTGCAATGTAATCAGTCCATTCTCACACTGGCAACACACCTACCTCCAATGGGAGTGATTTTTCCAGAAACGCCTCAGGACTTCACTGCAAAACCCCAACCACAAAGTTGGTATAATCTATCACGAATTAAACGCATGATTTCTCATTAGGGAAGATAACTCAAGGGTCCTCGAGGTAGACTCATTTGCAGTATCTGTATAGGTGCAATACAGCATTGCCCTCTGCTGGATTTTAAGCTGCTCATGCAAAAGCTCCCTCTGGCTGAGCTACAGAGGATGATTTTTAAACAAACACTCTACTAATTACCATAAGGGAATATCTTGTCACCAAACAAGGAATGAAACAGTGAATGAATGCTTATTCCTGAGCCTTTTTGTTTTTTTCCACAGGCCTAGCACTGCTTCAGACAAGGGCCAGTGTTGACTTATTCCTTAGCCCTTCCCCAGTGCAGCAACAGCCACAGACTATTACACATCCCCCAGAGCCCAAACACGGCACAGAGTCAGTGCACACAGATACACCACATCTAAACAAGCCAAAGCTGAATTGCAGGCAAACTCTGTCTGAATTCTGGTACCTACAAGAGTGGTCAGTCACACATGACTGTCACATCCAGCTGGGTGTTACCCAACACACAGCACTCCTGTTACATGCAGCTTCTACCAACTTCTTTCTGGGCATCTCCTGATGAAAACTCAAGTGCTGTTTCTGAACTCTTCATAGCTATGAATACAGAGACTATGGACTGATGTAGGATAAATGTGACAAGAATGAGGAAGGATCTCGTGCTTTTGACTAGGACAGAGTTAAATTTCTTCCTAGTAGCTGGTACAGTGCTGTGTCTTGGGTTTAGTACGCAAATAACATAGACAACACACTGATGTTTTACTTGTTGCTAAGTAGTGTTTATACGAAGTCAAGGACTTCTCAGCTTCCCATTCCCTGCCAGCGAGCAGGCTGGAGGTGCACAAGAAGTTGTGAGGGGACACAGACAGGACAGGGCACACAGACAGGACAGGTGACCCCAGCTGACCGAAGGTCTATCCCATACCACAGAACATTATGTTCAGTATATAAACTGGGAGAAATTGGCCAGGAGGTGCCTATCACTGCTCAGGGCTGGTCTGGGCATCAGTCAGTGGATGGTGAACTATTGCTTTGTGGTGTTTCATCACTTGGTGCTTTTTTTCTTTATTTCTCTCTTTTGCGCTGTCTCCCTTTTCATTACAATTATTATTATTGTTATAATTTTTATATTCTGTTTCAGTTTTTAAACTGTTTTTATCTCAACCCATGGGTTTTGCCTTCTTTCCAATCCTCCTCCCCTTCCCACTGGAGAAAAAGGTGAGCTGGTGGCTGCATGGTAGCCAGCAACTTAAATCTAATTGCCAGCTGGGTTTAAACCATGACAAAAGGGCAAACTGGATGCTGCACTATGATATAAAGCAAATCTTTTTGTCCATTCCTGCTTTTCATGATCTATCATTTGTTGGCTCCTCCCTGTCTTACTGGCTTTTGGTATAACCAACCAAATGCACACACATTCACACGTATATAGGCACACATATATGTGTGAAGACTTATTTGAACACAGCTGTCTGCAACGGGTTAATTATACTCATATGACCCAGATAAAGACAACAAATCCCATTTCTATATTTCTTCAGCTATTATTCTTGCTGATCATGTAAAAGACACAGCAGGGCCTTCTGCATCCTGTAGCTTGATGCTGTACAAAATGGGACCCCATCCAGAGAATCAGGACATCTGCTAATTCAGACTAATATATGGGAAGCTGAGAGTTAGCAAAATACTGTTTCAGATAAAAAAGGAAGTACAAAAAGCAAGCTCTTTTCCATTTATACTAATTTCCACAGTCTACCCTTGCACTTCTTAAGTGGTCCTTTACTGGGTTTCGTCTTTGCTTTTCCCACCATTCTTTCCCCTTTTCCCCCCTCCCTTATTCTCTCATTTCAATCTCAATTTAACATGTTACTTATTTTCCCCCTTCCATCAAAAATACATGCGGTATATTCTCTTTGGGATATCTAGTCTGCAAAAGCAGCTGCTTATATCCCCAGTTTTCTTAGGATTCCAACTCTGGTATGTCACTAGCGGCTGTGAGAGAAACCCACTTTTCTTCATGGGTGGTATTGTTAATAGTAATAACAACAACAATAATAAAAACCTCAGTTTCTAAAGATACTTGCTTGCTTTGTTGCTTAATAAGAATAGCTGTACTCTAAAAAGCCCCCTTTAGCCTGCTTCTCCCAGTAAGGTATTCAGAGTTCTCTGTGGGAGGCTTCTTCCTAAAAATAAATGTCATGATTTGTCTTCTCTTATCTTACAGCTAATTAAATGTTGCCACCAGAACATTTCACCTTTTCATTATGCTGCATTTCCAAAGTGCAGAAATGCAGCAGACTGCACTTTGCCCTTTTCCTGCTTCTTTTTTTCTCCCTGTACTGGCAAGCCAAGAGCAATGGCTAAAAATTTTCAACCCCAGCCACATGAAATGAAAACAAAAAACAAACCCTACACTGTTTGATCTCTAGAAGGAAGTTAGCACCACAGGTCAAAGTTTGATAATTTAGCAATTTCAGCTTACAAACTGTGCAAAGTAGAAAACTTAACACTAATAAAAGGTCTGCATTATTACACATGAAAGCATTCAGACACGAAATTGTGAAGAACGTACTCAGAGCGACAGACGGAAGATAAGAATTATATGCATAGCAAAAAGGAAAGGTGATAAGGTTCACCTTATCAAGAAATCAAGTCTTAAATACAAAGTCTACCAAGATGCCAAAACAGACTTCAATGGACCAGGCAGACATTACAGAACACAATTCACAGCATCAGCCCAATTTTTCACTGCTTTGTGGGATTTTTAAATTATCTATCCTTGTTCAAAAGAATGGGCAAAATGATCCATTAATGTTTTATGCTCACCCAATGATTGGACAACATGCCAAACCATAAAATCATTCTTGTAATGATGGGAGACACCTAAACATGCAACAATTCCAAAACAGTACCAGTTATCAATTGTTTTGGAATTATCAGTGGTCACTACGGCCAATGATGCAGATGATCGCTCCAATTTCAGACTGAGGGTATAAATCACAATGCAAATACTTCAGCAAAGTGATCCAAGGTTCAAGGCCACGTATATAACATTCTCAATGTGTCACACTCAGGTTCATTCCCTACTTTACACTTTAAAGCACAACCATTCAAATGAAAAAACAAACTAACTAACTAACTAACTAACTAACTAAAAAAAAAACCTAACCAAAACACATTGCTACCTAAAATATAAGTTACGAAGACAAACTTTACTTAAGATTGTTCTTGATCTTTGGGCACACTGTGCATCATGACTGACTATAGTGTTGATGAACTGATTAAATTGACTTTTTTTTTTCCACAACAGTAGCTATTCATGATTTACATTAGAAAATGCTTGGCGATGACGATATATCAGAATGTGAAAAATCTCCATGTGACCACTGTCCTGTCCTGAACAACCCCTGGGAAAAGGGAGAAAAAAAAAAAAAAAAAAAACAAATTTGAAATTTGGTGCAGTTCTGTTGGCCATAGGATGACNAAGGTTTTAAATAGCCACAAATATAATAGTCACAGTATATCCCTGATATTTTTTCATAGCAATGTCAGAAAACCAATGCAGGAAAACTATCAAACAGCTGATCCTTCTTTTCTCTCACAGGGTGTGGGTGTCCCATAAAAAAAGGTCTCGGTGCATTCCAAAGCAATATGCAGAGTCCCTGAAGGACAGGACTGGAGTGGGAGGACCCTGGCAACATGCAGCCTCCTTTTGAGTTAAATGTTGCCAATAGGGAAAAGGGGAAAAATAGTTTGTTCTCTCAGTCATTATACCATATAATTGCATTTGGAAATTATTGCCAACAACAAGGTAGAAAAAGTCTAGTGTAGTTTTCAAAATATCTTGCCTGAAAGAAACAGTGTATTTACGCTTTCTTGAGATTGACTTTTAGTCATTATCAGAAAAAATACCTATGAGGACTGAGTTTAAGTTACAACTGCAATAAGGCATGAGTAAGGTAGCACAGTCCAAGAACAAAGAGAAAGACTTACATTCAACTCGGACCTCATGGCACCATGACTCCTGATGAAATTTGGAAAATGGAAGAGTAATGCTGACAGAAGGGCAAGGAACAACCTTCCACTGTCAAAACTTTCTGAAAATTATGCTATTTGTTGTTGTTCATTACATGCCAAGAGAAAGCAGAGCCAAAAACTGTTTCATTTGCAAACAAAGCCCAAAGTACTGGAAAATTTCATGCATTCATAATCCCTTCCCATCTCAGTTTCTACAAAAATAAAAATAATATTCTTTAAAAAAAAAAATCAAGCCAAAACAAAACAAAGCCCAAAACATTCAATGGACCCAGCATTGGATCTTCTCTCACATACAAAACTACAAGATCATGTGTTCATGTCTGTAAGGCTGCATGCTTTAGAAAGTAAAAACCCACATTAAGTGAACTTACTGCCTTTAATGAATGTGTGGATCTCACAAAGTCCATTTTTTGTTCTAGCACCCTTCTGTGCTGATAGGGTTAATCAGGCAAGTGCTTGCATATTCAGTCCTCGGAGACTTGGGACTTTACTGGTGTGTGAGATACCTAGATTCACAAGATGTGTACCTTTTGTACCTCTGCTCAGTGCTCAGAAAGTGCTGATCATTTCTTAGATGGCAGTGAAGTTTAAACACAGCTAAATATCGCTGTAGCTCAGCTCCATCCTGAGCAGCTAGAATATTGGAAATCTCTGGCTTCACAGGGCTCATTATAAGCTAACTTACCTCATCAGCTTTCTGCGTGACTGTAGCTACACAATCTTCAGCACCCAAACTAGCACTCAGCCAGCAAGCCTTTATGGATTTCAATCGTGCACTCTTCATTCTCCCTGCACATCATCAATCTTAACGATTCTCAATCCCATTCCTGAACAATGAGCTCCATAAGGCTGAACGCGCCTTCAGTGATGTGTGCCGGCACAGGAGGCAAGGGTCCAGACACCCAAACCCAGCCTTGCCATGTTAGTTTTCTCCTTCTGGATAGTTTGTGATACAGAGGGTATACTGAGACCTGCTGGCTCTCTTCTACTTCTACATTTTGCTACAAAGAGAGAACCTGTATCTGTTTGCATAATGGATGTATGCATATGAGATTGCTTCCGGGAACATTCCAGTCAGTCCTTGTCCTAGCAATAGGAGAAACAAAACGACACAGAACACAGAAAGAAGAAAAGTTGAGGAAAGAGGATGAAACACTCCCCTGTCTTAAATTCATTAATATTTATATCTTCATGTATGACAGAAAGGAGGAAGAACAGCTTATACTGCCAAGGATCATAACACCAGCTTTCTCATGTATGGATTCAGGGAGGCAAGAGGGAGCATTCCTACAGGTAATTACCCTTGACTGCTAATCACATCAGCCAAAAGTGATGAGAAAATTAGTCTGATGCTCTTCCTAAATTCCCAGAGCAGCACTGCTGGTTACTGTGATGTTCTGATGCACAGCAACCTGCAATACATGCTCACTGCCACACCAGCAGTGTGTGTGAGACTGGCCCTAACCACAAACAGACCTTGGAGCGGATGGAATAAAGGCAGCGCCTCTTCTATCCCTGTCCTGCTCCACTCCTAGGACCGTGTTTCCTTACGGGTCAGGGCAGATATCCAGCTTCTGTTTCACTCCACTGATCTGCCCTCCTACTACAGCAGCACGAACCAAAGAAGAGCAGAAATCATTTGCTTGATCTCTTCAGAGCCAACATTTGCCTGGTTTGCAGTTTTCCAGAAAAAGAGAAATGTCATGGTTCAGTCACAACGCAGTGAGAAATGGACAGGAAGGAACTTGGATTTACATCTGTTTGTATCCCTTGTCTACTAATTCTTTTAAATATATATTTTAAAAAGCAAATATACTCTATCATTGCATTTTCACAAGACCTGTCACTAGAGGTCTTATTCATTACGGAAGGTAGAGGGTAAAGCAGATATTGCATATACACATCACGAGCAACAGTTTCCAAAAGCTGACAGGGATGGCACAAAAGCTGTATGTTAGATGTGCCGAGCAGAGAAACAATCAGTCCCAACTCTGCCACTCAGGGAAAAGACTCTCAACCCTTTCAGGGTAGAGGACTGTGTTACAGATGGCAAAGGCCTAAAACAGATGGTACAAGTAAGGACTTGGCAGAAAATGATGATCAGGAATGGGATGGTCCAGGAGACACGGGGACAAGCAGGCTGTGAATTGAGGAGGAAGACTGATACAGAAAGTCTGCATATGAAGCTCAGCCCAGCCATCCGGGCTGAGGACACAGGAACTGAGGTAGTAGCTCACCTGAGTGCACTTGAGAGCAGGCCCTGTTTCTGTGCCCTGAAACTCGGTGAAGAAAATGGAGAAAAAGAAATCCTTCCAAAGATTGTCTTCTTGAGCCAAGATGATGACAGCTTACTTATACTGGAACTTACTAAGGGTTAGACTTTAAAAAAAGCACCCTGTAAGATTTCAAAAGATGGAAACATATAATTTAATAACTGTTACTACTAAACCTCATAGGATTTAACTGAAAAACAATTACCCATAGATGTCAGACTTCGAACTGCTAGAAGACCGGAGTAATTTGATTCCCCCTCATAGAAACATCTACATAAGCCAAAGGCTGTCAGGGGATTTAACAACGGGAGTTCTACGTCAGACGAGCGGGATTTCCAGCACCTATTTCCAGATCTGTGATCCAGGCCACCCTATTTCCTCTCACTCCACCTCTCTCCCTGCCACAGCATAGGCTTGCTGTAAGCAGCTTTCTGCCAGAAGAAGGTTGGATGATTAAGGTAACTACCTCACAAGGCTCAAGGATTATATCTTCATCTTCACTGACCCAGAAGTAACCTTAGAAATAAAAAGCAGGGCTCTTAGTGAAAAAGCCTGGAGACTGGGGGCAGGAAGGAACAAAACCATCCCAGGAGTTCAAGCCATTTCAGGCACCACTTGCCAGCAGACCATTCCCAGGACACTCTTACCACTCTAACAGCCATTCATCCTCACAGGTTCCAGGAAAGCTGCATTTAAACACTTCATGTGATCAGGACCTCTTCACACCACCCAGATTGCACAAATCATCAAACCATTCCTCTGCGCATATTGGAGGTTTGGACTTTCCTCTAAAGCAAAGACAATTCTGATTTAGATGGCTCCTACCAAATTTAACCCCTGGCTGCTTTGGCTTCCCAGCTCCATGACCAAAGGCGACATGAAAGGTGCCTAGAAAGTGTTGCAGTCGTAAGGGTAACTTTGGTATAAACCACAGCAGAGCTGTGCAATTTCCCTGCAGCTCCAGGGAATTGTCTTATACAGCACTTAAGTCTCTTTGAAGGAGCAAGACCATTGTTCCTTCAGACTCAAAACTTTATCAGGATGTCGGTGTCTGCACATGATGGAGACAGCAGCTGAAGTGGCAATGTTGCTACTCAGTTCCTACAAGCAAAAAGTTAGTTTAGCACCAATTGTCCCTTTCTCTTTTAAGATAACACACAGTGCATGCCCTTCTCCTCACCTCATCCATGCTAACAAGTTTTACAATCAAGATTCAACCAGCTAGGGAGGCAAAAGTCTCATGAATTAATGTTTTTTCATGTCTGCTCTTCAGCAAGACACACCTCTAAATGGAATGCACAATTATTACGGCTTGCAAAATGCTGTATTCCTGCATTTTGATTCTCAAAATGGCTTGAAAGGAAAGAAAAATGCTTGTGCTTTTCCCAATCAGTCCTACTACAGCTTCTGCAAGGAAGTGTACTCTCACTCCTCAGGCAGCACACAATTAAGTCAGCTTTCTCTCAGCACTAGCTCTTCAAGGCAGAGCCAACAGTAACAAGTGGGTTTGCTACAGAGAGGGCAAGAATGTATTCCAAGCAGATATGAAAATATAAGGAAATTGAAAAAAGACTGAGCAAGGCAACACCCTTGAGGGAGAAACTATGAGACTGCCACATGAAGGAAAGTGTACCTGGGAAAGGAGGATCAAAGATAGCAGAATAGATAAATCAAGTCTCTGCAGCAAATCAAATTTCTATGCTTTCTCTCGATTGTCCTAATTTTTTGTTTGTTTCAGGTGAGTGGAATAGAGGAATAACAGAACTGAAAAAATCCTGAACTGAAAATCCTGCTGGAAAATCTGCTGGAGCAGATTTGTTTCAAACAAGCATCTCACCAACAAAAGCAGATTAAAAAAAGGAGACAAATCTCTTAAGAGGAAAAAGAGAATAGCCCTGGTTCACCGGCCAGCATGCTTGGTACAAGTGCTACACCTGAGGCAGCTCACAGCACCCTTTCTTTGAGATAATGCTGTGTCCAACTCGACATCCTGCAGATACAGAGAGATCTCCCATCAAATGCCACAACTACAAACATGATAGCGGCTCCCCTCCTATTCATGTGCTGCCAAACAGAGTCTGAGTGTGCTAAAGTTGGCCAGTATCTTCCTTTTTAACAAAGAAACACTCCACTCTCAGTCTCTGCACTGCTTCCTTCTACCTCTCATGTAAAAGGACCTCCCCATGCCTTTATTCTCTATTCACTTTGTCTCTGGCCTATTTCTGGGGTCCCCTCGGCCTGAGTTTGCATACCTCTGAACCAGTGGTTGCTGTTATAGTTTTGATCCTTTCTTTCCTGGCCTGATTTAGTTGTCTTTATTAGCTGCAGCATTTCTCCAAAGTTAGAGCTCTTTCTCTCAGCAGTCTCTCCTTTAGCACGGAATAATGCATACTACAGCTGATTCTCTCCCTAATTAGAGGAACTTTAACATCTCTAGAGTCAGATTTGACTGACAGGACTCTCATTCATTCAGTAATGTAAGCCTCCACTCTGCCTTTGCTTGTCAGTGTAGAGTATTTCTGGCAAATCAAACTATTCCTCCTTCCCTACCTTCTCTAGCCCCCAAACCCAAAACATACAAACAAAAAACACACACGAATGTCAAACTTTTCCAATAACTTTCCTAGTGCCTCATTTTTAACTCCTATAGTTACTATATACAGCCTGAATTCTTACTTTTATTCCACTGCAAAGATGCAGGGTTTAGTGCAAATTAGTGTGAAAAATCCAGTGTTCCTTTTGCTACAAGTCCCTCATTATTGCTTTTTAAAAAAGTGAAGAAATGCCTAAGATTAAAAAATAATACGCTACATTACTAGACCAATTACTGGCTACTACTGTCTTATATACCACACATCAGTGAAAAAACACCATGAAAATACAGACTTGGAAACTAAAAAAGAATCATTAAGATGATTATTTTACAAGATTTTGGAATGTAGTTTTTTATACAAAGGAATGCATAATAATCAAAAAATCCAACAGCAAAAGTCTGCAGGCAAGAGCCTGTCACAGTTTACTCTTAGCTAAAAATCCGAACAGCCTCTAGCAAGAAAAGCCACACTTTTCTAGCAAAATAAAAGCCCCAGAATCCACCTCAAACAGGTTAAACTGTTCATTACAGGCCCACAGGGAAGCTCAGGGATGCTAGTGAATGGCAAAAAAAGGCAGGGGAACCATAATTATAAGAAAATCCTTTCTAAGAAGTGTCGAGTACCCGTAATGAGAAGGAACTCAGTCTTTCCAGACATCCCAACTTGACCTGGATGCTGAAGGCTTCATGTCACGTATGATTCAGAGTACAGAGAGACTTTTATAAACTTCGGTTGCTGATCACACTGCACAGATTTTGACAGCAGCATACGCAGGACTGGCAAGAACAGTATTGCTCAGTCTGGGATCTAGACAGATTCAACACGCTGAGAAACACAATGCTCAGGCAAGGTTTCCAGGCAGGTTCCTCAAGGAGTTTCACACCAAACTTTCACATTTTTATTTATTACAGAAAACTCAAGAGATCAAGGATGACAAATTTTATGCACTACAAAATTAGCAGGCTTTCCTGCTAGTTCACATTAGGCTCAGGCCATTGTACAAGAAGAAAGGGACCTGGAGAGGGAGCAATAACAAGTTCTGCAACTCAATAGTACCAGAAGCAAGATCCTACATTTAGAAACTACCAGAAGATTCTGCTTTGGACCACTGAGTCATCAGGTCACAGAAGAGAAAAAAGAGGAATCTTAGCACAGACTTTATTACCACTACGATGAGACCATTCAAAGAGGGGATGTGAATTCAGAATGTAACACACATGGCATGAAGTCTTGGTGCCTCCGTCCAATTCCTCCCCTATATAATCAACCTTAAGAGAAAAAAACATCTGCAGATGTCAAAATTGAGCAGATTTTATTCTGGTTTTGGTTTTTTGTTGTTTCATGTCTGCTTTTTTATTTTTTTTAATAGAGAGATTAGTGAGTTTCCTAAATTAATGTTTTTAAAAGACCTAAATTTTGGATGTTTGGAAACATCTTGATGCTCTTTTCTACTTCACATGCTGTCTTCTGGGACACAGACCTCCACCAAGGAACTGTTTGTACGATGCCAATAAAACATCCCTCATCTTTGTGGGCCGAGTCTTCCTGGCACCTCTTTGAAAGAAATGAAAAAATAACCCAGTGAAATGCCAGAGTAGCTGGGATTCTTGTCTATACTCAATTTCCCCCTCCCATTTCCCAGAGGAGAAGGGCTGTTTACTTAATCAGAAGATTACATTTGTTGATCAAAGGATGAGGGGAATCCTCTCTAGCTCACACACCCCATCCACATGCAGATTTCGGAGCATGGCCTCACTGAAGCACAGTGTATGGCAACACAAATGAACTACCCCTATATTAAGTCACCAGATGTAATCCTGACAGCAGCTCCAAGCTCTTGGTTTCCTCCTCCTCCTCTGATCTCTCTCTTTCTCCTGCCTTCCTCTCTCTTTGCTTTGATGACTTTGACAGCCAAGTTCTTGGAGAGTTACTCCAGGTTACAACGTGTCACCTTTAATGGAATTCAAAGCTTTAATTCAGAAAGTGGCCACTCTTGACCTCTGGCCCCACTGCCACCCACTCTGCCACCCCCCTCCTTTCTCCATCGCCATGGAAATGAATAGCTGAGCGAAAAAATGGGAGCAGGCAAAGTCTAAAGCTTTTCACATAGCCCCCGAAAGAAAGATGAATGAAACTCATTCATCACTGAGCAAGGGACTCAGAGAGCAAGCCAGAGGCAGAGCAAGCAAGGGAGAGAGACAGCCTGAGATAGAAAAGGTTACCTCATGCAGGAAGTTATGTGATTTGAAAAAGAAAAGCACAGGAGGTGTGAGGGAACATAGCTCACTTGCAAAAACTACAGATTCCACCAAGAAAGATGCTGATTTGGGGAGCAGGGGTGGTTTCCTCAGCCTCTTCCCAAGACAGAATTTCTTAGGAAAGGATTACCAAGAAAAGGATAGAAATTTGAGGGGAGAAGGGAGAAATGCCTGAAAAGAAATTTCAATAAAAGTCTGAAGGATGGACCACTCGTAGAAAGGAAAAAATAGCAAATAGAAACAAAGCTGTGTTTTTAGTGTTTAAATTCCCTTCAGCAAATCTCCTTCTTTAGAGAGAAGTATTTTTCTCCCAATGCATACCTGCCTTTCTTCCTCATCACCTCCGCATCACACAGCTTGATTTGTCTTCATATGTGATATCAAATACCAAAGCAATTTTTAGCACTAGGGAGTACAGCACTTCGGAGGGAACAGCTTAATTCACTCAGACACAGCACCAGTTTTCTGGTGTGTTCCTCCAATTTCCCCATTTCTCACAACCTCACTACAACCGCAAAGAGCTCCTTTTTTTCCCCCAAGGCATCTGAAATAGATGCACAGTAAAACAATAATAATTAAAAACACGATCAAATGACACCACGTATTTCAACGTCAGACGAAGGAAAATGCGCTACTGCATGCTGTCTTACAGACCTGAGGGAGCTTTCTGATGCCAGAGAGAAAGGGAGAAGGGCAGAAAGGAAAGCCTGAAATGCAGCAGCTCCAAAGAGCTTATTTGCCTGCACAACTTGAAAAAGAGATAAGCAGGACAGAAGGAAGGCAACAAGCTGTGACAAGTGATTCCCTAATACCAGAATCTTTTGCAAAGGTATTAGATAAGAGTGTCATAGACTATACTAGGATATTTATATAATTGATGACTTCCCAGAATAACCAGCCAAAATTCATCTCAAGCATACCAAAAATTAGGCAGAAGCTAGCAGGGCCCTTGGGGATGGTTACGGGAGAAAAGCTGTAAAGGGCAGATCTCAGTAAGAGGCAAATTCTTACCTAAGACTGCCTTCCAGCCTTATCCCAACAGAGAAATAATAATGCAGTTCTCCTTTTCAGTGAAGGCCAGTCCAAAGCTTACCCATTAAGTACAACTCAGAAGAGAGCCTACCTAGAGATTAAGTGATATCTCCAGGAGATAGCTGCCCCTTGCAGAGCGATTACCATTCTGAACCGTGAGATTCTTTTTCCTCCTTCCGAAAGCTAATCAGGCATGATTCTCTTTCATTCCTCCAATCCTTTTGCCACAATTTAATTCCTTTTTTCTAGCACTCGAGTGAAAAGGTATCACCCAAGAGGCAGGAATAACTAAACTTAATTCAGTGTTAATTCAGTGAACTGGATGCCAAGCCAAGCTTCCTGGGAATGACGTTAGCACCTCTGCTGGCTGGTGAGCTCAGACCCAGAGCTCATGCTTAAGCTTCAGCTTTTGGTTTATCTGTATTACCTTCCATAGTGGCTCATACCCTGCCCTAGCCCGAGCTACCCTGAGGATCCCTCAAGGAGGGAAATTCAGTATACCCCCTTCAGTATACATACAATACACAGGCTGGGAATCACAGTAAGAGGGACCCAGCATACTCACAAAGTCTTCTGAATAAAGAAAAACAGAATTGGCTACTTGTACACAAATTAACTGAAACTAAAGCTGCCATTCTCCATTGCTTCCAAGTCTCTCTTCCACAACTGTCAAAATACATCTATCAAAAATGGAAGCAGGCATAGGTTCCACTCCTTTTGACCTGCAGAATGCCTACTATTGAGGTGGTGTTTTACCTTCACTCCCTGTTATTGAGGAGTCAATCCCTCCAAACACACAAAGGCTTGCTAAGATCACAGTATCGCCTATCAAAGCTAGTGAGGCACATCTCACTACAGAGAGATGCTGGCACTGAAGGCACAACGCAGAATTGCTGCTGCCCCTCTGTGCCTTGTCCTTCATGAGAAGCTCTGCTAATGGGGAAAAGCCACAAGTCATGCTGCAGGCTCGTAGGCTGAGGACAGGAGGGAGAGCACTGCAACATGGCTGAGGGGGAAAGGAAAGAGACCAAGAAACCCTACAGTGATGCTCCTCACATCCTCACACCCTGCCAGATCTTCCCCAGGCCTCTGACCCGCAGACCTCTTCCTCTCTCTCCACCTCCACGTAGCTTTGCCTATTCAAAGCTGGCTTGGAAACGGAAAGAGATCACTTAGGAAAGGTTTTGCTAGTTCTTAAAAAATCCGTTTATTCAGGGCATGGCAAAAGTTAATAGGATGATGCTATTCCACACAGACAGAGCAAACACACAGCCCTGGTGCAACAAACTTGTGTTACTGTTAAGAACAGATATCAATAATATTTTCGTGAGGAGTTACCCTCCAAATGTTTCTTCTCTCTGGTGTGGCCTCAGGCTAAGGCTTTGAATTGTCTTGAATGAAGATGTCTCTGGTTGATCCTTGCTTAATTCCCGCTGTAGGGCAGTCCAGGTCAGCTTTCTGCTGCACATCTGTTTATGTTAAGCACACAGATTTTGGAAGCAGCAAATTGTGCCACAAATGGCTCCACAGAGGTGGGAAGCCTCATTTGGTCTTCAAAGAAGCTTCCTACAGTAAATCTAAAAACTTCAGTGCGCCAAACATGAAGGACACCTGCATGTCATTAAGTACTTACTGCTGAGCAGACAGCTTTCTGGGTCACCATCTGTTCATCAGGAGCACCAGCTCCTGGCTGCCGTTCCCCAATTCAGTGTGCTCCAGGCTTTGAACTCTCAGCCTTGGCAGCTCACAATTACTCAAAAGGTGGCATGGATGGTTCTTCTGAGTCAGCCACACAAATCAAAACACAGCGTCCCAAGAGAGAACAGTTCAACCAGGCACAGTTCAGTAAAGTCTGTTTAAGGATTAGAAGGGCTAATCAGAATAGCTCATAATGTTTATGCCTCTGTTTGTGGTATCTACTGCTGCCCTTGTAATCTCGTCAAGCTGCCTGCTTATCTGTAGTTATCTGACTCTGGTAACACTTACTCTGTGTCTTGTTTAAACAGAAGTCCCCTCTTGTGCTAGAAAGTTTGCTACCTAGGTAGCTGCCCACAGAAGAAAGTTCAAAACTAAGATGACTTCACCCAAACAACACAACTTGTTGAAAACACTTTTTGTAGCAATAGGAGCTACGTGCATAAAGCTCGAGAATAAATATCAGATCAGCTCTAGAAATCCAGAATTTCTTTCCTGCCGCTCCACAGGACCCAGGTTGGCCCGATGCTGGCACTTCTATCCAAAGTTTTCAGCCTGAAGTTTCAGCCTTTTGCAGTTGAATCACCAGATGGTTCCACTAGATCATCAATCAGGCAAATTGATTGATTCCACAATCATCAAAACAGGCAAAATTAATCACAGAGGCAAAACAAAAGGTAATGGGTCCTAATGCTCACTGGGGAGAATGATCATTGTGTAAAACAAAGCAGGACAAAGAGAACAGAGGCTGCTCTAAGGTCTGTGAAACTGATGTAGTCTCTAACCACCTTCCACATCACAGGCTTACAACTTCTGCTTTCTTGCCCCCTGTCCTCCCCACCCAAGCTGTATTGCACAATTTAAGGACTGGCACAGCTCCATATTCTCAGAGAGGGCAACAAACAAATTTTCCCATTTGGGAAAATCCTGTTTGATACCTGATGTTTCAGAATCTTCTTAAATAAAGCCAGCAATTTATCAGAGCTATAGCCAGTGCTCAAATTGAACTAGAGTTCAAAGCTGCTAAGCTTCTTCGTTCTTCTCAATGAGAGGAAAATCAGCATTTCCCTTGATTCTGGAAACAGAACTGGATTACCCACATGACTAAAAAAGCATGTGGTGCTCCCATGAGAAAAGGAAGCCTACAATACTGACACCTCCTCCACCCCACCTAAACACAATCTACCTATCCCATAAATGCATGTTTTTCTTCATTCAGATTCACCTTTCTGAGAGGCTTCATACAGGTGAGACTCGAAAACAGGAAGACAGTGCTTGGATGAAGACCTTTTGTGCCTAAGGACCAGGGCTTCAGGAATAAGGGCTGTGGCCTGCCTGTCTGTTATCAAGAAAATATCCCTTGATTGGAAAGGAAAGCATGCACTTAGCTAGCATTCCACAAAGGCAAGGTAAGCAGGAGAAAAAAACAGAAAGAAAACAGAAAAAACAACCAACAACAAAGATATGCTTAGAAAGGAAGGAGTAAGCAACTCTCTATTTCGATGGTACCTCCCAACACCTCCCTTTTAGTTTCTATAATGCATGTTTTTCTGTTCCCTCTGTTTTTCACATTGACTCTGTTTTACTAGGTTTGCAGGAGCCAAGTTACAAATTGATATGATAAAGGGCAACACAAGAGGTGTGACTTGCAGCATGTCACAGCCTTTGTAGGAAGCAAATTGGCACCTAAATTACAGTATTTGCATATTACAGTTAAAAAGGGAACCCAATTACTTGTTAAAGCAGGACACATTTGCTATCTTTTAAAACACAAGCTTCTGCTTCCCTGACCTGCCCACATTTCACCTCTGAGAAGCTGAGAAAAACTTTTCTGTCAAGACAAAATGGATGTCCTTATGCAAAAGCCCCAAGTTAGTTCCTTGTACCAATCTTCTAGTATCCACAACTCCACATTTGCCATTTACGCTTCGTAAGATGAGGGATCCACTGCCTTCCAAGGAAAGCTTTTGTGAAATTATCATCCTGCCTCCCACCATCAACACTGTAATATAGTAAATTAGTTTGTAATTGAATTGTTCTTATCACAGCTTTCCCCATCAAGTTAGAGAGGCCTTCAGTACTTGTAATTTTTCTTCCCTAGGAGATATTTATAATGTGGCTATCTGTTCTTGAGTTTGTCAGGCAGACAAAGCTCTTTAAGCCGCAGAGCAAACTTTCTCCAGACACTAGTTTGCTGGAGAGTTTTCCCTTTCCTTTCTTTTTTTCTTTTCTGCATCTTTTGAAAATGTGGACACCAACACAGGATGCCTTATCCTGGTATCTCTGTCATCACCATCATCACCCTGGGCTGGCCCTCAGGCATATGCCTAAGATTTGGTTTTAGACTTTTCTCCACGGCACTACATTCAGAGCTCATCTGCCAATTCCTGCTTTCTATGACCTCCTAAAATCCTTTTTAATCGCTGTTTTCAAGATATTTCCACTGTATAAGTTTCATTCATACATATGGAGATAGAAAGGACCAAAACATGCTGTGCTAAGCCACTTGCACCATTATTTTCAGCATTGACACACGACAGGTAAAATGTCACCCAACCCTAAGACACAGACAGACAGGAAAAGGAACAGGTGGAAAGAGGCTCCCTGCCTTTTCCTGACGTCTTTCCCTCTTTCCAAAAAGGCAGAAAGAGGTTCTCACCAGGCTCAGACTGTTAATAATTACTCCAGTGCTCAGTTAGTAATGATTTTTGCAATATTTAACATTTTCCTTATAGACTAAAGTCTAATTCTTCATGAATTTTTAAAAGAAAAAAAAATTAAAACGTATTTTCAGTCTTCAGCTTTAAAGAAAATACTTGAAAGCATGACCATAGGGTTACATTAAAATAATAAAAACTGACATGGAAGGCCAGAACAAAGAATCCCATAGTTGTTTTGGATTTTCCTCATCTGGCGATTTTTAGGCAAATATCCTGACAGGAAAGGGGGAGGAGTGGGGCTGTCAGTACCGTATTCAATGAGTATAATTACACTGAATTAGTGCTAAGGGGTTTAGAGAGAGGGAAAAATACTATTCCACAGAGTTAATATAAAGTGGGCTTTCATGTACATACAAACCCACAAGGAGCAAGCTACTGCCTGCTGAGACCCATTTGAGAGCCAAGGGATTGATCGGACTCGGCCAGCCCTTGCTCAAGAGAAAAGCTGCAGTTGTGAATTACTGTAAAGCAGCATTCACATGATTGATGGGTTTACCCCCACCACCACATTTGTTTCAAAGATCCATTTTGTCTTCTGTGGCGACGGTGTGAATTAACCCCACTCACAATGGCTGGCTGGATTTTGCAAGACCGATCCAAGCTCTAGGAGTTCGACGAAGCTTTTATCTCATGCAGCCGTGTGACTGGAAAATGGGGAAGGGATGCTGTTTAACACCCAGGCTTCTGAGGAACACCATAACACCAACCTCCTCAAAGAGTCTGCAAACTTTCAGACCAGCCAGCTCATGCCTGGAGAACAGTCTGAAGGAGGCTCTGCTCCTTTTTGCCCTTGCAGTCTGATACTACACCCACTTGTCCTTACATCCAAGGGACCATAAGGTGTATTTATTTCATCTCTTGTCTTTTTAACCCAATATGTTTTCAGCAATAGATTTTTTTTCTCCTTTTTCCCAATGAACAGCAAGAGAAAGCCTGAATTCTGTATGCAGTAAAAGACCCAGAGACTCCACACAATTTGTGATGGGATTTCTCCTCAAAGCTCAGGCATCGCAAATTGAAAGTAGTTAGAACATCAAAGAGAATGGGAGAGAACAATCAGAAATGGGCCCAGATCATTACTAGCTTTTAAAAATGTCCTGAAATCTTTTGAATGGACAGTATGACACAAGAAGCTGGAATTTCAGGAAAGCCCAATCACACATGGGCTTGGGGACCGTCCCACAGCATCTCAGGAACTGCTTTTTCAGCCAGGAATAAATAAATTTTGTGTCAGCTGCAAAAGTGCCCTGTGCTCCTCCCAGTTCCGGGGAAGGTACTAGATACATGAATAACATTTTGTTTTCTTTTATGTGGTAAACACATTGCTAAAAAGAGAGGAAAAGAAAACCTAAAAGAAACCAAATACCACCATTAAACACTATTAACTACACCAAGTTTGCTGAAGACAAGCGAAATGTAATCTTCCTACACACAACTCTGCCAAAGCATTTCACACTGCATCATTTCACTTCTCTTGCCCTGATCCTCCATAAAAACATGTGTCCTATCCTACAGCACTTCCTCTGTATTCACAGTCCTGTTCTAGCCACAAGGATGAAAAAAAAATGATGCATTGCTACCGCAATCTTTGGTGTCCCTGTACTCCCACCATTTCCTAATCACTACTGCAGCATCCACTGCTCCTCACAGTGTGAGAGCCCTTTTTCCCAGCCCCACTATCCCAAGAGCTGTCCCAAGCCTGGCCCTGGGAAAAGGCTCTTAGAGCACAGCAATGCAGCTTGTTTTTCAATCAATGTTAGGCCATGGAGCTTCCCAGCATGTCCTGTCTAGGTTTGCCATAGCACATCGAAGTTCTCTCCTCAGGTTTAGAGCACCCTGCAACCAATCCCCTTCGGTCCTTTCTTGGACACCACCTTCATCTGCCTTTACAGCTATGGTAGATGTTCCAGGAATCACTAAGCCAAATGTTTTGAGAGGTCTCTGCCTCTTTCAGGAGCCTCCACAGCTCCAACCCAGCCTCCAAAGAGGCAGATGCTGAAGTAACACCAAACGGGGCCAAGCACATTTTAGCCACTACACCCAGTTCTCACTTGGAAATTCTCACACCAAAATGTGTCATAACTGAAAGCACACAGTAACTAGGTCAGTCCCTGTGCACCAAACCACCCATACAGAGCACAACGAGAGCTCAGCTGTCCTGGAGTGACTGGGTTAAAAGATGAACACCCAGCATTCTTGGCAGCATATGGAAACTGCTGTCAGACCATCTCCTGCTATCACACAACATTTCCAAATCTTATATGTGCACATTTTATTGACTCCAAAGGAAAGTGTGTTCCATTTTACTGTGAAAAACTCTCAGTTGCAGAGAAACACCAGCTCCCATAGACTCACTGGACCAAGGTGAAGGCTCATTTCAGTCCCAGGACTCCCAGTCCCAGGCAGTCCTTGTCTCTCCCTGTCATATGACAAAAACATTTCCATTGAGCTCTGATCAGCATATTTAAACTCTTCCCTCCCCCAGAAATCCTCTAACTGTGCAGCTCAGTCCAGTGGCATTAGCAGCTGGATGTCAAACACAGGTGTGCCATTAAGAAAGGTCAAGTTATTTCATTTCCAAAGCCTTTGCACAGTGGAGCACCAGTCAAACCAGGCATGTTTTTCCTTAAGTTCCACCTAAACAACGATTGACTCCAAAAATGACCCCTTCATTTTCCACACTTAGAGGCATGGCAGGCAAAAGTTCTAAAAGCTCCATCATTAGAAGCAGGAGGTTATCTGCAACCTCAGTTGGCTTCTGCCACTCCTGGTGCTGTGTGTGTCACAGCAAAACCTGTAATGCATTTAGTGACTCACATGATGGCAAGGAACAATAAGCCCTTGTGCCCATGCACAGCACCCTCCATAAAAGCCACTTGAGCTCATCAAGATTAGGAATGAGCTCTTTCTTAAGTCCAGCCCAATCCAGTTAACAGGCTTATATGGAAATGCTGAGAGACAGGGCTGACAAGTGGCAGTGCACCTAACTTGCATGTACCAGCTTGCTAAAAGGGAAGAACATGTCAGCACTGCCTAGATCAGGCTCACAACTGCCTCTTTCCTCTTCATATATTCCTTTACAGATGCTTTTCTCTAAATATATGAATTTAAAATGGCTTGGGTGACCTTTGTGATTACTAATCAATGTTATAAATCTTGTTCCACTATAACAAAGACAGAAAACCAACTGTTAAAAGACAAGCCCATTTCATACTTCCTGCTCAAATAGCCTTCCCTTCCTGCTCTTGGCATATGTTTGCATAAGTTGATTTTCTTCTGCTGAAAAGATGCTGGCATGCATCAAAATAGAAAAAAAAAAAATGCACAGAGATGTTTCGAGCCTGCTTGTTGTGACATCAGCTAGTGATGAGACACTACTGTCCCATCTCCCTCACTCCATCTGTGCACAGGACTGCAACCTGGGGAAAGGGTTGCACATGACCTTCTGCTGAGGAGCAAGCACAGTGGCAGATGTCCAAGCCCTGCCCTCCCCACCACTGCTGAGCATGCAGGATAGCTCCGAAATGAAGGCTGAAACAAAAGCTTCCTCCCTTTCAAAGAAGAGTTGCTCTGGGATTCCATACTTAAAAGGTAATAACATTAAAGTACCCACAACCTCAACTTACCAAGTCTTGATTTTCCATAATAGGAATCGGAAAGGGGAAGAGGAGGAGAGAATAAACATCAATTTTTCAAATAATATGAATAATTCTAGGAGTTAAAAGAAAGGCATTTTATAAGCAAAAATGTTACTATGAGAACTTAATATTAAAATCATTTTCTGTGAGGTGCAGGGAGACTAAACCAGCATCGGATAAACAGAACACATCCAGACTTAAGGGAAAACGGGTAGTTTGTACAGGATATATTCACAACATATTTGTTTTCAAATAGTTGTCCATTTACCACAGCTGAAAAGCATCAGGGCAACAAATTAGAAGTACATGGGTGCAATTAGCTCACATTTCTAACATCACAAACAGCTTCCTGGAGCACAGTTTGCCCAGGTGTTAATTAAAAAAAAAAAAAAAAAGAAAGAAAGAAAAAAACCACCCCCACCGCCCAACAAGGCAGAAGCACAAAAATTGTAAAATTATACAGCCAGTCTAAGTCACAATGAGCCTATATACATATATACATTTATTTTTACGTATATATTTCAAAACTTTGGTGGACCTTCAGATATTTCAGAGCAGGCTTTTAGCTAAAATGCTTAGAGGGCATTCTTCTAAAAGGAAAAAAACATACAATATTGCACACATACCAGCTAAGGAAGAAGAAGTAGTCAGAACGACACATAGCACTTTTCAGGCTTTCCTCACAGGGAGGTACAGTAAGGGAGAAATTCTGAGCTACAGTCTTGGGGATGATAATATACAGGCCTCCGATTCAGACCAGGGCTGATCGATGTGAAATAGTTGGTGTTCAAATGATGACATTACCATTTTCTATAAAGGTGAAAGCGAGATAATTTTTATAAAAGATTTCTTGTCAGTGTAACCAATTCACATAGTGGCAGTTAGTTTGAAGACTGCAGGAGAAAAATCTACAACAAGTAAGTCCCAAACAATGAAAAAGAATTGATTAAGGAATTAGGGCTGCTCCAGGACTTATTTCCAAAGTGAGGACCGCGACAGTCCAGATACATTTCCACAGGATGTAAACATAGAATTCTCTCACAGTCATCTGAAATTTTCACACCAAAGTTACAGCCTGATTATGGTGTATGACTGGGAGGTTACCAGTGCTAAGACGTTTCAAAAAAATCACAGAATCTGGGAGTCGCTTCTTTCTGTTCCCTGAGAGATGTCCTTTCAAAAAGCATGCCAAGAACGAGCACAGATATTCTGAAATGATGCCAAAGTGCAATCACTCATGATACTTCTAGTCAGCCAGAAAAAAAAGAAAACAAAATTACTTCGCAAATGTAGTTTAAGAATTTATTCACTCACAGAATATCTTTAAGAGAAAGGAAATGGAAATGCAGCCCAAGTGAAACTAATAGGAGAGAACAACTTTGGCAGGTGAGATGTAAAATGGAGATTAAGAGGTCCAAGAGCACAGCTGAAGAACAAGGAAGCAAATACACAGTGACAAGTAATAAGGCATTCCTTAAGCACAGGGGAAGCTGGAACTCCAGAAGAGCCAGTGGGTCCTGCAGACTCTCCTGACACAAAGTCAGTGAGGGCAGAAGGAGAGATTGCACAGAAGTTACATGGCTCCTCGGCTTCAGTTTGCACTTCAAAGCAGCAAAGGGAGATGCACGCCCCAGGGTTAGACAACCAAAGAACTTGAGGCAGAACTGCCAGACAGACTTAGAAGAAATAAAATAAAGCAAATGGGAAAAAAAAGAAACTACTTGAGAAATTTGATTGCACTACACTGCATTTCCAGAGCTGAAAAAAGTCAAAGGCAAGTGTAAACCAGCTAGCCTGAAACAGGAAACCCAAAAAATAGAGCAGTCTAAAAAAGCACATTTTTCACAATGATAAATCATGCCTCACTAACCTATAAAAAGGCTTTAAAAACATATCCTGGCTATTTTTCACTAGCTGTAAATTGTTCAGATTTTCGAAGACTTCAAAACTTAGGAGAGCTTTGTCATCTTGGGACAAGAGGAAAGGTCCTGTCACTCTTTTAATATTAGCCAAGGAACAGAGACTCCCAGGATAAAAAACAACCATAATTTTTTTCATACAAAAGGGAGATGTTTTAGCACCCTAAGTGCTGCTCAGGATCAGTGCTGCAGAAGGCATTTGTGAAGCATCTGAAAGAAAAATGCAAAACAAGGCCACAAAACATGGTGCCCATATAATGTGGTGTTAACCAGCAGTAGGGAGCTCCTTGTCCTCACAACTACCCAGGCAATTGGACAACATAAATACCACAGAAAATTTCACCACAGACACTTGGAAGTCATGTATCTGCTTCCACACCACTATACACCAGTGACTACTGAACTAACTCCTAGACATCAAAAAAGTTCTGGAGACAGACGATGCCACATCCCTGTGCTTAGCAAAAGAGTCATTTCAGAGTAGACAAAACTTTAGAACAGCAATTCTAAATTTTTGAACTCTAATATGAAAGAAAATCTTTGAATGTGGAAAGTATAACATAATTATAGAATGCCGGGTTAAATTTCAACTAAATGCGATTGCTAGAATAAGGGCATGAATTGTGAGCACACTTAGAAATAAAGAAACTGAAATATTCTGACTTAGAACTAGGCATGGGGTTGTAAAAGGCTACTGAAAATGAGAAACATGCGAGAATGTGTAATATTTATGAAAGGTGACCTACTGAGCTATTTAAATAGAAGAGAGATTACAGCAAAGACAAGTTGAGGTTATGAAAATAGGGACATTATAAACACATGAATTCAAAATTAAGATTCAGGAAACCTCAGCTATTCGGAGTAATGAAAACACATCTTCAAAACCAAAACAGATTGCTTGTGGCTTATCTGTTCAGGGGGAAATCCCTTTCAGATCTGCCCACATTTAAAGCTAAGGAAGATGAACAGTATTTGCAAAGAGTTTTACAAGTCCACGTAAGCCTGGTTTTACAGAACTCGACCCATGCTCTTCCATCCACTTTCACATCTTGTACAATTGGACTGAAGAGCATGGTCCATGCCCTCGGAAAACCTAGGCCTGGGAAAACCACAGACTGACCCAGCTGCTGCTACAGAAGCACTTTCTGCCTTCAGCGGTTTAGCTCTGCAAGGCAGCAAAACTGAGACCATACAGGAATCTCAGCGAGGGAACCAGAGTTCACCTGGGAGCAGCAGCTGCAGCTTGGAAGTTCTGCTACTCCAACAAGTATTTAGGCCTAGAATATATTTTTTAAACCTGAAGGAATAGAAGACAGATAGAAATGAGATTTAAAAATATCCCTTTCATTTCATAACAATCACACTTTGCATCAGGCAGTGAAAATTATGCTTATTCTCTGCTAAGCGCACTGATCAAAGGCCAAAATGTTTTTTGCAACAGAAGTTATGATTATTTGGGGAGAACAAAAAGAAAGAAAAAAGAAAAACAATTCATAACAACATGTCCTGTGAGGCAATTGAAAAGGACATGCATAAGTTTCAGGGAAAAAATGAAATCGAATTTCTATTTTTGTTCAATTCTATAATAATATTAGTAATATTTGTAAACAACAATTACAAATTATTACAAGTGTTTACAATTATTTTGTAAATAGACAATTTTATAATAACTTATAATTATCACAACTATTTAAAATGTTTACAAATACTACACTTGGATTCTAATTCTCAAAGGTATGCTTTGAAGAAAATTTTAAAGTGATCAGGAAAGGATAAACTTGAGAAAATGCTCCTCATTCCCCACTGCTCTATTCTATAGCACTTATTTGTGAGACGTCATGATCATAAAAATGCCCTAATGAACAGCACCAGCTGGACATCACAAGGCTTCATGAAGAGCTTACTGCAGCCAATGTGTCTACCTCATACGTAGGCTAAGTTCTTGTTTCCATTCTCTCAATGCCCATTAAGTGCTGGAAGTGTTCAGATACAAACTAGAATTCCACTGACCTAGAACAGAAATCAAGTAACTCAAAAATTCAGTAACTCAAAAATTTCCATTTCGATAAGCCTCAGATAAAATACTTCAACCTCAATTTTTCTTGACTTAAGACAGATAATTTATACTTCACAGACTTCTCCTGCTCTTAGTTTTTTGTTCGCTGCAGTTTAAATAAGACAAGAAATTCCCACCCACAATTACTTGAGAAATCTCAGTTGGTAAAACCCCAACTGGAACCAGAGCCTTATTGCACATGCTGAAAGTGTCAATGCACAAAGATGTGAACTTGTCATTTACAGTATATGTTGCACAATTGGTAAGTCTAAAGTTATCCAACATATTTTTGCTATACATCCCTACAGTTCTGAAAGTTTCTCCAAGCAGACTTGCTTTTGGTGTGTGTGTAAAGCATGATGTCAGGGCAAAGTCTCTACACATCTCTCTTTTTCTCTATAAAAACACATGCCTGCCATCCCCACTCAACCTACGGTTGTGGTTAGCACAGGAAAGAAGGGCTCTTATTTAAAGGACTTTCAGACATAGTCATAAATAATTCAAACTAAAATATAGTACATAGCAGTTAAACGAACAAAGCAGATGCTGTAAGTAAGATGCCACCTTTATTTTTCAAGTCCTTTACGTGTGTGGCAGCGTTCAACCTACAGCTATTCTCAAAAGCTCTCACCCTTTGGGAAAATTAGTACAGAGGGGCTGTATTTGGGCACAGAGAAGCAGCCAGAGGAGGGCCAGGACCACGAAGCACACTGTACCACCAAGTAAGAAGAGGTGTTTGTAAATGTTAACTCAGTTGCAAAATACTGGAAATGCCTATAAATATTTTTGAAAGCACCTCCAAAATCGCTTTTCTGGATCAATATTATGAGTAAGAGAAGGAAGTTCACACACTTCTCCTTGCATTCCCTTCCCTTTTTGAACTTCAGATTTGTTTTCCAACATGAAAACATGACCAATTTTGCAGGTAGTTATGAACAGAGAGAGAAATGTTCCCCTCTCTCCCGCATTTCTGATTTCGGCCAACTTTGTAAAACATTCCAGATGTTAAGCCCAGAAGATTTCTCCCTTCAGAGATAAAACCAAGAGTTGATCCCAGCAGAAAGATGGCAGCCTCCACCTCTCACCAGGATAAACTCAACATTCACAGCACCAGACTATCATTCAGGGACAGGATGGGCCACAGGTTTGGCAGGGCCCAGACTCTGCCTTGGAAAGGTACAGCTCTTAACATGGACTAACAGAAGCAATTTACACTGGAAAGTGCAGGAGAAACTCAACTCATCATTAGCCTCACTTTACCAAAAAAAAAAAAAATACAAGAGCAGTTCATGCCTTAACAGGTGTCCAGAAAAATACCAAGTGAAGCTGTCAAAGGCCCCATGGTAAATGTATCGTTACAAAACTTACCACAAGAGCTTTCATCCCCGCCCACTCACAAAGGGCATGGACCTGGGCCCATACCGTGTCATCAGAGAGATATATTTCCACTAATCATGTTAAACTTATAAATGAAGTCTGCATGATCAAGATTTCACACGCACTTTTACTTTACTTTGTCTATGTAAACCCCACTGTTCTCAGCGAGGTAACTCAGAGCCCATAAAGATGTTCAAACAATGCATGAGATATGCAAAGATTACAGCTCAAATTAGAAGCGATGGAAAGAAGAGAACAGCACCTCTTAAAACCCATACGCCTATAATCCCAGTGACCATCAATATTAATGAGTCCAAAATACAAACTAAAACCCATGTCCCATCTAACAACAAGCTCTTGAGCTAACCAACACGAAGGGAGAGGAGCTTGCCTTTTCTTCTTCACCACTCCATAAACACAGCACCCATGGTATTCGCAACCACAGCAAAGACCAGATTCAATGCAGATACCCCTAATTAGGCAGCCCATAATCCCTGCAGCTCTTCATAAATCCTCTGCTGGTGAATGGTCTATTTGAGATTAGCACTAGAAGGAAAATGAGAGCAACTTTCAGGCTCCTCTGAACTCTGCAGATCTCTGGTCAAACTGGCCAGAGGATCACTGTAGCGTAACCGCCTGGCACATGGGTTTCTGGTTTGGTTTGTAGGGGGTTTTGGTTTGGTTTGCGGGTTTTTTTTTTTTTGTCCTTCTGCTGCATAAGTAAGCCTAGAAGAGGAGGAGGCCCAGAGCACGGAACAAGTATGCTAATGCCATATCATACCAACTGCCATGCCAACAGCAATCACACACACACGCCTGCTCACACGCTTCTGCCAAATAATCACTTCAGCAAATATCAACTACAGAGATTAGCAAAAGCATCTGACAACGCGCAAATCGGACAAGAAACACAGGCTGAAGGGACAGCTTAGCAAAGTGAGGATTTAGTTAAGTGAAATGACATGAAGTTCCTGAATCAAAGCTTGCAGGATTTTTGGGAGACTGCTGAAAATCCTATCTGTTGGCTAGTAGATTTTTTTCCATCCACCCATCCCTACTGCGTATCAGCTGCAGCCAGACAGGCTTCTAATAAAAGCAAGTGACTCTTGCACAAAGGAAAACATCTTTCTGGCCTCTGGGAAGGCAGCAATCCAAGCAAACAACCAGGCACTCAGGTGGCACAAGCTATTGGGAAGCAAGCACGGCATCTCAGGGGCTTTTCAGCACCAAAAAGCAAGCTAAGTCCCTACAGTAAAAGACTGGTTTTCCAGGTGAAACCATCCTCGGCAGAAAAAGAATTTCAAATTATTTCTGTTTAATGTCATGGTCTGGGGAGGCTTCTTTCAAACATGTAATTTTTTTCATTCAAGCTAAAGGAACAAAGTGTTTTTCTACCAGAATTAAGGCAGAATATCAGAACAATCTCTTGGTTACCTTTAACTTACTAAAAGCTTCACTCCAAAGGCACTTTGAATGAAAGCAATGAGATTTTGCTGCAAGTGCAAGAAGTCATAACCATTTAGTAGCATTATAGCTCATTTGTGTCTTATTTTGAAGAATTTGTTACTGAAACAAAGAAAGGGGTACTCTTTCTAAATCTTAGACTGAATTATATATTCCTTATTCTGATGAAGCTCTTGGTGAAGTATCAACTTTGCCTGAAGAATGTTTGGAGCATGTGTGCCTGGTTAAATATTAATCTCTGCTAGACAGGAAGAATACTACTTCTAGTGAGCTGAAAAAGAACTAAATATTGAAATGGAAGAAGCTTAGCTGTCTGAAAGCAAGCTGTGACTTTGTGGCACCACGGCACAGACATCGCCACATCAGAACTGCCATCTTTCTACCAAGGCTGTTTCTCAGTCACTTCCTATCTTACTTTCAAAGACAGCACACCTTTCTTAAGAGATGCAGCCTTTACCATCTGACAAAGTGTCTAAATGAGCATTACAGAAATGTTAAAATGGGCATTTTGAGACAATGTCACTCTTCCACTGTCGCCCACATGCCATAAACCTGCTAAAAAAAAAAAAAAAAAAGACAAAACACCTAAAAGTTATCTTTAAATACAAAGTTTTTGATACAACAAATACCCTTACACAGTGTATTAAGCACATTTTGGATGCTCCTATCACAGAGGAAAAGATGCTACAGACTGTGAGCCTTCTGTTGCTGGCTACAGATGGGTGCATACATTTGCACTGCACTACTAAGGCTCCTTTGCACTTCGAGATACATGATGTGTGAGGAGTAGAGCTAAAAAAATAAATAAATCTATAAATGAATCTGTTGTTCTAGTGATCCAGTAGAAACAAGGAAGCCTTAAACGCAAGAGTCGTATCATCTTTAGTTGGTTATGAAACTAATGTCACTGTTTGCATGGCTCTAAGGAGAAAAAAAACAAACAAAAACCCAGGAACAAAACAGGTTTTGTGCCTGATATCCACTGGAACCGAATCTGAAAAGTTAGTTCAGTTATTTCTGTGCAGGGACACTCCGGCTTCTACAGATACATATATATTTACTGTTTGTGTCAACACACAAGGAATTCCTATGTATCCATGGAGCCAAATTATCTGGGTTTTTTCCCTTTTTAATCCTCAGGGACAGAAAAGGCAACAGGTACATGCAATTAGCAGATGATGAAGATAACCTCAGAATTGTCTATGGGCCTTAATGAGCTCAGAAGACCAAGACCAACTTTGCACCCAAGCCTGAGAATCAGTCTATCTCCACCTCATAGTCCTGTCCTGTCTCCACTCAGCTAGACCAGCCTCCATAAAATATCTGAGCATCAGCCCAGGTGTGTCGATGAGGCTTTCAGAAGGAAAGCAGAGCCCATCCAGCCTCCTCTTCCCTCCCAATTGTTCTGTCTTGTTTTACTCTTGAGAGGAGAGTTTTTCTACAGACAGGGAATTACTCCAAAAATATTGTTTGAAGATGGCAAAAATTCTGTTTCATTTATGTGGTTAGCTACCTGTAGACCAGTGTCAAAACAAGGATTTAGACTGGGGTGTTAGAGAACTTCTCCTCTTTCCCTTCCCTCCCCACAGCCATTTGATGATGGTTTCACTCACAATTAAATAGGGGATGTTTACAAGGTCCAAGCTATGCTGAAACTGTGCAGAACCTAATGAGGAAGGAAGATTTTTATAATGCTCTCGTGAAACATTTAATGAGCTCTGAAATAGTGCTGGCAGGCCTCAAAGGAGAAAGGCCCAGTTTAAAACTGAACTTTGCAGTTTACTAAATGGCAGTGTGCTGGAGCCCCAAGCACTATTTATTTTGAAAGACTACTTTTATCAGAAAATACACAACTCCTGTAATGTTCTTCTGCTCTAAAAGTCTTTACCCCTCTGTTGCAGCCTCTATGCAATCAGTGGCACTTGCCAAGCAATGCACTCCTAAGGCCCAAAATAACACACTAATATATTGTTCCTAATGTAATGGAACTGGATTTTGCCTCAGACATAGCTAGCTCAACTCCTCACCTCCAGAGGTCATCCCCATTGAAACCCAAATGTGCCATTTTGGGAAGGCAAGGAAGGGCTTTTTGGAGTGGAGGGATGGTGAGGGTGAAAATCCCCTGGCTTTATCAGTAACACAGCTCGCTCTTTATTACATTCCCATTCCCCCTTCTCATCTCACATCAAACTGCCTACAGCTGTGTTCCCTCAATCTTCAGCCTGAAAGACATGAAAAAGCAGTCTGCGAGACGACTACAGTTTTTAAAAAGTCACTCCCACACACGCAGACAAGGAAGGAAATAAAAAAGTTTAAAAAATGAGAAAATCATCACAGTGCCACTGCAGAAGGTAGAGGCAGATATTTTAAATGGCATAGTGATTCTGTTCCTTGGAAGAAAAGAAGGTGAGACATATTGGCCAAGAGAGTGTCTAGTTAGGTGAAGTCCACTGACTCGTTCTACCATGATAAGGTGAACCACTGCTGAAAACAAACCAAACTACTTTAATACCACCACCTGCAACAGGTCCTTTTAAATCTTCAAGGTCCTTACTTTTCACTAGGGAAAAAACTGTTGGAGCCTGAAGAGGGCCTGAAAAGTATTGATGAACTTGGCATCACAAGACCAGTTCTTCCGGCAACTCAAAACAAGCAAAATATTAAGTAGCAAATTCCATACTGACTGCCAGCTCCTATTTCATGAGTTGGATCAAGCTCATGTTAAAGGTAGTGGGATTAAAGAGTTTCTTCAGCTGATGACCACTTCTGTTCAATCTCAAATCAGTGGTTTGCAAAGCATACTTAAATTTTACAAAAATCTATATGGTCTTTATTTAGTGCCTAATACTGTTGACATGAATAGCAAGTAGCCAGTGCCCTGAAATTTAGTGATTCACTGAAGATTTGCCCTCTCTCATCGAGCTTCACTGCTGCAGTGTCAGTCCACAGAGACACCGCCACACCATTTCTTACGCAACGACTCTGCTCTGTGGGTTATTGTAGTAAAACAAAAACATCCACACTACAGAAGACATTGCTGGCTCCTTTAATTCCATTTTTCCACAGTGCTTCTGCTGAAGAAACTGATGTCAGACAACTGACTCAAATTTCCCCCCAACTCCCTTCACACACACATTGAGCACTTGACAATGCCCACTTTTCTATTTTCCTCTCCACGGCTCCATTGAAGAGGACCCTCTGTGCATTCAGAGCAGCACAATGAAGAATGATTTCCAAAGCATTAACTTGGAGCCATTGAGACTTGGGTGTTTTCAAAACGACTCTATTGTGCTCAAAGGATTCTAGACTACCCCAGCTACTCTAGAAGAGAGTCTTTTTCCCCCTTTCTCAAAACATCCATCCCTTGAGCCATCCCTGGAGTGCATTGTTGGGGCTGATTCCTTAGTGCAGCAAGTTCCATCAGTCAAAGCTCAACAGATACAAATAATATCAGGATATGGATATAAATTAGTGCGACAGACCCTAAATAGTTTTGACAGGTTTAGTAAGTATATATAGCGACACAGAATGCTATTCCTGCTGTCAGACATCAATATGTAGACAGAAGATTGGGGGCACCATGGAAACTCAGCGACATAAGAGTGGTATTGATTGGATAGAAAATGAGGCTGCAATTTAAGCTTAAGGCTGCCAGAGATGCCAAGAATGGAGAATGACCTCCAGCAGCGAGTTTTCAGCATAAGCTCCCTGTGAACAAGCCAGTCCAAGAAGGATAAATCAGGGACAAGCTCACCAGGGATATGGCTCAAGCGAGTGGCGGCTGCCCTAAGCAGATGAGAATCACCCTATGTGTGCACGCGTTACAGTGACCTAGTTCGTTCAAAGACAGCATTTTGTATGGTTTATTATGGAGCCTTGAAACAAAGAGATTTCCTCAATTAAAGTCCTGAAATGCATCCCCTAAATGAAAATGCTTTTGATACACTGATCAGCAAGAGGTTGTAAATATCGAAGCAAAGCATACATTGTTAAAGACCAATTCCCACAGAAAACACCACAGTTGGAATGTAGGTAATGAGGGGGCCTGAACAGAGCAGAAGCAATGAGCCATGCCAGCTCCATCCCTAATGCCCTGGTCTTACACTAAAACACTTGTTATATCGTAACACTAGATAAATTGTATTTTCCTTGACAAAAAAACCCAACACACACACACACCAAAAAAAAAAAAAAAATAGTATGAGTTAAATAAGTGCATTTTCAGAGCTCCTGTAAAGAATTATTTTTAATTGTTATTTGTTACTAAATTACTTACTTTAATTGTTACAATTTTAATTGTGAGTACTCAAGAATAACCATTCCCAGAACGATCAAGAAGAAACAGAGGACATGTCGAGGAAGGACCTTGCTAGAGCCCCGATTGCTGGAAGTTTGCTAGGTAAAAATATTCACATTCGTGGCAGAAAGATTAACCTACACAACACATCCATCAGTACAGCTGTGGCAGGAATAAGATAAGCCTCCAAAGTGTTCCTAGTGTCAGCATGGGCGTAGAGCTCAGGCATATGGTACTGGGATAGCAGCACTATGTGTTGTAATACTACAGTAAGACAAACCTTCTGCTGGCAAGGATGCATCAGCCACAGACTGCATCTCAAATAACTGGGGATAGACATCTGGATAATTGCAAAAAACCTGTTTTTCTTAGGCCACTTCTACACTATAAACAAATATTTACCATTTGTAAAAGAAAGATTTGTTCCTGGCTTCTCTTTTTTCCCCACCCAAGAGCTGGCTTGGGAGCAAAGTCGGTGAGTTTCTGTCCTTCAGTTTCACCCAAAGCTTCGTACACAAAAATCACTGAAGAGTTTAGCTTAGCCTGGAGACAAGAGTATATTAAATCTTGGCTTTCCTTCTCTTCAGCAGAAGTCGCTAAATTATGCAGCAGGAACTTTTTTTGCTGCTTTTTGGGGTCAGTTATGGGGGTTTTGGGGTTTTTTGAGTCCAATGAAGTACCCTCTCCACACATTTCCAAATTTTCATTCCTACAGCAAATTAACAAATTTTGTCATGAATACACCAGTTCCCTTTTCCCTTCAAACTATTTCGCATGACCAAAAGTTCAGATTTTATTTTTTTTTTTTAAATTCTTATTCCTTTGCCGGGAGGAAACAGAAACAAACAAAACAAAACAAAACAAACACACCGAAACATTAAATCTGCTTTGTAATCAGCTCAAGAGCACTGCTCAGAACACCTAAAACCCCAAGTATTTCTTTGAAACAACTTTTATTTTCCTTCTCTCTTTCTCTCTCCATCCCTTCCCTCCTCCTCCTTAATACAGTCAGTTGCACACACAGCCTATTTCTTGTCCAAAAAGTTGAGCTTTGCTAAAAGCTAAAAAAACCAGTGCCTAAAGGGAAAACAAGGAAAGGACATCAGCTCAAGAGTTGATGAGGCACAGGTAAAACGTTCCTCTACCGTATTACAAGTCATTTCAAGCAAACAGGATCTAGTTAAAACACCACTACCCATAGCTGCAGGGTTATCTCACAGAGAAAGATTTAACTCGTCACAAACATCTCCCCAGCGCTCCCAAGAACCAACCCGTCTCTCAGGTGTACATCCTAGAAGCCAGCTCCCGAGGGTACCACTAAGTTAAAGGGCAGTAGACATTCATCACCAAGGCAAAGCCACTGGCAGTGTGGAAGAGAGGTGCGACAGCCAACTGGAAGATGTAAGAGGAGCAGATAAGCTCCCGAAGAATGAAGATTACCTCTCCTCCATAAAAAGTTGTACTTTCAAAAGGAGAGAAGAAAGGAGGGTAAGGAGTTAGAAGCACCAAGGTTGGAGACCATGAAACATTTGCAGAATAACATATACGCTCAACAAAGAGGAAACTGTGTTTTCACCACTGTTAACTTAGATTTTCCCCCAGCCTATCCCTCCTGAGGAAGGAGAAGACAAACTAACGACGGTAGTTTTAGATAGATCTATCAGCACTTGCTGGATTTAGTTGTTTCACCAAAAGCAAACTAGGGATAAGAAGGCAAAGTCTCAAGAAAAATATCAGCCGAAGCGCTCGGTCTGAAGGTACAATTTAAACTCCCGAGTCTCAGCCGGGACATTCCTGGCACAGGGTAACTGGCACCCGCAGGGGGTTGGCCGCTCTAGGGTCACTCCGCTGCCCTTTTGTCCTCTCGAAACGGACCTGCTCGAGCACTCCTGCCTCCCTTCCCCGCTGGGTCACGTCACCCACCGACACCCCTGCCCCTCTCGCCCTGCACGGGCATTTAAACGCTCCCAGGGACCGAACCTCCGCCGCCGCCGCGGCAGCGCTCCCCACCCGGCAAAGCCCGGTCCCGTTCCTGCTCCCGGGCACTCCCAGACCTCTCCCCCGCCAGCTCCTAGGCCAGGTGTCTCCGGGGGCTCAGGTGTCCCCCTGCTCCCACCCAGCCCCAAGGCACCTCTGGCCGGCCACCCTCTGCGGAGTCCTGCTGGGGCAAGTGTCCCGGAGCCACGGCAGGAACGAAGGGAAGCGCTTCCCACCCTGCCCCGGCGGAACAAGCGCTGCAGGCACCATCCCCCGGGCAGACCCCAGGAGAGCCCGCTGGGGGTACCACCCGTCGGGCAGACCCCGGGAGTCCCCGCCGCTGCCTCGGACTTACTTGGGGCGGCCAAAAGCTCTTCTCCCGCAGCTGAAAGGGGCGAGCCGCGACCGTGCCCGGTGAGCAGCGGCTGGTTCTGCCGCCGCGCGTCCCTGCGCTTCCCCACGGACGGGCTCGCCGACCGCCGCCTCACGCCCCGCTCCGCCCGCGCCCCGGCTCGCTCTCCCGCCGGAGGTTTCTCGCCGAGATTTTTATACTGGAGGCAGGGAACCTGATCCGCGCTTTGACTCGGCGGAGCTCAGGCTGCGGCGAGGCGGCGAGAGGAGGGAAGGCAGGCGGGTGCCGGGGCAGAGCGAGCGGCCGCGCTGCCCCCTCGTGTGATGCGGAGGGGGCGCGCCCGCCGGGCGGGTCACCCGCGGGGCAGCCTCGCCCCCGCCGCGGGGCTGGGCGGGCGGGGGGCGGGACGGGGTCGCTCCGCTGCTCTCCGCTCCTCTCCGCTGCTTTTCGCACCTCTCAGCTCCGCCAGGGCTCGGCCGCAGCTCCCCCGGGAGGGGCGCACCGTGGAGAGCCCGGTGGGGCGGCGCGTAGCCAGCCCAAGGGCCCCTACCAGGCTTGTTAGCCCAGGCAACTTGCCCTNAGGCAACTTGCCCTCCTCTTCATCACCCAGGGAGAGAGCGAGCCGAGGGCGGGGAGATGCACCTCGCCCTACACCCCGGCCGGTGCGGGGTTCAGCTGCCTGCGCAGGTACAAACGTCCAGCACAGCTTTTGCCCGGGTCTCTTTTGGCTGTCAGAGTTTGGAGAGCTCTAACTTCAGCCTCGCTGACTTCCAGCTTGCCGTTTTGACCACGGGAGTGACGGATTGGAAATACTGCTGGGGAGTGGGGAAACAAGAAAATAAATAAATAAATAAATAAAAACCCAAAGCCGACCCCTTCTCCCCCCAAATCTCCCATCCCCAGCTTTTAATTTCAACTTGGCCTGAAAGTGTTATGAGAACAACTTTTGCCATGCCATTTCAACACTTTTGGTCATAGTGGTTGCTGGAGTTGTATCAAGGCTTTCATTTAGGACCAGGCTTTTCCAACTTTTAGGTTCATTACATCTACTGAATAAGAGTGTTCCCCAATCCACAGCTTAATTTAAAGCTGAGTGGACTTGTTCCAAACTCCAGGCAATTTCTGCATAATTCCCTCTCCCCAGAGCAAATCTCTGCCTTCACTTGAAAGACTGGGCCCATTCACTGCATAGGTCTCAGCTGGGTTTGCAGCTTTCAGCTCCTGCTCCACGTTTGCACAGAAATCCAGTTCAGATTCCCCTCCTGTTTCCAGAGGAATGAGCTAAAAAAGTAATTTGTCTGGCACCGCACACATTGCATCATCTAACACCTACCATCTGTGACAATGAAAAGCACTGTACAGCCAGTCCCAGCGCGGGCAATTGCACTCACCTGGAGTCCTTCTCAGTAAAGTAAACTAACCCCTTCCATCCACACCTTGGCATCTTCTTTTCATCACACAGTTATGTGTTCAGTCCTGGCATGGCTGTTCAGGATTTGCACCACCAGCAGGTTTAATAACAGTGATGTAATTTAAAACAACAGTTTTGATTTGCCGTGTAAAGTGATGGCTTGAGATGCAGGGAATATCCTTTCTAGCAACTGGATGAGTGGAAAGGAGCACTCTATAGTATTCGTGTTTCAGAGCATGCAAGGCTGAATGAGTGCTTGATAGCCAGCTTGCACCTTCCTGAGGGCTTCTCGGTGAAATCCTGGCAGCACGGTGCTAAGCACGACAAGCATCTAGAGAAAGAAGCTTTCCGTCAAAAAACACCTGGTACTGGTTGACACTTTTCAGACCCAAGAAATTCTCCATACAACCACTATAGCACATTTCAGATGATCAATCCTGTCTGAGTAACAGAGCAGGAAAGGGAACAATGGCCATAAGTTCACCTTGATTGAAACCAAAACAGATTGCATCAAAATGGGTCAAGAGATTTCTTACTTCCCTCACAGAAATTTGAGTCCTAGCTAAAACACTGCAAACTTAGCATTTTCATAAAAGAGTGGAAAGTTTCTGCAGAAAGCAACTGCTTTTCACGAACATGTGCGTGATGTTAGAAGCCTCATTTGGTCATTAAATTTTGGAAGCAATGTCAACAGTTAATCTTCAACCAAATTTGCTCCCAGATTTTCTCCATTCCTAGTTTTTCATGGCTCAGACATCGTTTTCCTGAAACTGAGTTTACGTGCACAGAAACTAATTTTGTGTGTTATTTGACTCAGAATCTCCAAAACAGAACTGCTAACAAGGTTAGCAGAGTTTCTCAGGGGACAGATCGTTGTTTGAAGCACCTATGACTGAAAAAGAGGGTGTCTGAGTTTTTGATTGCCAAAAAGTAAATGTGTTTTAATGTTCATATTATTTGTTTCAATGGCACCTTGGGCTTAAATGAGGTTCCCATTGCAGTAAGTACAAACACAGAAAAAAATATCCATTGCCCCAAATTGCTCACTGTGTTGGATACATTTGATATTAAAGGATCATAACACTTGAATTTCTTGACTGAACTTTGGCTATTGAGATATTAACTTTGGCTATTGACCTGCTAAGTCTCAGAAGAAGATGGGACTCTGAATACAGCAGTCTTGAGAGGACAAATGTGACTTCATTGGCCAAGTGAAAGGTCACCAACTACATGTTAATCACAGCCTCAAGGGTGTCTGTGGCACTGGTTCCCAGTGGGAAACAGCAATACAGCATGGAGAAAAGGAATGGATGGAAGATAAATTATGACAGTTTACTTTCGCAGGGATGTTTTCCTTAGTAAAAGAATAGTAAGGTTGGAGAAGTTTATCACGAGATCTTCTCTGCTGTTTTGTCTCTCTTGACTTTTTTTCTCAGACAGATATATTTGTTACATGATCTCTGGAACTGCAGACTAGTCAACGTTTCTTGTGACATACAGGAAAATCCCTACTGAAAAAATACTTTTCAGCTATTACTTTTCTACTCAGAATGCAAAGGTAACCAAGAAAAGACACTTTGCTCACAGATTGTCAAGGATACTTATCTTTAAAATTCTCAACATTTGTTTAAGCTACAGGTTCCACTCTGGTCAAAAAACAGTGGTGAGGAATGGACTGGCAGCTGTAGAAATCCAGTTTCTGTTTTCACGTATCCTCTTTGCTGCCCGAAGCAAAAATGCACAACCTAATGAGAGACAGGGCTGAAATATCTCTTAAAAGGGAAAAGTGAAGGTTAGGGCCATAATAAGCTGGAAAAGGACCTGTGATGCCATGTGCAAATGGTCTCATAAACAATCCAGAATTATTAGTATTTGATCCTAATTAGAATCCCAATTCAATCGCTAAAAGTTTATGACAATTTTGGGGAAAGAAGCTCCCAGCTTTAGATACAGTTTTTGCCAAAATGCAGAGAGCAGCCCATAATAAGTTCCCTTTAACTAGGTGTTTTTTTCTCTTTGGAAAAAAACATGAACACCAAGTTTTCTCTTTGAAGCTGGGGTTTTTTGTTACTCTTAGGTAATGATTTCACAACCCACCTGAAGGAGATAGTTGGAGCTTCTAACAGGAGTTTGTACTTTTTTTCCAAGGGCGGCCTTAAAAAATTCTGGCTCTAAAGTTCAGAGAGCAAGTCAGAGGACAAGGCTTTATGCAATTTTCTCTCAAGAAGAGCTTCCCTGTTTTCGGTCCCACTGCTGAGTAGGTTAGAAGGTCAGCTGGAGCTGAGCTTGCCTTGTTTGTTTCAGCTCCACTGTAAATATCAATTTCTTTCTCTGCCCTCCCCAGCCATCAGCAGCAGCAGCTCCAGGAAAACGTAACGTGATACCAGGAAAGCAGGGAAGAGAACTCCACAGCAGTTTAAAGGTTTTTTTTTACCTTTTGCTCCATTGTTGTTCCTGAGCTATTGAGCTACCAAGCCCTGGCAACTGAGTGCCCTGCATCCCTGCTCCCGCGCTCAGATCAGATTTCCATTAGTGATACTGAATTATTTAGTGAATGCACTGAAGATTGAAATCAACTGCTTCTGAGCTGTGTACCCTCTCACTCTATCTTTCATTTCAAGCCCGCACAGTATCATCACAGAGACTATCAATCTTATAATTGGAGTAGAAAAATCCATGGAGTTCAGAAATAATAATTCATACCTCACTCTCTAGTATTAAAGTAATCCAGCATATAAAAAATCAGATTTCCCAGATGCATTCGGAAGACTGCAGGGAAAGCATGAACTCAGAAGAGTTGTTCTTTCATGCATATATGCTAAAAACTTAAGATATTTGAAAACAAAGTCAGTGGCCCAGAACTTGATCTTAAGCTTCAGTCACCAAACCATGAATACGTTGTAACTTTACACATTTGACTGACTCTATTTTCTACAAGGGGATTAAAGCTCTTCTGCTCAAAATTATTCATGTGCATACATCTGCATGCTGCAGTTTGAAATCCACAAATATAATGCCACACAGCAGGCCTTTCCAGATCCCCAGCATTTAAAAGGCTGCTCTTCGTATGTTGGCTTCTCTCACTACTTTCTTCTTTTGTTCGTGCTGGCAATCCTGGGAATGGAAGTCCTACATATCCAGGATTTGAAGTCTACTGCATTAAAAATAAAATACCTTAGCTGTGATGAAAAAAAAAATGGCTTTGGGTACATGATCACTTTTTTCCCTATGTAAACAAACGTGTTCATTTCACTCTAGTTTTGCAGCTTAGGGAGAAGTTTAAACCAAAAGAAAACGGCATTTTATTATGAAGGGCTGAGCAACAGCTACCACTTCTGTTCTGTTTTCTGGGGGTTTGTCACTATGCATTGTAAAAATCAAAGCAAAATGCAGAAACAACATGTCTTTCCTTTGAAAAAGAACCAATAAAATTGACATTTTTAACTGATTTCAAACTTATTGCAGAAAATCAGTGTACAGTTAGAATGCAAATTTCCCTTTCACTTTCTCACAGGAAGAACCTGATTTGCTAAAACCTATTTTTACACAAGGCACTATACCACATGCCTAACTACGAAAGGACTGGCTTTAGAAGTAGAGAAGATAATATTTATAATCCCACCAAATCAGTCCTGGATGCTTCATTAAGACAATCAGCTAGTATCAGGCACAGTACTAAATAGCTTTGCCCTAGGCACTGGACTGAAATGGTCATTTTCACTCTCTGCCATGCTAGAAATAAAAAATTAGAGGCTCTAACTGTGTAGCAGGCAAGTGATTAGAAAATTAGAAGCATTCTGATCCTTTCCCTGTGAGCTGAATCATGGCACACAACATTTTCCAGTTAAAAGTAAATCTGTAGTAACCACGTTTTGAAAGACGTCATCAGTAACTTTCAATCCAATTGTGCCTTTATAATCAAAGAAATATTTCTTACTATATTCCCTTTAGGATGCACGGGTAGTATTTTGGGAAGCTACCATTGCAACACCCTTTGCATCCGCGATATGGTGCAACCAGCACAGCTCTGAGCTGAATGCATGAACAAAGCAGGAATTCCACTTAGCAAAACGTTCTCTTGCCTTCCGATTCGTTCGTCAATTCGCAAAGAGCTCACCTGTGTAATTATAATGGTGCTAAACTTCGCATTTAAGGACAAATATAATGGTTTTAACAAGTTTCCTTATGTGCAATCAAATGATAAGAGTTCTCTTTCAGAGCAACTGCAGAACAGGCAGCTAAATCCTTGATTATGAATTTTAGTGGTATCGCAGCAATAGAAGAAACACTGAGAAAATAATATTGACAAATAATTATCAAACATATTCAGAAATACCATTACTGAGAGTTCTTTATAGCTGTTTTTCCCAAGACTCTGGTGGCTTAGTTCACAGTTGAGCTCATCGGCTTTCAATGGTTACAGTGCAAGCTTGCACGTGCTAACAGAGGGGGTTTTCTTCACTTTAGTTAGTAGCAGTCACTGTAGTAAAGGCAAGCGTGCACTGAGACTGACAGCTGTGGAAGTGACAGCAATTCATCCATTAAGTAGGACGTCATAAAACTCAGGCCCAAAAATTGTTGCTTCCGAGGATGATGGGGTCGCAAAGAAGGAGCTATATAGATAGATATTTTCACAGGAGAATAAAATAAAAAGTGGAATTGTGTTAGGGTTGTGTAGCACTCTTTCCCTGCTGCCATTTTTTTTAGAAACAACCGTGGCAAATGGGAAATTCAGGCAATATATAATATACACACATAGAGATAAGGAGAAACCTGCATAAAGGTCTGTTGTTAAAAACATAAGAGCTGGAGGACGAACAGCTATAACCTGCACATGTGCAATACCTCATTAGTTAATATAATGGCCAGGATTTTTTTGCCCATAAGAACAAAATTAGGTACATCTGTTCTTAACTTACTGGCGATTTCTTGCTTGAGATTTGAGCCAGTTGCACGGCCCTCATAAAGCACAATACATCTTTGATGGAAACTCCTGTGGGATGCTGTTGGCTTCAACGTCAGCTTGATCTAGGTTTTCATGCTCAGGAGTTTAACAAAACGTGGCATCATCATTCATAGACCTAGACCTGGACTGGCTGTTATTAAAAAAAATGTGCACATTAAAACCCTTTAACATCCACATTAAAAATGTCATGCTGATATCAAATTATGGGGATTACTGTGGGCAGTGCTAACACTTCTTGCTAAATGATGTAAGTTTTTCCCCAAAGACCTGGTTCCCAGCATTATGTGATTGCATTAGACATGCAGTTTTCAATAGTAAAAAGTGAACAAGAAAACATGGGGGAGAAAGCCCTGATTCTTACAGTTATGCTTTACGGGAAATTTTCAGAATATAAACGTTAAAAGGTTGTTTAAAAAAATCCAGAGTTAATAAAACTGTTCAGAATTTGTGTCAAACTGTATATCATAAACTTTTATATTATAATCTATAATACATATACATGTTTAACATTTGGAGCCTTTCTCACAAGGGTTGGTAGGGAGATTTTTCACATTTTTAATTCTTGGAACTGTCAGCATAGTGAGAAAGACTCAAGAAAATAGCCACACATGTTGTTCTTTTGGTTATTTCCTCTACTACACTCCTCTGTTCAGTAGTTTACTTTGCTTATCAGGAATTTGAAGGGGGTAGAACACAGGGGAAGGTATCTTCCCATGCAGAATGATTTCTGATGTCACTTAAAAAAATCCTAATTTTAGGCTCATTTTGACAAAACTGGTATAGCAATTGCTTGCAATATTTTTGCCTTTACCTCTATTATGGAGATTTTTAAAAGGAGCTGGGTCTGAGCAAAGATACTTGGTTCTACTTTGAGAAGCAGGAACAATCAGGGCAGCTCTGTACCATCCACCGCTCTTTTGGTCATTAGTCTTATTACTTCTGCCAAGAAGTGGATAGGAACAGGGTCTCATCCTGTCCTCTAAGATCCCTCAGGAGCTTTATGCCTTTTGAAGATACCATGCTTTTTTTAGTAGTATTTATGCAATGTTTAAAACAAAGGAATGCAATCTTAGCTGAGGTTACTTTTGTCTCAGTTTTAATATTAATGCTAATTAATTAATAAATGCCATTATTGATTAAATTGTATTCAGAACCTAAGAGGATATATGTACTTTTACTTCAGTAGCAATATTCTTGCTTTTTCAGTTTGCTTTCCAACACTGCATGAGATGCTTCAGAATTGTTCTTACCTCCCCAGGCTATTCTATTTCTAATTATTCTGCCTAAACACTAAGATATTGCAAAGTTGCAAAAAAGATATTTCCAAACAGTTGAGTTCTGTCGAAATCTTCAGCATTCATCCCTCTCTCTTTAAATAACCTGTGTCCTTCTCCTTGTCTAAATGATGCTAATATAAGATCTGGGTAGGACAGCATAAATAATGCACATCTAGAAATTGCAAGGAGTTGAAAGCGGCAACACCACCAGATTTGTGTTAGGAACCACAGTCAACTGCCTAAAGGCAATATGATATTTAATGAAATGTTCCCAATATTTAACAAAATTCCCATGCTTCTGGTACAATTTGCCTATCTACATTTCCTTCATCATGTCTTTTCAGGAGGTAGAAAACAGGAGTCTTTAACAAGGAGTTTGTACGAGTCTGTGACCCTGTATCACTACTGTTGCCTGAATTCTTTCTTTAGTGACATGTTTAAGATTTTGATTAATTTTTCCCCCTTTTTTTTTGTGTGTGTGTGACATCTGTTTTGTTTCAGCTGTCTGGGATAGGAAATGAGGAGCACTTTCCTTGCTGCATTGCCTGTCTTTACTCTAGCATCTATGGGTACCATTCATTTTCCAGATGAAATATTGTTTTGGAATGTTGTAAAATGATACTCCCTTTATGTTTCAAATTATTCCTACAGTGTTGGTCAGAAAAATGAAAAACACCTAATTTTGAAGCATAGTCATAGGACCAGGTCACAAATGTAATTCAATGCTCTTTATATAATGTTTTTCCCCTGGTTGTTCTGATGATAAAAGAAGTGCTGGGAATCCGTGAACTCGTTGAGCAAGTGTGTCTTTTATGGGTTTGTTTATTCATGAAATTGAAAAGTGAAGATTGGTGAAGTCCATGCAAACTAATACACGACCTGATCTGGACAGGAAAAAGTCATCCTCCATGGAATCCTGGTTTATTAACAGGGATAACCTTTTTGTTAAATCCTAGATGGACCCCCACAGCTGGATTCCCCTGCTGCCCCAGCCTGTCTAGTACTCAAATTCATCCTGTAAGGAATGCCCAGATCCCACTGCAGGCACTCTGCATCCAGGCTCTCCTCACTGTGGAGCCTGTGCTCACCTGTGGTTTTCCCCACTAACGTGACAAGCCAGCTGTGTGACTGAGTCTGAAATACTACCTGGCACTTTACCACAAGAATTGTTCTAGGAAGGGGATTCAAGGCAAATTTTGCTGGGCTTACTGTTATTAAAGGAAGGGAAAAAAAAAAAAAAAACCAAACCAAAACTGAACAGGTAAATTAATTGGAATTTACACATTCTCAGGCTGCAATAACAATATGTTTCTAAAACTTCAGGATCACAGTTCCCGGAACATCAAGGTGTCACTCAAGATGCCTCAAGACCATTACTGATTCAAACTTTCCCCTGATTACAACTTTTCAAAATTCAAATCCCACCCACTAAGATTATTGAACAGAATTTGAGAAAGGCCAACAATAATGTTTTAACATTCAGGTGCTTTTTTATGTGAGATGGTTGAGAAGAGGAAGAGCATCGGATTTGGAACCTCTTCAGAATACAGACCATTTTTAAGCTTGGGCTGTCTAGAAAATGAAGATGAATTTAAAAAAGGGGAAAGTGATTTCCTGTTACCCTTGTGCAGAATTACTTGACCAACACTGTTAAAATTCTAGCATTCATAGCTGTAAAAGTAATTTACCAAATGTCCTCCAGCTTGAAGAGGTCTTGTTTCGTACATCTCATCAATACTTCAGACAAGGGGCAAGACTCAACTGCTGGTTGTGACCCTTATTCTTGTGCCAAATTTTTCATTATGAACTCTTAAGAGCATTTGTGTAATTAACATATGAAGGAGATTAAATTAGTCACTTTTGGTCAAGGTTTGTTTCTCTTTTTTTTTTGTGTAGTTTTTTGTGTTGCCTTTTTTTCCCTTAATTAACATTTCAGAGTAACAGCAAAGAATGGGCATAATTTTCCGAGAAGGCAAGTTTGGAGGGTTGAGGCAAATGAAAAAACAAGGCTTGAAACAGTAGTTCTACCTTAAGGATAATTCGTTTTCTTCATTCGTTATTAAAAGCTGTAGCACATTTCATCTGAGATCTGAAAGCTGCATCAATGTTGCTGTATGCTCTATACTGGTGCTTATCCCAGTGATTAGGATAAGTTAAAGCCAGCATTTACACATTTTTTTTTAGTAGTAACCAAAATAAATGCTGAGTTCTGGTCTCTGGATGCTGGCTGGCCTCTCTTTGTGTATGTGTGAGACAGGAACTGGTCCCTCTGCCACTGGAGCCTCATTTTGCCCTCTGCCATCCCAGGACAAGCCATGCTGGCACTGGTTTCTCTCTGTCTTGTGGCTGCACCAGATCTCATTAGACTGGCAGTGGTTTCTCTTTGTCTTGTGGCTGCACCAGATGTCATTAAACTCCCTTACTTCATCGTTGTTGAAGAAGATGATGACAAGAAAAGGACTGAAAGACTGGTCACTGAGGCCTGGGTGGGTTTGCTGAGCTGTATCTACATCATGACACCCCCATGGGAACCTACACCTCACGCCCTTGTGGCAGGAAGATGAGGAATTACCCACCTGCTTCTCTGGAAATTCCATGTGCTTCTTCCAGTCGAACACACTGCTCCTCCACGGCCTTGTTGAGGTAAGCGTGAACACAGCTGTACCCTGAATCAGATAAGTTTTAAACTGTTGCATTCAGTTCCCACTGAGATAAAACTATTTTGCTGTTGTTGTTGGCCAGTGCTGTGGTATTTGAACTTGTGGGGTAAGCAGCTCTCTCTTTGTCTACAGACTAACAGGGAGCACAAGTCCTAGACCAGGCCCTGTAGTGCTTCTCGCTGCTCTGCTCACATTAAGATGGACAGAAGAAAAACTAAACAAAAGAGAAAACTTTTCCATATCTATTGTTTTAGGGGATCAGAATCAGACTTTTTCCTGGTGTCCATGTGTATCAATGGAAAGAATGTGACAGGGCTGCAGGCTGTCCCCTCCTTCTCCTCCCAGTTTCCATTTAAAGGCCCAACACTTTTGAGAAGAGCAAATCTGTTTCCTATTTTCTACACAATAGGGACGCAACTTTTAGCTTCAGGGAACAAAAAAAAAAAAAAAAAAACCAAAAAAAAAAAAAACACTACAAACCCTAACAACTGAAAGAAAAGTGCATAAGTTCATGAAATAACCTTCAGCACAAGAGACTGCAGAAACTTGAAAATTCAATAGGAGACACACAGTGCAATAGAATTTACCAGATGTGAGGTTAACATCGTGGGAGTCAGAGCACTTGCAGGTCTGTTCTTTATTTCTAGCAGCGATTTCCTGGGTGCCTTTGAGTAATGGAAAGAAGCCTCTCTTTAGCTGCCTGTGGTGTGTTCAGCACCTGAATCTGAAAATCACACACATTTTGTGTTTCCGTTCATCAGTTCGTATTCCCCGCTCCTTATAGCAAGTACTTTTTTCTTTCTTTCTGCTTTTGTAAAAACCCAAGAAGGGCCTTGGTAAGACCTAAATAATGGTCCTAAATGTGAGGATCCAACCCTGATAACACTGCCCTAATCTCGAAGTTGACCCTGATTTGAGTACAAGACTGGATCAGATGTCCCCACCAACATAAATTAGCCTACGTTTGTATTATACAATCTGTATATGTGCATATAATGTTATATAACAGATACAAATTGTTTCTGCAATCTAGTGAGGAAAAACAACAGAGAGTTGCAAAAAAATTACATGTTGGTTAGGAAAAAAGGGCAGCAGCAGCAGGAAGGTTCAATATGTCTGGGTAGGATCAAAGATCTGAGACAACTGGAGCTGGTCATCACAGTCTGGAAGCAGAAGGTTAATTTCTCACACCAGAATTTTCATTTTCTCAAGACACAGGTAGTAAGAAAAAATCTGAAGCAGAGAAACTAACTTTGGCCGATGACAATCAAGTTTCTGATTCATCCACTGTTCCCAAGTCCTTGGATCCAAGACCTTCATAGAACCACTAGGTCATTTAGGTTGGAAAAGACCTTTAAGATCAAGCCCAACCATTAACCAAACACGATAAAGTCCACCACTAAATCACATCACTAAATGCCACATCTACAAGGTTTTTAAATACCTCCAGGGGCAGCAACTCAACCACTTCACAGGACAGCCTGTCCCGGTGCTTGTCAACCCTTTTGGTGAGACTTTTCTTAGAAGACATTTTTCTTATATCCAATCTAAACCTCACCTGTCACAACTTGAGGCCATTCCCTCTTGTGCCATCACTTGTTACCTGGGAGAAGGGGCCAACCCTCACGTTGCTATCACTTTCTTTCAGGTAGTTGTAAGGAGCCATAAGGTCTCCTATGAGCCTCCTTTTCTCCAGGCTGAGAAACCTCAACTCCCACAGCTGCTCCTCTAAAAACCTGTGCTCCAGACACTTCACCATACACATACATATGGCCATTTTTACAGATGTCTTTTTCATTGGATGACTGAGTTGAGACATTGAAAAAAGCTGTCGTTTAGAAGGAGGTGTGAATCAATATTCTGGAAAGATTAATTTCACTGTTTGTTAATAATAATAATAATGAAAAAAATAAGAAAATCAGATCCTGTATTGCTGGATTTTCAAAACTAGAATACAGAAAATTACAGAAGTTTAAAAAACAAAGAAATCTTAAACATGAGAAGGTCAGAAAGTACTGGCATTCTAAATCAAACAGTGCCTCGTAATCCTGATTAGCCCTTATTCTCTTCCCCCACATAAGCACGAAGGTGTTTAGCTTCTGGCTACAGACTGGATGTCCTTCATTATTAAAGGGTGAAAAAAATCCATAGATGATCTCCAGAACACTGCAGTACTGAACTAGCTCTCCCGTTAGGAGGTCACTTCTTAGAGATGATCACTGTAAGTAAAAATCTGCTTGACTGCAAATCCAGTATAAGAATTCCAGGGTGACTTACGGAGTCAGACATACTGTTCACTTGATTTTGTATTAGGGAAAAGTTCAAACTAGAAAAAAACTTAGAGTGACTGTAAAGACTAAAAAGAACTTTTAATAGCTGTGTTGAATGGAGAAACTGCTAGTTATCCAGTGACCCCTTACTGTACAGTCTCATTCAGCTGGACACCACTGTTCATATCTGCCCTTTCATTATACATTTCATAAAAGGCAGAAGGGAGGGAACAAGGAAAAAGGGTGAACAGCCAGAATAATAACCCCTTATATTTATATGGAGCCTTGCATCCCATTATGATGTACTTCAGGGATGATAGCGAGACCCATTAGCAAAGCACAGATACTCCTGGAGCTAAGTATGTGTTCATAAATGGACTGAGAAAGACCAGAGCTTGTTAGAATATCATCATCTCTGTCAGCAGAGAAATTTATGTGGTACATACGTGCATTAACAAAAAGAGACAGGTAATCATACCCTGTTTCAAGAAAACACAGTCCCCAGCCTGTTGGCTGATTACATCAGGAAAATAAAAAACCCAAAATCTAGACACCAAACACTAGTCTTAATCACCTAACGCGATTTTTGACTCAAGGTCATTCAGGTTGGATGAGCTCCCGGATCCAAAATATTCAGAACTACATTTTTTATTTTATTCTTTCTTTTTAAAGTTTTTCACTTCTTCATTCTGCTATCACCCTTAAAAAAGCCAACCAAACAACAACAAAATAGATTCCACCCACTCTGTGCCCTCCATGTTTTGTCCAGCATAACAGAACTTCCTCCTGAGCAGGTCTACACCCATCCTTGGGTGAGAAGCCTCCTCCTTCCCTCTAATTTTTGCAGAAGTCTTCACCCAAAAGCTGAAACCTCTGTGGCTTCCTGTCAAGGTGTTATGTGCTTTGAGAATGTAGAGCAATGGAGGCTGCAGTCAGAAGTTCTTCTGACAGTCAGTTCTACTGATTTTTGTTAGTTCCCTGATAGCAAACTTCTTATAGGTGCTAACCAGGCAGTGCTTCGTTCTCCTGGCTTCCCATCATCTACAGATTGTCCATGTGAGTTAAGACCCAGCAGCCAACTCCTGTTCCTTGTCCATGGGAAACAATTCCCTTTTTTTTCTGGGTCTTGGAACTCACAGCTCACCTTTAATACCTCCAGGATTCCTTGCCTTACTGAATAAGAGCAGCAGAATCCATGCACTTGTCACACTAATACTTTAACTCCACACTCGCATAACAGCAGTTCCTGACAAACACACACTCACACTTCCCTGGGGCCAATTAAGATTGTGGATAGGTGGGGCAGAAGCAGAGAGGGTCCATCTCTAAAGGTTTTCTTGTCCTGCTGTGAAGTAATACAGCTTCAAATACAATACTCGTGTATCAATATCAAGCCTTGAATGTGAAAATATGAGATCCAATACCTTGAAATTATGGGACTGCTTCCAATATTTACCTATTTTTAAACTTAACAACCTTGGCAGCATGTCTTACAAGCATCACTACCTAGTTTAAAAGGTCCCTTGTTAGAGAGAACCACATTTTAACTGCAGGAAAAATACTGAAATCACTTGGCTGCAGTGAAGCTGCAGGGGTTTGGGGGGAGAAAGGTTTCAAAGCAGATGATTCCTGTCAGGATTGGGTTTTTTTCCTCCCAAGAATGGGTTTTTATTTTCTTCATTGTAGTTACATTCCTACTATGAAAGCTTTAGCTTTTTAAATAAATATTATTACATTTCATATGTAAAGAATGGGTGCATGAAAAGGGGAATACTTTACTCAAGGAAGTATATTAGCCTATGAGATAGATATTTAAATGTGTGTGTGTGTGTGTGTGTGTGCAGATACAGTTATGAATTTCAATGAATTTTGCAGAGAAAGTTGGTGAGAAAGCAGCCCTGTGACAGAAACAGTTAACAGAGCTGAAAGGGCAAATTACAATGGATGAGAAATGAGCAGTTGGACTCTCTTCAGAACTACACACACGTGTAAGGCCACACACATTCAAGAATTTGGGGTGCAAACCCACTAGGATGCAAAGCTGTTTTCTCATTTTTTTTAGATGCACCACTGAGCAGCTCTGCCTGCAGGTGGTGGAACACCTCCAGGGGTTGCTGAGGGGGCAGCCTCGAGCACATCAAAAAGCACCTCTTCTCCACAGACATTCCCAGAGAGCAGCTGGCTGCCATTTGGTGCAGCTGGTGACTGTGAAGGACCCAGGAGGAGTCAGTGCTTTGTACCACAGGGCTTATGGATGTCAAAGCGGGGCTTGGTAGCTGCTCCTTGCTGGGCAGTGTAACTCATGGCTAGGCTACATCCTCATCCAGCCCCAGCCAGTCCTGCACAGGCAGAACAGTTCGTCTTTTTAGCACTATTCTTATTAATAATAATATTCCTAGGCTGTCTGAGACAGCAGGAAAAGGGAGCTTAAGACATCCTTTAAAAGAGACAAGCACGCAGCTGGCTGCTGGCAGCAGCAGTGAGCATCAAAGGGCTTGGAGTGGAGGAGGGAGCCAGAACCATGTGTGAGGGAGGTGTTTTGGGGGCAGGCACTGTCCCAGAGAGACAGGACAAAGGAAACATCACAAAATGATTCAGAAATACAATTTCAGGGGGGCACAGCAGAGGCAAGGAAGCTGTTAGGAAATATTGACTTGCACAGAAGAGAGGTCACAAAACTTTTGTGTCAGAAATGGCACAGGAACTCCTGAGAGAGGCAGGGAGGGGAGCTGCTGAAGACAAGAAAGCGAGCAATGGCCATGACATTCTCAAGAATTCTTCAATCAGACACAGCTGGGCAGAAACAAACAGAGTCATTACATGGGTTAGTCCTGAGATAATATGGAGGTGAAGCAGAGACTGCACTGGAGAAACTCTCCTGAGATGCATAGCTAAGACCCTGAGGTGACCTATAAGCCTGCATTACAGTCCTGCTAATCTCTGCTGGATCCCTCCTGCACACACTGAATGCTGTGCTGACAATCTGCGTTTACTGAGGGACTGAGAAGGTTTTCCTGGAAATATTAAAGGTATCGTTAACCTTTTTCTTCACCGTGACCTTGAAGCTGATTTATCCAGAGGCTTAACACTCCCTTCTCTACACTATCGTACACACATATGCAGGATTTTGACCCCTGGATCCCTTTCCTCCACTCTCCTTAACTCTTCACAGCTTCCAAGTCACACCAGTTCTTTCCACTCTGCCAGAAGCAAAAACCCAGCTCTGCTGGTAAATAACACAAAGAAACTCAGCCCAGCCAAGGCATGCGCTTCTTCACTTTTATTCTGTACATTTCCACACAAGTCACAATACAGAAAAAGTGTCCAAAATGAACAGTAACCAGCTTTTTCACTGTATACATATTTCTTCCTTCCCCCGGTTTAAAATCTCCTTAGCAACACAGTGATCAAGATACTTTGTATAAATAGGAAATGCAAGAAAATCATGGAAGAAAATACTTTCTTACTTTGTTACAAAAAGCCCCTCCTCCTTCTCATATTCCCCCTCACTGGCAATTACCTGTGCCTTGCTTCTCTGTTAAACCTATATCCTCAATACCCAAAAAAGGGTACTGCTGCGTGCCTCAGATTCCTTTTGCCAGCAGGCAGCCTTGAGATGTTCCAGTGCATTATGTATGGGGTCAGGTAGCATAAAAGAGCCCTTTGAGATGTTATTACAACTCCTGGAACAGATGTAGGTTCAGATGATAGGATATGTACAAATTCTGGAACTCTGGATGCCTATGAAATGTTGGTTAAAAATGCACATTTTTTATTTGAATTTACTTCTCTGTTTGGGGGGCCAAACACATTATGGAGTGGTCCAGATTCTGACCTCGGTCACATCTTGCTTCACCAGGAGTGAAGCTAGTGCAGAAGAGATCAGAGTCTGTCCATTGTCCTTTCTCCACCATCTCCAGGAAGCACGACTATATATATATATATACTCATCTGTATCTAGCCTGATGGAACTCAGCCTTTCCATTAAGAGTGTGCTCATCACCATCCCACTCCTTCCCAGCCTTGATGACTCCTTCTGAGCCTCATTCCTTTCTGCGTGAGAAACTTCCAGTTCCCTAAATCTTTGCTAATTCTTGTCCTTGCTCTTTACCGGTTTTCATCTCCCATTTGCCAGGTGGCCAGAGGAGATGTTAATATGAAGGCCAGAGAATCTGTTCCCTCAAATGCTTCTCTTCATTCCCCAGAAACCTTTCACATCGACAAACCGACGTGGTGACTTCTGGACTCTCAGGCCAGAAATATTCTTGTCATACCAACATAGTAATAGAGAGGTGACAGAAAGTTATTTCCGAGATGGGCACTCCAAAAGGAAAAATTCTGTGCTCAGTGAACTCAATATGATGGAATAAAGCTGCTCTAAAATTCAGCAAAATACTCTTCTCTGAAGAGAAAGAAACCACCTGAATGCTTTCATTGACTTGTAATATCACCTGAGTTACAACTTTTAATACAAAATAGCACAAACATGGAAATCAAGCACAAGAAGTGCAAAATAGCTCATTAGAAAACTGTCAATCTCAACTTAAACCAGTTAAAGTAAAAAGCATGGGACAGGTCTACTCTCACTGTGTCTCAAAAAATGGCTCCAGAAGAAGCAGGGTGCTATAGAAGAGTAACATTGCAAGGCACGCCAAAAAAAGAAAAACAAAACAAAACAAAACCACACCAAAAAAACCCTCCAAAACAAACAAAAAACAAAATAAGAAGCAAACAATTCAAAAATAGTTAATATAAAGCAGATTTGGGGCTCATAACACAAAGCACCTTACCTGTCTGTGTAAGGGGAGGTGGTATTATCCCCATTTAACAGATAAGACAGCTGAGGCACAGTAAGGCTAAATGACTTACCCAAAATGACTCAATGGAAGTGGCAGGAATACAAGCTCAAACCCTTGATTCACTACTTTTGGCCCTATTTCTTTGATCACAGTGCCTCCAGAGAGAATTCTGATAAATTCTGAAAGCAAATACTTCCCTTTTCTGTGACACAACCATGTAGCACAGTTAGACTTGTAAACTATCATAAGACAGAAGCAAACCATTGAGCCAAGTGATTATTTTTTGCATAATCTGCTTTGTTTTTCAGTAAAACAACAGATCAGGTCTTGGTAGAAGTAAATCCTCACTGAGCTAGCTGTGACAGTCTCATAAACCAAGCTCAGACTTTACATATATGGCATTTTCATTAGCACAAAACTGCAGCTTGAGGAGTGTTTGTGTCCATAAGAAAAGCATGTTTTCCCCCATAGCACATTGGTTTTTCCCAGTGCAAGGCTGCAAAACCATAGCTGTTCTAAAAGCTGTGCTGAAGCAAAGAAGCAATAGCAGTGGCACAAAGGCAGGCCTGTAGTTTTTAGCAAAATATTCTGCTCACTGACTCAGAGAGGACACTGAAACCTCCACGGACTGCCAGAAGGTTTGTGTGGGAGCTGCAGAGCACAAGTCCTCAGCTTTATCATTGGCTAGACTTTCAAAAATCTTTCAAAAGCCTACTGCTTCCAAAAAGCTGACTGCATCCAAAATGACTGGCACAGGGTTTGCAACACAAAATAATATGGGCAGGAGAAAAATAACCTTCATTTCCCACTGTGAAAGCACATTTCACCTTGAGGAGATTTCTACAGAGAAATGTTGGCAGTCATATTCCATATTCCCTCGCCAGTGCACTGCACCCTGGTGGGTCGGTGGCCAAGGCTGGCAACTCCTAGGTCCGTTTTGAAAGGGATTTTAACTCTTGATTGTTTTGTTTTCCAGTAGAGTTACAGGACACAGACCACATGTAACATGTGGTGTGAGGGCAGCTAGATGGCACCCGTTACAAAGGGCATTCTCAGGATGGTTGCTCTGGGAAGACACAGGCAGGAATCCCTGTCCTGAGGCACAAGGAAGAGCATCAAAAAGAGCTCAGAAGAGCCCTTAAGAAAGGAAGTCAGCTCCTGCAGGCTTGCTGATGTCCATATGTATTTCAGACTCTACCTGGCGCTGGTGGGGTGTCTGGAACAGGTACCTTCAAAGCGTTGTTACTTTTGCCAGTAAGGTGAGAGATGGATATTTCTGCGCAAAAGGCATTCCCTGCTTTCCCTTTGCCCAGCTCTGTGAGGTGCAACAGCAAGCTGGGGAGAGACAAAGCTCCCAAGAGCTGCTTAAAGCTTTGAAGGCTCAGCCACTTCTTTTCTTTCACCCTAAGCTGTCGTGTGATCAAAGGAGGCAGATGGAAGAGAATCACTCTGCAGTGACATGTAAATGGAACAAAAAACCCTGATAAGCCCCTGCCATCTCCCTGTGATTTTTGTGAGATACATGCTGAGCAGAAAACTGTACAGTAGCAAAGCCAGCCATTTTGCAGGAGAGACCAGCACACTTGCTTGCCAGTTGGAAGCTGGTGCCTCTTCTTGCAAGCACATCACGGAGCAACACAATTACATTTGCCCAGGCAAAGATTATTTAACAGGAAAATCGCAAAAGGAAGAAAGATGGGAGTAGACAAAAAAATATACATAAGAATTTTCCTATTGGTATTAAAACTAAGTCTGGAGAAGCTGAAATCAAGCCCTGGGGTATGAAAAACCCAAGTCCATCATATTTCCCATCTGTTTAATCCTGAGATTACAATTCGGGCGTTACAATTGCCCTCAGAGGAGCCTTTAGCACTGCACACCTAACTCATTCCTAGTACAGAGAATTTCAACATTCCCTACCCATGTCTGTACATGGTCAGAGGAGATCCAACCATCTGTGACTGGTCAAGCAGAAGCGTCCCAAGGGTAAGCATATGGGCAGGATTTTGATTTTTCCAGTCAAAAAAATGAAGGTAGGATGAGCTAAGGAAAGAAGAGGTGATGAAAGATTAAAGACTTCAGTACAGAAACTCTAAAAAAAAGGGGGGGGGGGGGAGGAAAAGCAAAGAGCACTGAAGAATATTTAAAATTAAATTTAAATAATATTATGTTCTACTTTCTTCCTGCCATTAGCTGCAGCAAGATCACATTTTTTCATAGCTGTGACATGAATGTACTCCTCCCATATACCAGGCATATAAAGAGAGTATTACAGCAGTAGCAAGACCACAGACAACCACAACTGCACCCATCTTCTATTAAAACAGGCAAATCAACAGGCTTCCCTTTCTGATGAAGGGGGAAAAAATGGTCCTGGAAGAGGGCTGAAGCAGGGGACTGGAGAGGAAATACAGCTATTCGCTTTGTAACCCACAACAGTCATTTATCTTGATGTGGCATTGCTTCCATTTATTTGGAAGGAAAACCTCCAGCACGGCTAAGGAGCACGGAAGGGTGTCCTTGCACACCTTAGGGCTCATGTCTCACTTCAAAAAGCCTCAAGCTTTGCAAACAGGAGCACGTCCCCCACCAGACTGTGTGGTGATCTCTATAGGGGCAGGAATACCTCTGCATCTGGGTGACAGATGTGGGACACAGTGAGCACCCATCTCACTATTACAATTAGGTATGTCCAATTATGATACATAATTACTCATTACAGTGTTATTCAAGAAGTAGCACTGCAACTCCCTATCTAGAAAAGAGCCATGTGCGTGGAAGCCGTTCTGTTGGATTCCCCATTCCGAAGGGCCAGCTTAACTTTGCTTTTCTAATTTTGTCATCTTTCATTTTTTCTGTGAATGTCACACAGGAAAAAGAGCCCTAGAAAAGTGGGACTGCTTGTTAAAGCCTAATTAGCCAAGTAGAAACCACTCATGTCTGCTGTATCAGGCTCAAGAGCTTCTTGAGCTTCTTCTCCATACGTACGAACCTGATTTATACAGTTCCTAGACAAGATTTGGATTCCTGAATATGTGTAGGAACAGAGATTACCTTCTACCTCTTCTTGACCACAGGTTGAGGAAAAGAGTAGAAACTGATGGTCACTAAGGTAGCTGGAATTAGAAGGCCATTTTTCTCATTAGAATGGAGTGCAGCGCTAAGAAATGAATTGCGTGTGGTTCATGCGTTAGTAGTTCGTTAACTGCAGCAGCCCTTGTCATGCCAGAGCATTGGATTGCCACAGTGCACACTCCACTGACTGCTGGGTTACACGTCAAGCAGCCTCCCAGACAGGGACTAATTGAAGAGCCAGGTGTGGCACTTCACCAGCAAAAGGAGGCTGGCTCGAGATGAAGCAATTACATACGTAGTATTATAGTGCTCTAAGAAACAGTGCGTTGTTTCTTGCATGTCAAAGTGCTGCAGCTTCTATATGCTTTGCATATGAATGCTGAGGCTGTTAAAATATTGGTGCCACAACTCCGAAATAGCATTCCCAAATCAGGGTTCTGATTCTAGTGGATGAGGGTAGCAAAACAGAAACAATTTTTTTAAAAAAAAAAAGCAGGTTTTTTGCTATTTTGGGCATTCACCTACCTTTATGGGCTTGTCAAGAGAATGACTGCTTTCTTAGATTCCCCATATCTCTGACATGTAGGAGATCTAAGAGCATAAGCTGACTGTTTAACAGGGCTTAGCATCAAGTTATTTCCTGAAATATAGATGTGTTTATACTGAAACAAATGTTTTTGTTGCAAGGCATCCCCCTGCCATGATGTGCTACATCAGATTGAGAGGATTTTAAAAGGATCTGCCTGTCTTCCCCACCCTCTGGGTAATTAGATACATGTGTACTGCGTAGGATAGATCGGTTTTTTGTCTTTTGGGTTGGTTTTTTGGTTTTTTTTTTCTCAATCAGTCAGGGAAACAAGAAACTGCAGCTGAGACTGGAATGTGGCACCTTATAAATAAGGCAGGAGACAAGATGCACTCTGATGGCTGAATACAGTAAGGTTATTCAGCTCTAAGCCTGCCTAATCACTGAAGTCAAATGTAATGAATTTACTGGAGTGATCAAGGCCCGAGGGAGGGAATTTTCCCCTTTTGCACAAATGGCACCATACGTGGGCCAGGAAATTCCTTGGCCAAGGTAGGGGGTGTTGCTCCAGTGCGCACACACAGGGCATGAGAGAACAGCACTCTCTATGGGCACCACCACAGGCGGTGGTGCTGGAAACACGCCGGGGAGGGGAAGCCCCTGAGCTCTGGTGCCTGCAGGGGATCTCGGGCGGGCAGTCCAGAGAACTCCGGCGCCATGGCAGAACCTGGAGTAGAAGCAGCCATGGTCACTTTGACTACGGGGTAACCCGCTCCTCCCAAGCCAGCTTTTACACAGAATTAGAAGTGAGAAACTGCCGAAGTACTTGGCTTTGGGCAGCCCAAGCCAAGTGCTGGGCTGCTGCCATTTGTCTCCTTTGGTACCTCTTGGCCAAGGCTGAGACATCCCTACTCCTCTGTAGGTTCTGTTTACCCCAACAGCTGAGTGCAGGGCTGGGTTACAGCTCCTCTTGAGGCATTTCCACGGATGCATTCACGAGCTGCATCCTGCCCTCACAAAGGGAGTGGAAACACTGAAGCTCAAGACACATCTTCCACGCAAAATTCTGGTATTCATCAATATGCCAGCAAGTAACTTTCAGCACATTACTGAGTTACCCTCGCAATCAACAGATTTTGGCAGGCAGATTATGGCATCTAAGGTTGTAGCAATCCATTGCTAAGAAAAATAGCAGCTTTTTTTTTTTTTCTAAGAAAGCAAAAGGAGAAGATGCATACACATATACACATATACAGTGAGGACCCTAATAGCTATCCTATAGCTTCACATGCATCCAGAAAGGCACAGGAATATAAGCTGTTTCCAAGACTGCTGAAATGTCCAAAGATACTCACATTTGATGCTTTAAACTAATTAGGAAGCTAATAACCCAATGTCACTTTTTCTCAGATTCACTGAGGAAAATAATGAGAGGAAACAATATCTTATGAATGGAAAAGAATAGGTAAAATGGAGGTCAAAATGTTACTTTTTACAAGCTCAGAAACAAGTCTTATGAAATACTTCTCAAAGATGTTCGTTTGGTGCAAAAGAAGAAAAAAGTGGGGGAAAGAAAATGACACACCTCAAATGGATCAGCACAAGGAACTGCTTTTCTCTTGGAGTACATGGAATGCAAGGACAGAATTTCCTTGGAGTTTTTTCAAGGCATTCAAATTTCCAGCATGCCCATACATTTCTTGAGTACCATTAAACTCCAAGAAAACTTGAGGCTACCAATGTATCTTGCGCATTTCATACTCCAGACACAGATCATGTCAGCATGCTTTCATCATCCTGGAAGGGTCGCCTCATAAACATGTCCCACAGAAGGCATCTGGGGTGGCTGAAAGGAAAATAGCCACCTTCTAGATGGATTTGTATTAGAAACTTTCACTGCCATGTGTTTCACTGTCACAGCAGAGACAAAAATAAGCCAAAGAGGCCATGAAATACTACTGAAACAAACCTCCCACAGCCACACCACCAGAAAAACCATCTGCCCCATCTATTCTTTCACAACAGCCCCAGCTCAGCAAATACACCAGGGAAGATCAGTGGCAACAAAACACAAATTTTGTACTATTTTCTTTGTCTATGGTTCTTCCGTGTGACAGTCCTCATGTAGCAGGGGACATCTCATGTGGACTGAATCCAGGCTACAGCATCATGAGGTGAGACTGAGCGATTCTGCTGCTGGGGAAAAGCAAAAATGACAGGTCTCAGTACACCTACAGACATCTTAAAGTGCTAAAACACAGACAAGCAAGCCACCACATGAAATGGTGAAAGAGCCACTGGAGTCTGACACCTGTTTTGTAACAGACAAAATTTGCCTTGGACCCATGTTTTACATAAGCAAAACTCACTTTTCACAGCCTCACATCTCACAGTATTGAGGGGTGCCCAGAGAAGTTGTGGGTGACCCATCCCTGGAAGTGTTCAAGGTCAGCTTAGATCAAGCCCTGAGCAGACAGGTGCCATTCTACGTCCATTGCCATTCTGTGCTATAATAAGTGAAAAATTTATGACATCATCATGCCTTGAATAACACATAAAAGTTACCACTAGCATTGAAACATGAAATAATAAGAGTAACTGATGCTATTAAATTACAAAATTAAGTTTATTTTATCAACATTATAAATACTTTCTTTCCCTCCATTTAACTCCAAAATGAGATAGTAAAACCAGTACAATGGAACAATTCAGGAGCTCCTCGGTTCTACTGAAAAACGTTCCCTTTAATAACAAATTAAAATGGAAAATGAGATTTTGTCAGTCCAGCAATCTCAGTAGCTGAGCATCTCTAGGTACTTTGTCATTCAAATGGCACAATTTCAAGTGTGTTCTCATATGTATGTGTGCATCTATATACATGCATACTGCTATTTATAAATATACATATATATAGTAATATACACACATTAACAGACACAGCCACTGAACAGACACTTTTGGTAAATCAAAATGCTTTAAGTGTAATTTAAGTGGACTCCCAGCTGCACACTGGAATTTGGGCCCTGCCCAGTGCAGGCACAATTGTACTGTACTAATCTAGACCCCAAGTGCTCCAGAGATTCAATACACGTGTCACTTTTCACTGCTGCACAGTCTGCCTGCCTTCGGTAGTCCCATCACACTTGAAAAAGGGTAAGGAACAGTCCTGCAGCATCCTGGTCCCGAACTGCCCTCAGTGAACCAGCTTCTGATATTCCTTGCCATGCCTGAGCCATTGTAGAAAACAATAGATGTGCTCCGTTACCTACAAACACAAAACGTCACCAGTATCTAGTGCACCACGTGTGCAGTGCTTTGGGACACCTTGAACATTAAAGGCACTACATCCAGCCAGTTCCTGTTCCCCCTGTGCTGGGGGCTATTTTTATCCTACAGTAGCTGTCTCCTACTAAGCACGCAGCATGGGCAGCTTTCCAGAGACCCAACAGGCTCACTCTGATCGTATCATGGTACTCCAGCTTCCAGGGAAAAAGGCAGGCCACGCTCTCTCGTGTGCTCCGAGCTCCTCTGAGCAGTCCAAATGGCACAAAATTGCTCGGGAAATCTGCCCATCCTGACAAGCTGCTCCAGAGCAGCCACAGCTGCAGGCACCTCCTGGGTACCAGGGATGGGCTGACAAGGGGAGGACAACTGGGGACAGAGGGACCAGACCCAGCTCCCTTATCATAATCCACATGTGGCCTCTGGAGGCTACCTGTGATTAAAGCAAGCCTTTCCTGCTCCCCCTGCTTCATGGGACTAAGGGACCGGGGAGCTCTCACAGGCTCAGTGACCACACTCAGCCTGGCCTCAGCACAGGACAGAGCCAAGCTCTTGTGTCATTGAAACTTCCTCCATTTCTCACATCAGTGAAACAAACCAAAATATTAAAGTGATAGTAACAGAATTCTTATTTTCATCAAATATATAGAAATATTACAGTAACGCCTTTTCTCACAGCTGGGAGATGATGCAAGGCCTACCATGAAACCACAGTGTGAGGATCTTTCCTTGTGGAAATATCACATAGACCAAAACTATATTCTATTTTTTTTTTTTTTTTATTTTAACAGTTGCCAAATTCTGTTCTAATATATACACATACTTATTTTCTCCACAAGCCCCTGGATAATTATCAAGGGAAGTAATTTGGCTTTCGTATTTTATTTTTTAAATGAGAAAGGTAAAGACAGAAAATAAGACAAAATACATTTCATGTCACCGTTGATCTATAGATTACAAATATATATAGTTTCCTTCCAGAGGAAGAAATACTAAAGAAATATTTTGCCCATATCAAATGAACTTTTGAAAAGAGGAAAAAAAAATTTAAATATATTTTTTAGCTCCCCCCTCCCTATCATAACAATCACTTGTGGTTAAAAAAAAAAATAAAAAAGAAAAAAAATTGCATTCATTTGGCTTCCTCCACTTCTACCAAAGAAGAAAAACTTATCTGGATAATGACCTGAGTTATTTTCATGGTTTCCAAATGTATGTAACCCCAGTGATCACCATCTATCAGAGAGCTACCCCTAGCAAGGCATGTGAAAACAAACACTGATGGATCTTTCAAACCAAACAACAAAGCAAAATTCAAAATCGTATTGCAAGAATTATGCCAAAAGTCAGCCATGAGCCTCTTCATGGGAACTGGTCTGACAAAGTAGAAGTGGAAGCTCTGCTGTTTTGCCAGCTGAGATATCTGTAGCAATTGGAAACCCAAAGGTAAAACTTTTTTTATGCCTGTGTATTTGTTTGCTTTATCTTCTTTTGTGGTTTTAAGACAGTGAACAGATGAGTACAGGAGACACAGCCGGCCTTTACAGCAGCTAAGCTTCACATTTCAAACTTCTTGTGGGTAACAAGGCAAAGAGCTGCTGCTTGTCCTTCTCCAGGGGGACAGACTCCCCAAAACTTTGTTCACTTGAAAAATCAGATAGTTTAGAGGTTCAGTGAAAAAGGTTTTCCCGTTCCCAATGCCACCAGGCCAGTGCCCATTTGTTTGTCGGCAGCAGCAAGCCCAGGCTGGCTGCTGATGTTCCAGGTCTCCTTCATCCCTCTGGCAGTACTGCAATGGGGACTAGGTCTGTAAGTCACTCCATCAGAATTCCCAGAGTGTTGCACAAATCTCTCCCCAGTGTGAAACCCATCTTTTCAAAAGTAAAGAACAGCTGTCGAGTTCTAGGCAGGCCTGAAACCTGAGCAGAACCGGGTCAGTCATTACGTGCACAAAAGTGATATGAGAAACCTTCCTGGTGACTTTCTGCTCTGCCATTCAGCACGGTAAGTCCCATATACCTCCTTTCCATACAAAAGCCTGTCTCACGAGGATACCACAGGCATATGCTCAGTAACAATGAGGTTGGGTTTTGTCACTGCTGTAAATCTAACTGTGCCCTACACCCTGGGAAACAAGGCAGATGCAGTATCCTCTCCGAAACCAAGGAAACTCCGTGGTGGTTGAGTACTGACAGCACAGCTTCCGAGAGGATGGCAAGGGAGGGAATGTAGCTGGTTAAAACACTGGATATTTCTTAAGGGCATCCAGAGCTCCTCAAATATTTTGCTACTGCCTGACCATTGGTGAAGACAACACAGAGATAACAGGTAATATTTAACTGATGAGAAGTGAGGGGAACAGGAGAATAAAAGCAATGCAGGAAATTGTAAGGATGGAGGAGGGCCTGGCTGGGTGGCTTAATGTCCCAGTTAGTTTGGAGTTTTGTTCCCCCACACCCTCTTTACTCTTTCTTTTTTTTTTTTTTTAAATAAATTGTACAGATGAACATGGGAGAAGTTCATGCTACTTGCTGGAAGCAATAAAGGTAAATTTTTGTGGCCTATGGATTCCACAGACCTTTAAGTGTCCCACCTCATCCATCATGGGCTAACTTATGGAACATAACTGTTCCGTGGCAAGACTCAGTAGCCCTTAGAAACTGGTGGCATGTCCTCAGGTATTTTCCTCGAGACTGAGACACACGTTGGTTCCATCAGTTTCTTCCTCACGTGATGCCCGAGTGCCTCAGGTGCAGTCTCGAGATTTCCAGGGATCCTCTTGGACATTTTCAGACATCAGACTGCCGTCTCTAGATCCTCATGGGAAACCATTTGATAGTTCTGTCGACTCTCCAGGTAGGAGGCCAGATCCGGATCACCAGCTTGCTGAGCCCTGTCACGAGGGGTCTTACCCTGTAATAAGAAACATGAAGAGAAGGTATCACATTTAGAACAACAGATGACTTCTAGGCAGAAGGCGATTAACAAGTCAGAAACCACTTGTCTGAATTTCATCCGCTTTTGAAAGCTTTTTGCAACGTACAATTCTATCATCTGAACAAATAACAGAGTCACAGATGATCTCTCTTCCCACTGTAGGCTGCCTCATAGAGCCCAAGAAGGAAGGAATTGGTTTTGATTGCCTGGCTGCAGCGAAGGTGCTTCTGAATCTGGAGCCCAGAGAACTGGCCCACTCTCAGCTGCTGACCACATGGTACTTGTGCTCAGAAACTCCAGAGAGGCAGCTTCTGGATCATGTTCCTAAGCAATCAGGCTGTTGCAATGATGGAATATTCTTTGGATTTGATTTTTCCCAGACTTCTCTCTCAGTCAAGCTTACACCAAGAGAGTGATGTGGTTAGTGTCACATCAGTAAGCATAGGGGCAAGCCAGGGCAAAAGAAAACAGTTAGCCGTTCTCACAAAGTGAGTCAGCCACAGTAATCAAGGCTCACAGATGCTGTGCAATCAGAAACCAAGGCTGCAGGTGGTCCTTGCCCACAGGCCTCTCTTTTGACCACACAGGAAGAGGATACTGCTGTGCCATGGAGATGCCTCATTCACACCCAGTGCACCGAATAGTTGGAGGCCAGGCTCTCACTGTGGTGACAATGACCCGTGTTGGGGACTGAACTGAAGTCTCTTGTACTTGTTTAAATCAATACAGTTTTCCCTATAAAAATAGCTTGCTCAAAAGGAGCTGCCCTTGGCACACACAAGGAAGCCCCAGTCATGCAAACAGCAGGGACGGATGCTGATCGGTCCCGCTCGGCTGTGGGGATTTATAAGTGGTTGATAGAGCTGCTTTACCTTGGAGTCTGTCTTTCTCAGAGAGGCTCCCGCATCCACCAGGAGCTGGCAGACGGCGCGGTGGCGCTGGCAGGCTGCCTTATGTAATGCTGTCTCACCCCTAGACCAAAGTACAGAAACCAGCAGTGAGACACGTCACACCAATGTACATTTACGAAGTATGAGGTGCAGAGGATAGACACAGAAGGATGCTGCATTTCTGCGAGGTTCCCTCTTGCTGGCAGAGGTAGGCTTGTGCACTCTCTCCCTTAGCATCTACATCCTTTGACCCAGTAGGAAAGCCTGCAACGCACAAATAGCAGACGAAGAACTTCTGAGGGGTGGGAAAGAAACATGCATAGATTTTATGTATTCAGAGGACTGAATGTCACATTCCCGTCCAAAGACCAGCTCTGTTAACTGCTGCAAAGGCAAACCAGCCGCCTTCTTATTTCACAGGAGGCGAAAAAGCAACAGGGTTTGTTTCTTCCTGCAATTTCTTTCCTCAGCCTCATTCTTAGAGTCATTCTATAAAAATCCTGCCCACCAAAGTTATGACTGCTGCACTTGCTGCCCTGGTTCTGATACCCTGCTCTCCTGGATGTTTGAGAGCAAGAGCTGTGTGCTTGTTTTCCACCACTGGACTGCTGAGCTACTGCGGAAGATTAAACACATGCTTTTCAGAAGAGAACACTGTAGTGGGAGCACATTTGTTGCAAAGCTTCTCACTCAGACTGGAGCTAAGTCTGACAGGATTCTGAAACTGACTGTAGTACTGAGAGTAAAGAAATCTATGTAGATTTGCCTAGGAAGAAGAAGAAAGTATGCTTTGAGTGGGTTGAAAAGGAGTCCTTAATACAAACATCCAAAAAGCAGGGCCATTACATAACCTGTGAAATAACAAATGACAAGAAATACATGTAGTAGGACAAACCTTGCACCTACCTACACAGAGTGCATAAAGGAATTTCAGCCCCCATCCATGACAGGGGAAGTTGAAATGCTAAGAGGCAACCTTGCAATAAATATGCCCTTGCTGCATGAGAACTAGTATTAGAATGGGATACTATCCTATTTCCCCATGAGGACCAAAACACAAATTCATACTGCTAGTTACAGCTTGAACCTTCCCTGTCCAAGGGTTAGAGGTAGAGGAACCTTTGTAAAAGGAAGCCCTCATAGCTATGCTCACTAACACTTTATGTGGTTGTGCTGTGCTCCTGGATGAAAAGAACCAGGCAGTCCATCCAGTCCCCGTCACCTCTGGACCTCACTCATGCACCTTGTGCAAAAAGGTCTTCTTTGTTAGCAGAGGAGGGCACTATGGGATGAGAAATGGTAGGCTTGATCCCTATGAGAGAGACTGCTTTTGTTTCACATGTATTACACACATTTTCCAAAATTATTCATGCTTCCCTTACATACTTTTGTGAAACTTTGATTATAAAAGATGTAAAAAAGTTGGGAATTGGAAAGGAAAGTATTTTGTTTTGTTGTTTGGGTTGGGTTTTTTTAGTATAAGAACAGAGCTGATTGATGTTTTAACTATTTGATGGAAACCTTCAACTACACAGATCCTGGTCACTTGGGAGAGCTAAGGCAGAGCACCCTGGATGAATCAAGAAGGGACTGAAAAAAGGTGTAGAGCAAGAAAAGTAATTTCCTGACTTCTGGAATTTACTCTTCAGGCTGGTCCCTGAAACATCAGGGAGGAGGCCTGTTAGAGGCCAGAAACATCAAAACACAAAGCAGGGCTTCTCTTCATCTAGGAAGATTAGGAAGCATGGGAAGCAATATGGGGAAGGTCCTCTGCGAAATCTGAGAAATGTTTGGTTTAGGCAAGAAAGCCACATGTGAGGTAGGTGATATGCAGTTTTTAGGGGGACTTCTGTTTGTTTTTGAAGAGCTGTGCCATTTTGAATGTTTTTCCTGTTTAAAAGTTTGCACTTGAAAACCAAGAGGAGTCTGCTAGTCTAACACACATAATACAAAGGACAGAGTAGGTTGTACTTACGTTTCACTGTCTGCCATGTCCAGTAATTCAGATGGACCTGCAAAAGACAGTCAGGTATGTCATATAGCATTTGTCTGCATGACTAAAAGAATATGTCTACCAGAAGAAGATTCCCAGTACAAATATATAAAAGAAGTCAAGTGAAAGCTCTACCTGCACCAATATGTCAAATTTCAGTGTAATATTTGCTTGTGTGAGCCCTTGCACTAATAAAATTCTGAATGCACAGTCACTGCTGGAGTGTCAGCAAAAGGGAGTAGCAGCCTCTAAATTATACTCAGAATGAATATTCATGGAGTTTATTTTCTCACTCTTCACCTTGCTCAATTAAGTGGTTCACATAAGTACAGTACATTGAAACTGCTGATATACTGGAAACCCTGATATATTGCAAGTTAAAATCTATTGTTGGTGCTAGAGGGAAAATGTCATTAGGAAGTTGAAATTAGCCAAATTCCATCCTGAATGACATCCGTGTGCTGCTCCATTTAATAGTGTTATACAAAATGTAGATCAGGGTGGAATATTCCCAGCGGTCTTTATATTGATATGCAAATCCTGTAGTCTAGTTGTTAGCAATGATCAGGAAAGTAAGACTGAGAAAAACAGAAAAGATTTTTGTTAAGTGGGGGAAAAAAAATAATGCATTTCTGTTGATGTCCTTTTATCCTTGATATTCACTACAGGCAGATATTTACAGCAGCAAATTCCATCACTGAATTACAGTGATATGGAAAGGCTAGGATCTGGATAGCGTTTTTTAAAAAAAAACAACCTTTCCTTTGCAGTCTGTCATATTATTCATGTCTCCACTGCTCTGGAGTGTAGTGTTAGATGGTATAGGGCAGTTAGCAAGGGGAACAGGAAAACTTTACAAGACTTTTCCTTCCTGAGCATGAATATCCCTCCTCAGCGCACTACGACTTTGAAATTCAAGAGTCCTCAAGAGCTTACAGCAAATCTCACCTGAAACTGAGGAATTTCACACTACTTGCTTACAAAGGCCTACACACAACCTCCCTACACTCCTTTCGCTCTGAGTGCGTGTCAAAACAGATCAGAGCAGCTTGTCTTTACCTCCTTGCTTTTACAATATACACATGGAGCATCGCTGGGGGCTCCTGGAGCTGCAGGCAGCTCCTTCCCTTCGTCTTCTGCCATCATGAGAAAGGGTGGTGCTTAGTCCTCAGTGCACAGGGCATTGTGTGCCACTGCATACCTGTCATGACAGTTCCCCAAAATCCATAGCCACTGCCAATTATTAAATGCACCCTGGCTCTACCACCACACATCCCCATCCCCACGCTTGGCAGTTGTATGTTCACTCCTGCCTGTCAAAAAGAAGAATCAGTCATTACCCCTGAGCTCCCAGAAGCATGAAGAAGGATAAATGGTGATAAGCAAAGCCTCTTGTTGAGACAAAAAAGATAATGCCTGAGAAACTAAAAACACAATTAAAAAGACACATACAAAGAAAAGGAGTCCTTTACATTTCCTCAGAGAAAATCATGTTCTCTCAACAGTTAAGGTAATTCCCCGTAGCTTCCAGTGATGCCACATCCCAGTGGTAAGTAAGCAAGAATGGCTTGCAGTGTGCTGGAGCAGACACTGCCACCTGTTTTTCCTGTTCAGGGATGGAGCAAGGAAGGCTATATTGCCAAGGTGGAACAGGGTGACAGGCCTGGCTTTATGGGACATAGAGGTACTTGCCCAGGTAAGCGGAAAACGGTGTTAAAATTTAAGTAAAGGTAGTAAAACGGAGAGTAGTTAGAAGAATATGACCTGAGAGGGAGAAGAAAGCTGGGGCAGAGGGAGTCTTGAGAGAAGCCAAGGGTGGAGGAAAACTGGTCTGAAGCAGGAAGGAATAGCAGGGCTAGGACTGTGAGGGTAGCCTGTGGGTACAGACCTGAGGAGATGACAAGTACATCCCACCTACATGCAAAGGGTGCTCTCCTGGATACTGTCCCAAATTGAGCATTCCATGGGAGAGCCCGGACTCCATCTGAGCCAGACATAAGGGCCAGATACTGGGGTTAATAATTAGCTGCACGACGTGGTACCAGGATTGATTAATTTCATTCTCTCTGGCCTATCTCTGAAGCTGGAATGTCCCAGCTCACAGCCTGAGCTGTGCCCTTTGCTTCTTTATTTTATTTTCACTTGTGCTTCTCTTAAACCATCTCACGCCCTCCTCCTAATTCCCTTTCCCCTCTTTTTTGGACCTCATTTTTATATCAGTCTCCCTGGCGCTGCCAACCGACCATTCCAAATCCCCCTCTGCCCGGGGACAAAAGCTGCACAGATGTGGGAAGGGCTGGCACTGGGAAAGCTAACGGCACTGTCATCCTGACCCAGCAGGGAGGCGGCTGTTTCACTCTGGGACAAGAGGCAGAGAAAGAAAAGGGGACCAAGGCACAGAGAGAAAGAGGACAAAATAACCCAATAGAAATCCGGAAGGGAAATGCATGAGTGAGATTTCTATCAAGGAAAACAGCAGGGGGGGAAATAAAAACAAAAGATAGAAATGTGTGGAGAGGTGGAGGGAGGAAAAAAGAGAGAGAGAAAGGGAAAAAGAGACTGGAGGGGGCTGAAGAATGGCAGGATGGGGACGGGGGACGGGCTGGGGGGAGAAGTTCGCATGAAAAGAGCTGAAAGGCATGACGCACTGAGGGGAAGCCCAGCTGAGATCACTCTCTTTCCTTAACATCGCCCATAGACTGTCTGTGTAGAATTATTAACTTTTTTCCTTGTCTCCTTTTGCCCTCTTTCGCTCCACCAAAGCCCTTCTCCAGTTTCTCAGAAGGCAAAGCAGCCTGAGCTGGCTGTGGGAGGAGGGAAGGGAAGGAGACGCTCAAAAGCAGCTTCTCCTTCACGGAGCTCACTACAACAACAACAAAAAAAAAAGACTTTAAGTGACCATATTTCAGAGGCATTTCCAAAATATACGGCACCACACATTCGTGAAAGGCCGCTGGGCCCACAGCATAGTCCTCTCCAATGGATGTGGTTACAGCTAACCACAGGAGACCCTCAGATATTAACCCCCACCAGATAAGTGTCCTGTCAGTCCTTCACAGAAACAGGGAAAAAGGGGATTTACTCTAAGCAGTAATGTCAGATATTATCAACATTTCTGGATGTTTATCTGTCAAAACCCTCTTTGTTTAATAACCTGATTGAGGTTATTATCTGGGGGACGAAACTGCATGTGGATCCTTACCTTCACAAAGTGGGAGTATTTTTAAAATAACAGTAACCTCGAAATTCAGAACTCTTTCTAGCCTTTCCCCCAACTCCACACTCTTCTTTTTCACCTGATGTGAAAATTAGCAATTTTTTTTTCTGCTAGTGTCTTTTAGCTCAGAATTTGCACTGTAATATAGAGGCTGGCCAGGTTATGGGAGCATTCCTTCCTACCTGTCTGTCAGCCAAGTTGCTGTAAAATTTGGTAAACTTGAAATTAAAGTAGACTATGTTATACCTCGTGCCTTCTAGAAAAACTTAACTATTTTCTGCTTAGGGCCCTCACAAATGACCACTACCCAAAAGCACTCGCAAATCTAGACATTCTAACAAATGTTATACAACCTCGCTCTCATTCAGTGTTGCTTTCTGATGACTATTCAAGGTTTGTCCCCAGCACACATCTCTGTCACAGCAAAATTTCCTTTCCAAAAGCCTTCTTATGGAAGAACTTCTGAATCTGGTCATGATGCAAATCCAGATTCACTGATGGCTCTTAACTCTGGACTTTGAAGTGGTAAGATTAATGAAAGCATCATCTTTTTTTTTTTTTTTTTTTCAGAGGATGCTTTCTAGTGAAGCAAGGACATTGAGGTTTGAGGACACAGAAATGTTTGGGATGGGATGCCCTACATACCATCTGTTGCATCAGAAGTTCCCACCACAAACTCCTAAGGCAGCTGTAAGAATCTTTCCTCTCTTCTGTTTAAAATTAAAATACCCTAGATGAACTATACAATTCTTGCTTGCCTTTTCAATGTCTAGAGGAGACAAGACAAGGACAAGGACAAGGCAAATGGAATTATTTGTATAATGTTTATAAATTACAAATTTTTCACAGCTGCCAGATAAAGACTTCAATCCAAGTTTGATACCAAATATAGATGATTTAGGAGGCCCTTTTTCTAACAGAGGTTCTTAAGCCTTCCTCAATTCTGCTTGTGTTAAGCAAGTAGACAGTTAACTCTTCTCTGAGGTACGTGCATTAGGATGTGATGCAGTTGCTGACTGCAGCATTAAAAAGCTGTGGTTCTGATACCTGCTGAGTTTGGCCTCAGTTTCTAGCTAAGCATTTCTCAGCTACAGGGAAGTTTTTAAAGCTGACCCTTCTACTAAAAGGGAAAGACTCCTGATTTAGGTGGGCAGTCTTGAACGAGCGATAGGTCTGTGTATCTGACCTTCCTGCATGGAGGATAGAGACAAACTGTTTTGCTGGAGCAGCAGCCAGCACGACTCTTCCTGCAGCAGCAAGCAGCTGTCGTCCTGACACCTACTATGCTGGTGCTTCAGCTGCTATTCCAGGCTTGTGCTGGGCCACTGCGAATTATCTGGCAGTACTGCACAGCAGTCCCCCTGTGTGACTCATCTCTGCTATTTCTAATATAAGATAGGTTAGTTTCCTCCGCTTAACATCTAAAATAATTTTGATCATGATCACAGAATAGCTTTTCATATCAATGTGCCCTGCATGTTTGCAGAAAGCCCTTTCTACAAAGGACAGCTTTAGCATCACTATGCCGTTCTGCTTCCTTTGTAATCCTCGTTTTATGGGTGCCACTCCTGTCCTGGATTCACCCCACTGTTTTTCAAACTAGACAGTTAAAATTCCCAGAGTGGTGGGTTTTGTCTTCTTTTGTTGCTGGTTTTTTTTAGGGATATTCAGAAGATTTTTCCCTGTGTGGTTAATATTAGATTTTCTGTACTGTGTGATTGAGGGTATTTTACAGTGGAACTCCTGTTATCATTGACTATCTCCAGCCATGTATGGGAAGCAGACAAACTACAGAAGAAGTGTGACTGGGCAGAGGTAATTGCCAGAACAGAAGTAAGACTCATTTTTATGAAATTTTTATGGGTGGATATCAGCAGAGACAAGAAGCTCCACGCAGGGAAAAACTTAGATATTAGTAGCACTGGATCAGGTCGGATACAGTAATTAATGCTGAGAAGATGCCAAATGCCAGAGAATGCAAAGAAAAACAAGGACATGATGATGATGATGATTCAGCAAGAGAGCTCATTTGTGGCTGAGAAGTGCTGAGGGTAGAAATGAGTTTCATTAATTGCTCGGTGGGAGAAGAGAGGAGGCCTCTATTAGAGCATTGTCCCATGCACTCCCTGATCCCCAGAGTATGTTAAACAAACAATGCATTTGGAGAGGCTCAGAGGACATATATCTGGAAAGCTGCAAAAGCTTCCTGCCATCTTTGGGGATAAAGAAGGGAGAGAGGAGCTGAGCTGACATTTGCTCAACCTCCTGATTTGTCTAACAGTCCGTAATCCCTCACATTTCTCTATTTACTTTAAAAATTCCCATGGATTCCCTGCTTGCATTCTTACCAGTCTTAATTACCTCACTTTAAACCTTCACCAGAAGAACAGTAACTAGGTCAGACTGTGACTAAGTTAAAGTATATGTGTCTAATAAAAATCCTGGAGAAGCATCCGTGACAGTGAATTGGCTCAGGTCATGTGCAGCGTGAAAAGAGACCAGGGGCAGTAAGAAAATAAAGCAAAATTCTGCCTGTCTACAGAATTCAGTGGCACATATGTGCACTGAGACCCATGAGATAATCCAGAGCAGTTAAACAGGAGGTAGTTAGCCCTGGTAAGGCTTGCTAGAACTGGTGAGAAAACCAGTTAGCCCTGGTAAGGCTTGCTAGAACTGGTGAGAAAACCAGTTAGCCCTGGTAAGGCTTGCTAGAACTGGTGAGCAAACCAGCCATTATTTGGATATGGGGCTCACTGCACTGCCCTATCCATGTGTAGGTATCTGTACACAAAGGACTAAAAGAACAAATCGGCCCCTCTCAGTCAGATTTTTGGGGCACAGTTCAGCTGCCCACACAGATATTTAGTGCTATTTGATATACCTGTGGGCAAGCCTTGGGATGCATCTGGAATGACAGAGGCTCTTGCTTGGACTTTGGCTGTCAATGCAGCTTGGGCCCCCTCTGGGCCTTGTGTGTTATCTTGTAGCCCCAACCAAATGTCCTGGATATCCAAGAGCAAATGACATCAGACATTTATGTTTATCTAAAAGAATAAAGTGCACAGGTAACTGTTGCCTGAATCACTTTCTGGGCTCCAATGACTACCTTGACAAGGATCTCCTTTGAGTTAGCCATGCCAGAAGTCTGCTGCTATTAAGGATGCCCTCCTCACTTCCATCTGCCACTGGAAGTGCCTCTGTCATACAAAAGCAAATGAACTAAGTCACAGATTGCTGCTGACAGTACAGGAACTTGGACATGTAGAATACCTGACACCTTTATGTTAACACCTAACTTGGGAGTCAAGCTCAAAGAGATGCATTGTTACTTCTTCCTTTCTTATGAGTTGTGCTTTTTTTCTTCTCTCTGCACAATTTGTGCAATACCTTGGAGCGTTAGCTAACACTCATTCTAATCGCCAGGGACAGCTCCTGTGTTCAGTGCTCACACTGCTGCTGAAATAATGTAGCTGATTTTGACATTCAGAAGCCAAAATAGCCATTGATATTTTGAGGCGGGGTCAGAGAAGAGCTACAACTAGAAAACTTTTCCTGCAGTGAAGGAAGCTGTTAACTGTGACTTCAGCTCTATGTGCAGAGCAGTGACTATATTACTGTGCCACTCTCCAGCAGTGAGGGAACAAGGTTATGGTGGTTCAACAGGCAGAAGCTTCTAAATGTGACTGCCTCAGACACAAATTGCTTCATCGCCTGCAATCCCTGCTACTGACAAAGATAAGAAGAGTCAAAAGGAAAAAAAGGCAAAGGCATGATCACAGTCTATAAATACAGAATAGACATCATAAGTTTTTGCTATTGGGTGGTCTTGAATCTAGCAGACATAATATTCTAAGGTTGGTATGGAAGGTAGGTGAATTCATCTAGAAATAAGTAAGCAGATTCCTGACCAATTATTACTAAATGCTGAAATAATAGCAGTGGTTGTATGGGCTCTTTGTCACTGTAAATGTTCTAATGGAGATTAGATGCTTTCTACAACACGTGCTCTAACTGAAAAACAGTTCAGAGGATCACTGTTCCAGAGGTTCTAACTAGAGCTTCAGACTGCTTCTTCACAGCCCCCCAGCTGATGCAAATGTGAAAACACCATCTTCCTCAAAAGCCATTCTAATTCCTCTTCTCACACTTTATCTGGAGCCATCACTGTCATTGATACCCCATTCCCAGGCTCCTGCTCACATGTGCTGCAGGTGGACATTTCACTGAGGAAGACCACAGATGAGAGAGGGAGGCCACTTCCAGCTGCCTGGTGTGGTTGTGCCTGACTGACACTTGGCTGAAGTACAACTCCCCGTGGATTTGCCCACTGTGACTCACCATGCTCCAGGATGTATTTCACAATCTCACCATTCCCAGTCTTGGCAGCATGGTGCAACAAGGAGCAGTGATCAGGTCCTTGGATTAACAAATTGGCTCCTTTTTTACAACATTCTATGAACTGGATGGGAGGAAAAAAAAAAAAAGAGAGAGAGAAAAAGATGTACAGAAGGATAAGATGGGAGGAGCAGAAAAACAAATATGTCAGTAAATTTTTTACTGGTTCTCACTGTAAGTCAGTACCAAATTGGAACAAAATAAAATAAAACATAAATTTAAAACCAGCTTTTAGGCCCTAATATAAAACATCTGAAACCAGAAGTATTGACAATTATGTGGGTTAAGGAGAACAGTCTGTATTTCCTAAACAATGAGACATTGCTACTCTACTAGTGATGATTTATTGCTTGCAGGCTAGCAATGCCTGCAACATCTGGTGAAACTGTTGGGATGTATTAAAATATATGTACTTGATACAAATTTCTGGCTTCTTTAATGAAGACTCGATTTTTTCCTTAGCACAGGAGCCAGAGATTTTCTGACTAAATCAGAAAATTTCAACTCAAAATTCCACAAGGAGGTGAGGTGACTGTCACAGACCTCCCTTCTCACTGTGCCACCTGTTCAGGGCTGGCCAAGGAGGAAGCACTAGGTGGGATAAGAGTGAGAGGGGAACAGCAACCAGCCAGGTCTCAGAAATGCTGTGAACTTTGGGGGAGGGAGGGTGGGATTTGCAGTGCAGATCACTGCAGAAAAAGGAGAGAATTGCGACAGTGAGGACTCATTTATGATGCAGTACCTCTGAGGGAGGGCAAGGAGTTTCCCCATCAAAGCCACCTGAGGCAAAAGGTTTTCAAGAAATGGAAAGAAGACAATATTTTTATGACTGGTTGGAAGACTGCTCCCTAGATGCTGCAGCCATAAGTGCTGAGGCAGTGGTGTAGAAGGGGCACCTGCAGGCAAAAAGTTGGCCTAACAACACTGTAATTTTTACAAATGGCTCCAAGCTGCCTTCTCACAGATAAAATTGCAATCATTAATCACAGTTCTCATCCAAATTTGAGGGCATGTTTTCAGATCCTGACTTGGCTACCAAGACAGACATCCTGAATAGCTGTCTGACGTGGGACTTCAGTCATTAGGCATAGAATATTTTGCATGAGTAGTTTTTCCTCCCAAGCTAACTATGCCAAGGCACTTCATGTCATGGGACATCCATCAGGTGATAAAAAAACCAGCTGAGGTTTGTTCTACTTGTCTGGTGGTTGCCTAGGTAGAATGAGAAAGCTAGCACTCGGGGGCTTAGCCACCAACATCACTGGCATAAAATATCCTTTCCTGTGTAGGGCTGTGTCAGAACTACCCTGCTGTTCAACACTGCCAGGACAGTAATTTCCCTGTTAGCAACTGGCACATTTCTCTATGCAGTGGGCTCTGAATCCTGGGCAAAAAGGTGCTGTCTAACACCAGATCCTATTCACACAAATTTCACACCTCACCTAAATGATGTGTTCCCCTAGTATTCAGGGTTTCCTGGAAAGGCTGTAAAATGGCGCTTGCCAGCAGCTCCTACAGCAGCCTATTTATGTTTTGAGCAGAGGTGTGATCAAATTTATGGTATATCTGACTGGCAAAAAACGGCGAATAGGTGGACACTCAGTGCTCTGTACTTACCTTCAGTAGATCACCAGATATGACTGCCTGTAAAAGTGCTGCAAAAGACAAAAAGAAAACTGGTGTCAGGCAGAAGGCATTATGCATACAGCCTCACAGCTGAGGACACAGCTCACAGCACATGCAAGTTGAGGCTGACATCTCCCAGTCCACTTGCATTCTCGTGTGCTACCAAAACCAGTGTAAACCCTGCACTGACACATCTTGGAAAGGCAGGAGACAACCCATTGTGACGAAAGCCATATGGACATCAAGCCATCATTTCCAATGCTGTCCCAGAACTGCAGGCTTCTGTCTGAATTTTTCCCTTGAGACACTTCTGAGACCTTTCAACAGTGTCCACAAGGTGGACAAGGTCAAGTCTCCAGCACCTGAACCATCACTGGAAACACCAGTGTTATCTACACAGAGAACCTGAAAGGGTCTTCAGACCTGTCAGACTTTGTCATACTGATGGTGGAGTGGTCAGTGAGTCCCCAGTACACTGAGAATCCCAAATTGTACGTGATTAAGTGACGAGAGAGATATTTCTTAACAATTACTTGTATTACAAAAACAATTACTTGTATTACAAAAACATTATTAGATGCCAGCAAGGAGCAAGTCCCCTGGGTTTGGCAAGCAGGGTCAAACACAGAGCAAGAGCCAGTCCTCACCTTGTCAGCCTTTGTATTTTAAACAGACATAGAAGGAAAAAGAGACAAAGCAGACAAGGGATCGCAGCAAGGCAGGACAGAGCTGCAAACAGCTGGGAGCTTCTCACTACCCACTACTCTCTGCCCTGATCCTGTTAGAAAACAGAAGGCAAAAGCCTGGGTCTGTTGCCCTGAGAAGCTGTTCCAAACCTACCGCTGTGTGGCTATCTCCTTTTTTCCTCCTTCTCCCTATCATGATATATATTGTAAAAAACTATGATGAATAATCTTTCCGAGAAAGCACTTATGTGGTTTGCATCTTAGAAAGCATTAAACATCTGCCTCAACTCATACCTTTTCAAGAGTGTCTAAGCCCATTTCTACGTTTGCCTCTAGGCAGTGCAATCAAATTAAGTATTTGCTCAAGTGCCATCCTTGATAAAGATGCCAGAAGTTCATGTAAGCAGGAACAGGGGGGAAAGAGAACCACAGTATAGCCTTGCCTCTGAGAAATAACACACCGGAAACTGCACAGTGGGAATTCCGTGATGAGCTTGTTACACCTTCAGAAATGACGAGACACCCAAGCTAAACACTGCAGAAGGGGAAGGATGTTCAAGGGCAACCCAACAAATGTCCCTTTTTTTGAAAACACCCAGAGCTATGTGGCTCTCTGGTCTCGATAATGCCTCATGCCCTGGCCACGCAGCAGTGGGAAAAGCAAAAACCCAGTCCAGATAAGTCTTCAGGAAGCAGTAGCATCAATTCATGCAACTTTAGATTTAGGGCAGCTTTTCAGTGACCATGAGCTAAATTAATCCTAAAAATCCCCCTGGCATCTGTGAGAGTGATTTTAGGAATGGAAGAAGACAAAAACCAGCAGGTAAGAGCTAGAAAAATCTTCAGTTTTTGTTTTCACTGGTTTACATCTTTCTTTTTTTTCCCAGTAGTTCTAACAATTATTCAGCCTGAATTAATAGCATAGCAGAATTTAACTCATGTAATTTGCTTTATCTATTTTCCTCTTTTTTTTTCAATCTGGTCTCACTGACACCTTTATTCTTTAGGCTACTGCAGTCTGGACTTGTACAAATATTTTGCGCTCCTCGCACGTGAAAATCAAAAACTGGGGACATGAGTTTTTCTTTGCCTTCTACATCCAATTTTTTAAGACATGGCTTCCCTGAAGTCACTTTCCTAAGAGGAAGTGATAAATTTTCTTATGCAAGCCGCACTTAAGATTACAGTTTAAAAAAAAAACCAGGAGAGCTATGATCCTATGAAAAGCCTGAGAAGATGTGAAGAATCTTCCGTGCTGAATATCCATAACCAGAAGCTGGTGTGGTGATAAGACAATTAGGATAAAGCAACTCTAAAACAAATTCAACATAATTAGACCAATCTTTTCATCTCTTTCCTAAGCCTCAAATCCAGCAGAGCATTTAGGCAAGTGCTTAGCTTCGAGCTAATTACATTCTTTTCACACCAAGTCTACCTGCACTCTTAAAATTAAGTGCTTTGCTAGAGTAGAACCTATTGGATAAATGAATACATTACAGATCAACAAAACCAGCTGGCATAACAAGGGATTAGACTACAGTAAAATAATTCAGAGGTGTACGCGCCGATGCAGGAAGATTTAGAAGCTATTGAGCTAGAAATGGAGAAAGGTTCTTTAGAATCGGGAACACATTTACATAAATGTATGAATATTGCTTAGCACACTAACCCCATAAACCCAAATGGGACTGCTGGGCATATTGAGGAGGAGGGTGAAGACGGCAAAAATCACCTGGTTGTTAAAGAGGTGGTGAAGCAAGCAAGCAGATGGCATTGACAAGAGAGAGCAGACTGAGAAGTTGGAGAAAAATTCTGTTAACATGCAATGCCAGGCTAGTTTAAAGTTAGAAACCTCTAATTGAGAATTGTTTTATTTCTTCTAAGCAGCAGTGCACTGCTGATGTAATTCCTAAAATGAACTATGCCATTGTTTTACCATGTATAATATACATTTCATGTCTTAAAGTTGTCTCAAAAATTACTTGATTTAATTAATATTTTAATCAAGTCATTATTTTCTCAATTTCTCCTAAGAAAAGTATTTCTCATTACTAATAAAAGTAATTACCTCTTATATTTATTTAGCAAGTAGCTTTATTGCTGATATAAGGTGACAGCTTGGCAAAACTGGCAACTAGAGTGCTCTGTCCATATTTTCAGGAAGAACTCAGCCCCCAGGCTGCCTCCTCAGCAAAGCTCAGTGCTCTCCACTGGTACACCCCTGCAGAAAATCCCTGCCCCATCACTGACCTCTCAGCTGAAACTGCCTGAAAATGTCTCAGTCCTTGCCCAGGCTGATGGATCTTGACAGAACCAGTTACCTGGTAGGATATGGACAGCCACAAATGCAGGCAATCTGTGGAGGAGCTGCGAGGGACTTAGCAACTTCTGGTTTCCACTGGGTGGATTTTAAGAAGAGATGATGAGACTAACTACCCAACTTAGAAAAGAATCTTCATTTAAAAAAAAACAAAAACCAAAACACCAAAAAGCCCACCCAGGCCTACCAGCAAACACAAAAGAAGACTTCCAGAACAAACACCAAAAAACCACCCACTCCAAAACAAACCCCCTCACAGGCCTACCTGACTTATGAATTATTACTGAGCAGATACAAGTGGATAACAAACCAAAAGGAAAAAAGCCATGTTGTAAAGGCTGCTAATGGAATTGTGGTGATGCTGCAAGCTAATGCAGCTTGTGACACAGGATAAACAACTAGAAGTACACACTCATGCTGAAAACAGTACTTTTCCTAGGGCATATATCACTCATCTAATTTCTGTGTTAGTATCCATTGCTTCCATTGGAAACAGCTATTTTTATTTCATATTCTAAAAATATATGTTAATGTCAGTGGGTTACAACAAACATTTTTGTTTCCCAGACAAAATTAACTTATGAAATAACAATTGCTCTCTGGCTCTGCATGTGAAGCCAGCAGCATTAAAACAGTGCTGCAAAATCAGTCATCAAACACTGGGCATCAGATAAAGAAGAAGTGAAGTATTCATGCTCAGTAACTTCAGAGGCTGCAGGATGCCTGAGAGGTCTCACAGGGTTGTTTGGACAGTCAGAAGAGGAAATAACTCTCCATAGCAGATAACCTTGTTTGCCCTGCAACAGTTCATGCTGTGCTCCACAGACTAGAGAGGTTTTAGAGAAAATTACCTCCAACTTGCAGCACCTAAATTAAGAGTCAAACTAAGTCAGAGAGGGGATCCTTCAGAATGGCATGATTCCAGGAGACATGTCTGATCGCCTCCAGGAATGACCACCAAACAAGGGCAAAATGGGAGGTCTTCTTTTAAGGTTTTCCAAGGTGTGATACTCCTAGCACCAGGCAATGCTCATGGTCTTGGAAATTTTAGTTCTTCATATACCATATAGGTGCAAAATGAGAATGTCTCATAAATGTAAGGGCTAACAAATGACTGCAGCACATCAGAAGAATAGAGCAGGAGAGCAGCAGAAGTCATCACCATCACCTCACTCACTTCAAAATCCATGAAAAATCTCGGAAGTATCACAAGCAAGGAAAAACCTCAAAAAACTACCCCCTTCTTGTATGCCCTGCGGAAAAATTTTCTCCCAATCCTAAAGCTGCTGATCAGCTTAACACCAAGGACAGACACGAGGCTCATCGCCAGGTTACTATCACACCAGAAACTTCGCTGCTAAAACACTTTCAGAAAGAACATGAAGAATTCTTATAAACCCTTGTAAGTAATATCTCAGGATCACAAGGTTTTTTTGCTTAAAGTGGGTTGACATGGGAGATATTTGACGATGGAAGAGATTTAGTAAGTTAGTTGAGTCATCATTAGTGAGTCGGTAAGAGGAGATGGTCACCACTGAGAAAAATCTCAAAGAACAGGGCAGTTCTACAGCCTGCCACTGTCAGCAGTACAGGGGTAATGAGTCTTTTTACATGAGCAAAAGTTATTTCTAAACCATAAATATCCTCCAGATTTTATTAGTCAGATTGCACACCTGATCTGACCCTTTCAATGCCATATTTGAACCCACTACTACTGTACTAACTAAGCCACAGGGAATGCAGATAAAAATATACAGCCATTTTGAAGTTTTCAGCATTTACAAGCAATTCTTAAGTGAAGGTCTAAAAATTGTGAAGGGAGCAGAATTACTTAAAACTATTTTATAAAGTATAATCACCACACCAGGGAGCTTTCGTATTCATGATTAAAATGCAGGCAATTGTAGACCTATGAATGAAACGCAGTCTGGGAACAGAGTATTATTTGCAATAATGTTTTCTACCATGAGTTAAAAAATACTAGGGTATCAAGGTATCTAATCAGAGTATGACAGTATTTAAGTACATGGGAAATTATGGCAGAATTCAGCTACCATAACTCAAGACCTGGATGGAGGAGGGTGCTTTGACCAACCTGCTCTAGTGGGTGCGGCACCCCTGCCTACAGCAGCGGAGTTGGAACTAGGTGTTCTTTAAGATTTCTTCCAACCCAAACCATTCTGTGATTCTCTGACCTCAAGCAGAATTAGGGCTCATAAAACCTTTAGCTCTTTCAAAAGACACAGCAAGACAGTTGCTCATCTGAAGTGATCAGCTCCTTGTGGAAACCTCATTTAACAGGAAGTGCCTGCTTCTGTCAGACCCTTTCTAAGACACATCTAAAGCACTGATTCAGCATTTGGAATTGATATGCCATCAACATTTCAGTGCTGGGTGCTTCTTACTGGTTGGAGGCAGCTAATAAAAAATATAAGAATTTTGGTGTGGGGCCCCCAGAATTTGAGTCACAGTGCTCACCACCATCTCCTACTAGAGCGTTCAGGGGAACACTCCAGTGTTAACACTTACTAAATACCTCATAAAATACTGCCTGGTTAAAGCCTTGTAGAGCTGATAATGAATAAGAAACTATAGGAGAAGGTGACTTCATCAGGTTTTTGAGAGTTATGAAACTTATCTTGGACTATCATTAGCTTCCAGAACATTTCCAGCCCTTTATTGCTGTTTTAGACCTTGCGTAATTCATAGAGTCAGAAATTTAAAGTAATTACTGCTTTACTCATCGAGAAGTTAAAAGCTGACCCTGATTAGAAGAGTGCTTTAACACAGTTGGAGTCTTCTGAGCTATTAAAGATCAGCATTACAGAAGAGATAAATGAAGGAAGCGCTTGGGGTTTATTTTTCACTAGTTCTACAGAAATCAATAATAACTTCTATTTCAATCACTCAAAAAGCTATGCTTTCAAATGACTGGAGCCCATACAGATTATCATTCAGAAATACACTCTTTTCTCTGTAAACAATTTGCTCATAAAAGCTTTATGACAAACTGACAGTAGTATAACTTACCCAGAAATGTACAGAACTGACTTTATTCTACTCTAGCCAGGCTCTTCAGCCTTGACCTGCAGACAAAAGGGGCGGGGGGTACCACAGGGATTTGGTTTGTGGATTACTTCCCTTCTGAGAGGACGATGAGAAACAGGCACCTAAGATACAGAGCAGTGAATTCACTTGGTATTTCTGAAGGGCCTGCCAGTCCCATAGAACAATTCTAAGCATCCATGAAGAGAAGTTGAAAATCCCTGCACTTGAGCTTTGACAAACACTTTACCTCTTTCCAACACTTTATCTGCTTTTAAAGTTACAGGAAAAAAACCAAACCACCTAAAAAATACACATGCCAAACTGTCTACATTACTGAGAAGTTAAATTACAAAATTAATAACGCTTTGTTGGAACGACTGTGAGCTCACAGGTCTTTGATCTACAGACAATCTCAAGTCTCACCAAAGCTGATGATGCTTAAATATTTTCCTTTGAAGATAAGCTGAGTGAAAGGAGCAATTAACTTTTTCTTCATGTGTTTTATTCACCTGCAAGTAGTGGAAGTAACAACTGAAGACTATGAAAAAAATTAAACAGAAATTAAGCCTCACAGGTTAAGAGGTCTCCTAGATGCTGGCAAAAAAAAACCCCCAATAATCCAGAAATAAATCGTAAAATCACTTCTTCGGTATTCACTGAAAAAGTACTTTACATCAAACACTTGTCTGACTGTTAGAACCAAATTTTCCTCCTGATAGAATGAGACAAACTTCCCTGAATATAAGCTAACTGGTTGGGCTGGAAAAGTTGCACCAAGCCCCTATTATGGAACTCACCCTTTTTGGAGCTTACCATTCTGCCAGTGCACACTTTAAGCCAAGAAAAGGACACAAGCATTTGGTCTTGTGACAAACCTTTAGGATTGACTTTTTCCTTATACTTGTGCATAGAGCAAGCTGTGTTCAGGAAAGAAGGAAAAAAAAAAAATCACAGAATCATAGAATTGTTCAAGTTGGAAGACACCTTTAAGGACATCTAGTCCAACCACCCTGCAAAGAGCAGGGGCATTTTCAACTAGATCAGGGTGCTCAATGCCCCATCCAACCTGACCTTAAATGTATCCATGGATGGGGCCTCCACTACCTCTGGGCAACCTGTGCCAGTGTTTTACCACCGTCACTGAGAAAAACATTTCTTCTATCAACCCTCTTTTAGTTTAAAGTCACAAGCCCTTGTCCTAGCCAACAGGCCCTGCTAAAACATCCGTCCCCATCTGTTTTATAAGCCCCCTCCAAGTACTGAAGTGTCACAATAAGGTCTCCCTGAAGCCTTTTCTCTTCTTCAGGCTGAACAAAATGTCCATTTTCATGAGAACATCCTGCAAACGCCGCCTGTGTACTGATGAGGAATCTGACAGAAGAATATTTTTGCAGTTTTTAAATTTTGGTGCTGAGCAATCAAAATGAAACATCCTCAGCAAAAAGATGGCTAACAGATCGTGAGAATCAGCCACAGGTTTTGGTGCTCAGGAAGAGGCTGAATTATAACTAAACAAGGGGCATTTTGATGAGAAAGTTGATTGCCTGTAAGCCTGAAAAGGCCTGAACTTATAAACGTAATTATAACTTCTAAAGAAGTAAAGGGCTCTCATTAGCCATTTTAGGAACTCCATCCCTATATGTCATATCTTTCTAACTTAAAATCAACCATAAGAAAGCATCTGGTGGTCTACATCTGAAGCAGCTGTATAGGAGTGGAAAAAGGTTCCTGAACCTGCCAGAGGAGTTCTACCTCAGCCCAAAAATTTCGTAAGACACGAGATGGAAATACGACAACAAAAAATACATGCAGTTTAGAGGTTTTATGCCTGGAACATAGTATCTCTTGTGCTAAATAAACCAAAGACTCATTGATTTTTAACTTTTTCTAAAATGTCTGTTTGCTGTCCCTGCTCTAAAGAAATAGGTGTTAAACAAGGGTTCTCCACAGGCTTTCAGAAGTCCATAGACTTGTAAAAGTCTTGGGTGTCTTAGGGAACCTGAAGGCAATGGCACCAGTGTAGATAACTCACAACAGCTCTGCTGTGAGGCACTATTTCCATGAAAGACAGCCCAATAAAGAGCCTGAGAGCTCAAAATGCTCCGAAAAGGCCAAGAAAAATGGCAGGGCAGCAACCTGCTGCAACCAAGAGCCCAGAAGCACATTGGCTGAGCAGCAGCCAGACACACACTGCTGATGACTGTTCAGCAAGAGAAATATTATGAGGGCCTTCACACAGTGCCTTGAGCTATTTCATCTGTACAGGAAAACGTACATAAGCACACACTCTCATGTGGCTTGAGAGAGACACTTTCGAAGTCTGCTGGCCCTCTGAATAAGTCGTGCCTCAATAACAGCTATTTTTGGGATTGCACAAAGAGGTAGAAAACCCTTCTAAACATCTGAGGGTTGTCCTTTAGTTACAAAAGCACTGCATCCCGTGCAGATTTAGAGAACTGACACAGTTTTGATTGCACCTGTTGGCCTAACTTGCGAATAAGAAAAAAATTTAACATGTAAAAAAAATTAATCATTACTCAGGTGGCAATAAATATGCATTATGAGCACTTACCATTAAAGAATTTTAAATTCAAACAACAGCACCAAAACACTGGTAGGAGAGAAGGAGGGGGAAAAAAAAGTAAAAATAGCCACACATGCTTGCTAAAGGGAAAGAAAGGCTAAATTCTCACACAGAAGTCCCTTCATACAACTCTGGAAGGATAAAGAGGCTTTCAAGCAGATGTAAATTACACTCAAGCTGCCTTTAAAGCCCCGTTTTCACTCAGACTAGTTTAAAGCTGCTTTGATGCCAATTAGAGTCCATCTTGAATTGTTTATGTGGCACTAGTGCAGAGCTGAGAGTGTAGTTGATAGTTAGGAGTGGAAGTATTCAGATCCTAATATTGAACTTTTGCTACAAGATCATTTAACTCAGACTTTCAAAAGGAAAGGACTATTTAAAAAAAAAAAACTAATATAAAAAAAAAAAAAAAAAAAAAAGAAAATACTTCCTTTGTAATTAGCTCAGAACCCCAAAGAACAGTCTCAGGTAAACTAAGCACCATCTGGCTCACATCACCACTTTTTTTGCCTTCTTTTTCCCTTCCACCATTTTTATTTTTGGGCCAAGGCAACAATTAATGTCATTCTCAGGAGTGATGCAATGGAAGAAAATGTCTGTGATGAAGTGAGAACACAAGGAAGGGAAAACTGGCTGGCTAGTTCAGCAATTTTATCAACAGAGTAGCACTACCTTGGTGGAAGAAGAATTCTAGGTAAAATAATTAAGCAGTGGTTTATTTTTAATTTAAAAATAAATAGGACACCAAAAAAGAAGCATTGTGAGCCACGCTGTTTCTCCCTCTTCCCTGGCTTTGTGGGCCATTCCCATCACAGGCACTCTTAGCACACTCTCTTCAGATTTTTGCCACTACAACACTGGCTGCAGTGCATTTGCCTGGCAATATCTAAGTTACTCTTCCTCAACAAGCTGGGGCTTCACAGGAAGACTAAATCATCCAAAAGTCAGTTCAAGAATATTTTTTCTAGGCGGGTTCTTCAGTGGGTGAAGTGGTCGCCACTCTTATCTGACCATGAGCAATCCCATCAGAAAAAAAAGCCAGCAGCAGAGTAGGTTGCAAGGTTACCCAGAGCTTCTGCTTGAAAACAAATGCTCAGATTGAGACAATATATTCCTTACTTGTACTTCCTCCAGAGAGGAAAAAGGATAATGGCAGTGGCCATCTTGAAATAAATGTTTTTTCTGTTTTCACCTATTACTGATTCAGATGCCCACATCTGCCAGACATCTCCCTCTCAGCTGCCTACCGACCCCTCAGGCTGCTTGGATATGATGAGAGGTGGGGTGCAGGTACTTTTTAAAGGTTTTGTCCAGAAAGGACCTCCCTCAGCATTAGACATGTGCTCTCACAGAATGCTTTCTCTTGCCAGAGGTACCCTGGGTCTGCATCAATACCAGCCTCTGCTGAGCTGAGCAGCAAATGAACAAACCCAGAGCAGATCCCCAAGGCATCATTGGCTCAGCTGGCCACAGACACTTTCAAAACACTATCCAGGAGGGCTTTCTTCCCAAAGTGGCTAATTAATCAAAATAAATACCTGCAGTCGGGAGCCTCCCTCCAACCCCTCCCATACTCTCTTTAATTTGTGCAGAGAAAACATTCCAAGACGTCTCAATTTGTTGCTGGGTAAACAGCTGCAACATCACCATGAAGAATACAGCATCTCCTCTTTCTCTTTTGAAGGCATCTGGTGTACAAAATAGCCATTAATATTTTTATCTTTATTTTTTTAATGCTACCAGCACTGAGAAGTTTGGATTCATCTGCAGCACCCTGCCCATCCTATTAATCAGTACAGCAATGGCTTCAAAACTCAAGAGAACGTCCCTTTGCAAACTATGACTGTCAAGGTTAGTGGAAAGGGGCTCCAGAAAGAAGAAAGGAGCCTGGGAGAGTGAAGGCTGCGTTCCCACGGGCCACCATGGGCAACAGGAAATCCCATCCATTGGGGGTTCCAGGAAGTGTTATTGCTTCTTGTGCCGTTGTCTGGGACTCCTGCAACCATCTTCCTGCTTGCCTGTGTTTAGATTTCCTCTCTTTAACGGAGCAGACAGCATCAGAGCAAATACCACAGCGCACAGGACACCCTGCCTCCAGGGCAGGAGCAGATACTGCATAGCAAAGCTTTTTCCTCTATGGGATGGAGGCACCGCTGCCTTCCATGCACGCACTTGATCAGTCACTTCCTTATAATTCAGATAGCAGCTCTCTCTTTCCAGAGGCATATCCAGGGACAGAATTACATGTCCCACCTAAAACTTCCAGTTTGCACCCATGCCAAGCAATCCCTGTGGAAACTTTTTTTTCTAATAAAAACTAATTTCAAAGTCACCATTATAATCTCACTTCGCTTCTAATGCACTCCTGGCTCTACACAAATCCCACCCAGCTGTAGGATATGCAGGCAGGATGACTCCAAGTCGTGGAGTGATTCCATGGCATGGAGCCAGCATCTGGAAGAATCTGAAAGACCTTTGAGTGTTGCTATTCATCTTTTCAAGCAGAAAACCCATCCTTTATCTTAACCTCTTGTATAATATTATTACATTGTAATAACTAACTGTCTTCAAAATTGCTCCATTGAATATAGTTCTCTTTTGTCTTAATTTCTCTCAATTGTACCCTATTCCCTCAAGAATTTTGAATCTATCACACAAAAAAACCCCAAAACCACAAACCCCAAATCACAGAAATTATGCTTATGTAGCAAAAACACATGTCTGCTGGAAGAAAACAAGGCAAAAAGCCCAGTTTCATTGGTTTATAAAGAAATGAATAAGAGAGTAGTGGCATAAATATTTGAAACCTCTTGTTTCCCGATCAGAATGCAACTCAGATGCATAAGGATTAAGCTCTGGCTGACTGCTACTTGAGGTGCATTAGTACAGCTACTTAAAACTGAGTAAATCCATCAAAGGCAAGGTTCCTGTGTTTGAAGTTAGACACACAAGCATTGAGCAGCGTCAGCTCCAAGTTGCCATGACATGAATAGCACACCAATGTCCCTACACCATTATTAGCAATGCTCAAGAGTTTACTAGGTTTTTCTTCAGAATACTTGAAATGGAAATAGAACTCATTGTTCTCTTTTTAACACCACTTCCCTCAACTGGTTCTTCATCATCATCGGAGCAACTCAAACATACAGGGTAAACAAAGAGCGGTAGAGAGAACCCAGCTTTGGCCAGACGATGCTAAATATATGATTATGTAATGCAGATTTCTGCAGGATGGCTGCAAATAGGAGGGAGCAGGGCACGACCCAGTGTGCAGACAATGTACCAGTGCAGCCCTGAAAGGTGCTGGGTGAATGAAGAGTTTGGTAAACTCCAGCCATTCACCTAACGATAACCAGACAGCGACTGTGTAGTGGCAACACAATGTATTAGAAATCTGCATTCCCATCACAGTACCCTGCCTGTTCCAGAAACAACGGATGCAATAACCTCCAACAGGGTCAGACCTCCTGAGCACATGACCAGGACTTTTTATACAGTGAAAATACAACAGGTGGTAACACTCACTAAGAGATGACTTGCCTGGCCGTCCCTCATGACATCCACCAGATCTGTGGCCTGACACTTGCCCGCTATTGAGTCTCATCCAACCCCAACACCCAAAGAAGACCATTGACTTGCAAGGCCCCAGGGCAGGTAACTGCACTGGGGCCTATCTCACCGACAAGGTCATTCTTCAGAGTCGTCACTCCCCTGTCTAAACTAGTATGCTTTTGGGATTTACTTGGCTTTTATCATTTTGTCAATCAGTTAGAGCATTTGAGGGTTAGGGGTTTTGTCTACTCTTTTTGTTAATTTAAAAAAAAAAAAAAAAAGAAAAGATGATGGATTTCACTCTTTAACTATCTATTTCCTAACCACCTGTACCAAGAACAAAGATACAAACCTTTTAAAATCTCTAAGAAGCTTTGGGTATTTTTCCTTTTGAAGTCTGGGATTTTCTAACAGTGGTCTTTCCCTTTCTGTGCCAATTAAAGTGGCCCTGTTTTGTAACTGATAAAGGTGCCTGCAACACGTGTCCACAACAAGGAGCATTGTGTGCAGTTACAACTCTTCAATAGATGCCCAGATCCAGACAGATGGTGCTTTATCTTCACCCACTTGTCAAGACAGCATAATGCATTGTCCCGTCAGGGATTAATGGAAGTGCCACTCACATTAGATGCTAATTCTGGTACAAGTCTGTTAGACTCTACACTACAGATGCTACAGCTACTGTTTGCAACTAGTGCTTGAGGGAGTCAGTCCACTCTGGAGGAGAAGCAAGACATTCAGAAACCAAGGTGAGGAACACAATACAAAAATCTATGCAAAAGGCAACCTTGTGGTCAATGGGAAAGAGTAATTTTAAAAGCAAGAAGAGGATGATTTTAAAAAAGCCACAGAGAAACAGTAGAAGAAAAAGTGATGACTGAATATTAAAGCAGACAAAACTAAGATCAAGACTCGAGTGGGAGGTTAAAACCAAAGATCCAACACAACAGAGAAAGAGCCTTTTCTCAGTAATGATCAACATATCACATCATCAGAAAATCAGCACCAGAATGGTGTCCATAATAGGGAACAGAAGCTGTAATACAGGGCAGAATGTAGGTACAGTGAAGGTACAGTATTCTACAGTTGGATCTTTCCTCATTGTGTAGCCCAAAGCATTATTGCCTTATTTAAAAACAAATGAGTGTTTAACATACTGCATAAGTACACAGTCAAGCACTGACTATTAATGAACATGTAAGTCTCAAAACTGATTCCAAGATACGTACTCCAAGAACAATATGCCAGGAGACATCTGCATAAACACTGTAAAAAGCAATTCAGAGATAAGTTTTCAGCTCTCTCATGGAGCCTCTCTTTTTTGTTTAGATAAGGATTTGAGATCTAAGGCTAATTTGAGAAGCTTCCACACATACAGTCTCAGTGGACTGGGAACCTTCTAGGCTCTGAAGAGCTTATGCTGCAGCACTTATATCACATTTTCTTTTTAGTACTGTGCCCATTTACCATGGTCTGTAGCTGGCATAGTGGGATAGAGGAAATCCAAGTACTGGACCCCTCTTTCTGAAAAGTCACTGGGGAATGGCAAATCTTTTGTGCTTGAGAGGAGCTCCTACATATTTACATGGATGAAAATCCTAGTTAGATACTCCATTGTCACAAAACTTCTAATAACTGTCACTATAATGTGACTAATTGGTCAAGGCTTTTCACTCTGCATTTCAGAAGAGGTTGCTTATGAGAGAAAGGGGAGAGAGGCAAGGAAGAAGAGGCTATTCAGAGATGTTGATCGAACCTGAAAAGCCAAACCATGGCAACAGATGGTAGATGGCAAACAGGAAGGTTTTGTGAAAAACTAGAATAGTATAAAAATGGTGGAAAGAAGGAAAGCATTCTGACAGCATGAAATACTAACCTTTAAAGATACACAAGGAAGTGCATGCACACCGTCTGTTGCTCCATTAATAGATAAAGATGAAGCAATAGAATAAATGCAAGGGAAATGAAAAAGCAAGAGTAGTCTATCACTAACAAGTTTATGCACTGAGATGAAGCTTGAATCCAGGTCCTGAAATAGTATATTAGGCCATAATGATTTCAAATCTCTTCTGAGAGTTGGAGACATGAGGTATACTGTTAACTTCTCACGAGTGTCCTGTACTGCTTATTAGAAGCTGTTGTCATGGCAAAAAGCAGAGGAACTATTAAACAGGAAAACTCCATCTGGTTCACAAAATCAATGAGCTGTAAATCATAAAAATCTAATAGGGCACACCAGGAAATTAAACCTGTATACTTCTGCCAGTCTCATACTTTGTCACGGGATCTGCTGCTACCAGACACTAGGAACGGACTAGATGGGCCAGATATATCTTTGGTCTTGCGTGTTTGTCCATTTTTATGCCTTTACTTACAACTCTCTTTACTGAAAAAGGACTCGTCAAGGAGATGGAAGAGAATTTATTGATGACAATACACTTGACATCCACCATACTGGTCTAAAAAGCTCTTGGCTGGAGCCAAAGACAACGTAGGTTGATACCTAACTTGTCACTCCACACTCCAAGTGAACATAGTTCAGGGACACACTTCCAGGCTCAGACCTCCTTACACCTCCATTTGCAACGGTCCTTACCATTCCCATCTGGACCTTGCTTGAGTAATACTTATGGAACTGGCCAGAAAATTTGCTGATTGTGTGACTGCATACAAATTGGACGCCAGAAGAACATAGATATTCCTTTTTTGGACCAAAATAGTATTCCCAGTTCAGAGCCACACGATGGACTTTCTCCTCTCAGTCAGTCTCATGTTTGTTCCTCATTCCTTATGCAACTCTTTTTGTTTGTTCCTCATTCCTTATGCAACTCTGGCAGTGCAATTACCACCCCTTTGCAGTGTATCTCTGGATTTCAGTATCAGTGCAGCCATATATTGATGGACTATAGATGGACTTAAGTTTGTCACGTTATTAAGCAGCTTGTCACCACAAACTCCCTCTTTAGTCCACAGGGAAAGATCAGATCCTTCACAGCAAGCATACTGGCATAACCTGCAGCTCCTGCTACTCAAGCCATGAGATTTTTCCATGTAGAAGAGCCTAGCTGGACTAAATTCCATATTGCCCTACCAAACTGACTTTGCTGGTAACCCAAGATAATGTGAGTTCAAGCTTTTAAAGTGCAATACACTCTCCTCTCAGAAATAAAGATGCTGTCCTACGAGAGTCATGAAAGATGTCTTCATCTGTACGAAAAACATGCATCATCCTTTAAGCCACGCATAACTTTCCACAGGTGAAGCTCTATACAACTGGATGAATAAACCATAATCTCTTGCAATAGTTCCATTTGATTAAGCAAGATTCATTTTGCAAATGACTCAAAGACTTCTGTCAGTCTCAATTAAACTAACTAAATGATCAAGCACTTGATGTCTAGGGGTGAAAAAAGTTTCATCAACATCAAAGTTTCATTTTCATAAAAACATTTTTCTCCACCACTTATGTGTTAAAACAGAGCTTACTGGCTAGTCTTTGGTCTCATTTTTAATATGCTGTTAGTATCTATACTACAGATCTTACCTTGATCTTCTGAAGAAACCGGTGACCTGGAATAAAACAACAAAAACCCAGTCAATCTTTGGTAACGAAAAAGGTCACAAATAAAATTCAGTCTCAGTATGGGGAACGGGATATGGAGTAATTTGAGGTTTTTATTCCTTATTCCTTAGAAGAGAGGACTGAAAGGCATCTGACCAAAA